>WOVY01000013.1:600000-930000 GCA_013436015.1 Rhipicephalus annulatus
AACTGAGATATGTAAACGTCATTCTAATATTGTCGAAACGGATAATTACAAGTCAACAAACTATAAGCACGTGCTACACGCGTTGTAATAGACAATTACAACAAACTTAGTAAATTACAGCACATATTAACAAGACATGCGGATCAAAAGAACCAGACGGCCACAATTAGCCACGACGACGGTCATAAGTAATCTAGTGCGGCGTGTCTCTAAACATTATCATTGCTTTGGCGCGCCAGACCCCGAAAACAAATTTCACATTTTAAATGCTGATATAACAGCCGTGTGAAGCATTCAAATGCACCGAGAATGAGTTCGTAACCTTGTTTCGGCCACTTTCCTTAATGCTTTTCGTGACCCTTCTATATTAAAAAAAGTATGACATACATTATTTATAAGTAAGGCTCATTGAAAGTCTTTTGCTACGTCTCCAAAGACACGTAACCAAGTAGTATAATATAGTGCTATCGGTTCAAATTTGTTATAACTCATTGTTAAACACAAGTGATTGCCTGTAGCAGACATGCCCCTGCAAAGTAGGTGCTATATATACGCAATACGTACTCCGTATACATGTATGCGTAAAAAGTGGTGTCACGCACGATTAGATCGAGCATACGTTTGTTCTGAGATATTACCGTTATGTCAGAACTATAACGTTTATGCTGTTTCCTTCAGTGATCAATGCTTAGTTTTGTTTGAGATAAGTCGAAAGTGCAAAAAAAGGTTGTATGGGAAACATGGAAACAGAATACTAAGATAAATACACACGAAGGGTTTGTAGATAAGACAAAGAAGGAAATCGAGACTTTTTTCAAAAACGCGGAAAGCAGTGCCACGGAAATATGGAAATTATTCAAGCAGAGGATAAAAATGAAGGCAATAGAGTGTGGTTGTCACATGCAGTATCAAGCTCGAAAACAGGAACGCGAGCTACGGGCAGAGCTAAATGATTTCGTGAAAATTGAAGCAGACAATGCGGGCTTATTTACACATCAACTGCGGGTTGTCAAAAACAAAATTGAATGTCTTGAAGAGGATAAATATAAAGGCGCAACTATACGAGCAAGAGCTGAGAGATACCTAGTGGTTGAAGCCCCGACAAAGCGAGCCTTGTCAGATGAAAAGGCATATAAGCGAGCTCACGACATCCTAGATTTAGAATTGAATGGTAAAATATTGAGAGAACATAAAGATCTGACGAAAGCTTTTCAAAGCTACTATCAAGACTTGTTTGCTCATCGAGAACCAAAGGAGCAGGGTTTTGTAGATGAGTTCTTGATAGAAATGCCGACACTTAATGCTGAGGACACAATTTTATTGGAAATGTCTGTTAGTATAGGGGAAATAGAGAAGGCTATCGATTATCTTGGTATGGGCAAATCACCTGGTCCAGATGGCATTAATGCCTCCTTTTACAAGGCGTTCAAGGAGGATATGGCCGTCGCAATGCATGAGGTTTTTCAGGGTCTTTAGAATGTGGAACTCTGCCTCCAACATTTAATCGGGCGCAGACTGTGCTCATTCCTAAAGGGAAAGAGCAACATGTTTTACGCAAAATGACAGGATACAGACCAATCGCGCTAACTAACGTAGATTATAAGGTGTTTATGAAAGTTTTGGCTAGGAGGCTGCAACTAGTTATACACAACTTGGTCGGGCCACATCAGATTGCGGCATCAAGCGTAGAGACATATTCACGAATATTAATGTCACCAGGAGCATTTTGGAGTATTGTGACGCTGCGCTTCTGAAAGTAGCCATATTACAAATTGATCTAGCCAAGGCTTTCGACATGGTTCCACACAATATACTCTTCACGCTAGCTGAGTACGTTGGTCTTGGTGCGCTCATATGCAAAGGTAATAGATTGGCATACAAAAGTGCAACCACAAATTTAATTGTAAATGGAGAACTCTCACAGCGCATACAAGTACTCTCCTCCGTGTGCCAGGGGTGTCCTTTAAGTCCTTTGCTTTTCGCTCTATTTTTGGAACCCACTGTGTCAGAAAGTGATGAAGGTATTACAATGAAGGTATTATGGTTTCAGGTTGCAGTCATGTGAAGTGCGTGTTTTGGCATACGCCGACAATATTGCCTTTTTTGCTGTTGACAGAGAGAGTGTCACTTCGTTATTAAAAATCCCTCAAATGTTTTGTGACACGAGTGGAAGTTTAATGAAAAAAGATAAAAGCATTGGTTTGTGGCATGGTAATTGGGACCTCACGCCCAGTTCCTTTGGAAATATTTAGTGCCGCACAACACCTAGTCGTTACCTGGGGGTACCTTTGGACAGGTATCAAGAGAGTGAAGCGTTTTGGCTTGAAAAGGCTGAAGAACTGCGCGCAAAAGCCGAAAGATGGGGTAGCAGTGACTTATCAATTTTCTCTCGGTCAGCTGTATGCAACGTGTTTCTGGTTGCTAAAAGTATGTACCTTTTGCAAGTACTTAGTTGTATGCTTAAAAGCATTCATAAAATCCACAGGATATTTGCCACGTTCATCTGGAGCTCTACGTGGGAACGAACATCTAGAACGAACTTGTTTCGGCGAGTTAAGCAAGGAGGGCTCTCTCTGTGCTATCTATTTCTTAACCAAGTAATATCACGTTTCCTGCTAATAAGAGACCAGAGAGACTCTTTTTTATGTTCTTTATTTCAAACAACGCTGTTACACCACATGCCTGACTTCTTTGTATCTTCAGACAGGAGATAACGACACACCTTGTCACCGATCTTGCGCGAAATTGTGTTCTCATAACGTTTCTTAAGGGCAAGGTTTTCGATAGATTACCTAACTATTGTGAAAAGAAAGCGCCTTATAAAAGACTTGATACAGAATATTTTTCTTGTGCCCCTTTACCGTTCAAAGTATGAAAAAATCACGGACATGACGTACAAAAGTGAGCGAAAAACATGTTTATACCACCCAATGTTAAAACCTTCTTTTTTAAACTTCATACGGGAACCTTGCCAGTTAAAACGTAGCTTGAAAGGAGAGGGATGTATGTACCAAGGGGAAGAGCTGTCTCCTGTGTAACAAATCTGAGACCATTGAACATGTGTTCTTAGATTGTAAGAATGCTATTTTCTTTTGAGACATTTTACAGAGGACTTAAAAAAAAGATTTACCTCTTGCTCCATATGGAATTCGTTTTTTTGCCTTATGATAGTTCTGTGAGAAATTTGGATGTTATATTTTAGCTTGGTCTTCATTCGGTTTGGCGTAGTAGGCTATCGTACAGACACTGTGTTGTAAGAGTTCTATTCGTTAATCAGTGTTTCGTAGAAGCTGTTATAAAAGTGCGAGATGTGTAAAAGGCTATCGACAGTGTTGAAGATGTAATATCTTTGTTTGATGAGTTATCACACATGAAACATGTGTGATGGTGTTTGTCACATTAGCTTGACCTGTAGTCAAGAAGGCAATAAAGGAAAAAATGCGTAAAAAATGGTGAACTTGTTAGGTCTAGGTATTCTTCGCGTTCATAGCATTCCACGCTTCATTACCCGAAGTTGTCTAGTAATGAGACATTGATTGGCAAACATTAGGAGTGGAGAAATAATTTGCCTAAATGAATGAACAAGGTAGTATAGGTTACTACTTTATTTCTTGAAACATTTAAAAGTTAATACTCAAGGGTGGCAACGGCTAGGATAGTAACAGTTACTAAATGCTGGTAGTAACTGCGAAGGTAGCAACTGTTACCGCCCTCGCCGTTGCTAACTGCGCTTACTACCAGCGTTGTAACATATGTGAAAAATCACTACTACCCCAAAGTTAGCATGTACTGCAACCTTTTTTCTAAGAGTACAGAAATCGTGTAGCACGCCTTTCATTTCATCAGGACGATATCCGCAATTTTAGGTCCAACATATCAACCTACAAAACGTGAGATATTTACAACACAATAAACTGAAATTAAGCAGCTTCTGGGTAAACAACCCGCACAACGACCAAAAATCTGTTACCCGAATTCGTTTCGAAATGAAGACTGACCTCGTCTTCGGGTGCTTTCGGTGTGTGTAGAAAAAGCAGCACACTGCGAAATAGGAATTCATAAAGAGGAATTCACACACTTGGCTCATCGCACGCTGATAATCTACTTTTGCCTTCGTGACTTCTCCCAATCCTTCGACGTAAAGCTGTACAGCTTCACGCCCGGTGTCCCTTCGTGACTGTAGCAGTCTTTGACCAAGCAGTACCTGCGTCTACTTTTCTTCTTGATATGAGACCAACCAGACACTTCTCATGATGCCATGGGGGCTCCAATTACAGGCACGAGCGCATATATTTGGACGCGAAGGACAAGCGCTGGAAAAGCCTACGCTCGATCAACGCTAAACATGTTCAGTGACGACTGGCCTGTACACGTGAACGCCTTCAAGCTTATTGTTTACGCCACCAGGTGGCGCGCCCTGTTCTTAAAATTTTGGAGGTCGTGCAAGCTGCAGCAGGTCGGTTGGTGAAGAAGTAGCACGCAACGATACATAAGTTTTTTTTAATAAAGACGGCAGTCTTTCTTGGGGACCCTCGACACAAAAATCTTGGTCTGTCTGTCTGTCTGCCTGTCTGTTTGTAAATTTGTCTGTTTGTCCGCTCTTACTGGCATCAGGTGCTTAAAACGGCCGACCCCATCCGCAGCGACCACCAATGTTGCTCAACGTTGAGCGTTCATTCTTGCGCAATTGTCAAATAAAAATCAATTATTTCGCATGCCTGGGGCACCATAACAACACGCATACATTCTGCATATGCATCTCTTACTAGAAAACACATCCATAGGTAATTTTAAGGACCATAGCGCTTATCGCGCCGCGCTTACCATGAAACATGCAACACATGCACGGAACTGAGAGTGTTCCCAACGCTTTGCTAAGACGAGACGTTGGTGGCACCTACCCGTCGCCTCGCGTTCTACAGCTTATCACCTCTGAGACGGGCGCACATGACCACGTGCTTTGTTTTCCAAAAGAAATTGCCAGATGGCGCTCATGTCTGACGTGTGACGTGATTTGATGCGCTCGTTCGCCTCCGCTGCACGCTCGAGGCACTCTAACGCAGCGCCTCCGGAATACCTTTCACTGATTTTCTTGCGCAGAACATCAAATAAATGTTTTGTTCACTCTCTCCACACGCAAACATATCGTCTTTCGACATCTTCAGATAACATGCAGATACGGGGCCAATAATTTCTTTATCTTTGTGAACACCAATATTTTTTTTCTCTCTAATCTATAACTTGTGTTGCGAGTACTGTAGGTGTGGGACACAGGTAACGTTGCGGTGATGTTGACCACGTAAATGGGGTAGGCGGCTGTTTTGAAGAAGTTTTGAGTGTCCGGTTACTTGTTAAACAGCTAGAGCAAAGCACGAAGGGTACCTAGTGAGAGTCTACTAGCGAAATTGAACACGTGTGTGTGTGGTGTAGGCGGCAGCTTCTAACAGTTGTTGAGGTCGGAGAGTTAGTGGAGGCGTCTAAATAGCGGGATTAGGGTTGAGCTTAGGGCGGTCGGGTGCTTGGTCCGATGGTCGGGCGGGTGATGGCTAAGAAGGCTAGGAAAACCACGGGTGACAGTGAGCTAGTGCATTGCGAAGAACGCAAGCGCTGGTGCTACTTGGACGAGACAGAATTCTCAAATTTGACCGACGCGTAGCAGGCTGTGTGAGGCACTGAAGGTGGCCGTGCAGCGCATGGAAGCTAGCATCGAGGGGCTTCAGGGGGAGCTTAGGGCGGAACGGGAGCAGAGGATAGAACCCCGAAAATAGCTCGAAGCGTCACGTGAGCGGGAGGAGGCTACCGCCAGCCTATTAGAGCGAATGAAGGGCGACCTTCGAAAAGAACGGGAATGGCGGACCGAGCTTGAGCAGCGGGTAAAGGAGCTAATAGCGTTTTGCCCTGGCCCCGAGCTGTGTGAGACGGAAAGCGTGGGCAGCCGAGAAGGCGACAGGCGGAAGAAACAGGTGAAAAGGGAGGTCAGGGGGCCGCAGTGTCTCGCCACAGCATGGAGGCTCCGAGAACATACAGCTCGGTGGCGCGGCAGTCTTCGAGCTGGGTAGAAACACACGACAAATGGCAGAGAGAGAAACAGGTGAAGCAAACAGGGGCGCCATCACAAACAGGAAGCCAGTGATTGGAGCGAAGAAGGGTCCTAGTGGTGGGGGACTCTAACGTGGCCAGAGTTAGAGATGGCGTCTTCACGATAGTGAAGGAAGATGGGAGAGTGAAGGTGGAGGCCCAGTCAGGGAAGAGCGTGGTAGATGCACTGGCAAAAGCTCAGGAGGTTGTAGAGGACAGCATGGAGGGCGAAACTCTTGTCATTATTCAGCTGGGCTCAATGGTGTGTTGAAGGGCAGAGATCAGAACCTTCAGAGACAGTTGGAGGTTCGGATGCGTAAGCTCTGAGTAGCCTCTGGGAGGGTACATGTGACCATATGCACAGTCCCAGAGGTCTGAGGGCAGTCTCGTGGGTTTGAAAGGAGAGTAGTGGAGGCCAACTGTGTGATCAAGAGTATGAGCCGGCAACTCGGATACAGCGTAGTGGAAGTGAACCAAGACGTTTACGAGCCCGGCACTCACCCCTTTGCACAGGATGACATTCACTACAGTAGTGCGATGCGATGGGCAGGAGGGTCGGCAATAGAATTGGTAGGCAAGCCACAGCTTTTTAGGGGGACCCAGAACCCTCAGGCCAGCAGTGTAGCCAAAGACGGTTCTAAAGTGGTACAAATATTCAAGCCACACGGAGTCCGTGAGAGAAGAAAATGACGTAAGCACAAGGACCAAGCTAAGTCAGACGTAGGCATATTAACATGCAGGGTACGTGGCAGGAAAAGGTTGAAGTGGGAAGAGATAGAAAAGCAGTTGAAGCAGGAGGAGCCGATGGTATATGGGGTTGTAGAGACACATCTTCGAGACATTGAGCAACCACCTTGCAATTCGAACTACGTATGGGAATATTGTAATAGAACAGAAGGCAGCAAAAAGGGGGCTCGAATTGGTGCACTCATACACAAAAGTATGGGTTGGCAAAGAGTCAAGCAGGGATGCACAAAACATTTATGGTTTAGAGGGAAAGTAGCTGGGCTGACGACACTCCTTGGTTTGGTGTACATGTGGACGGGAGCACAGGCCAGAGAGGAAAACCAGGTAATGGTGGAGTGTATATCAAATGACATTGAGGAATTAGGAGGAGAGTGCGAGGTGAATATACTAGGAGATATGAATGCGCACATAAAAGATATAGATGGGTATACTGACCTAACAGGCAAATTGATCATGGCTATGCGTGAAAGGCAAAATTTGATCATTTGCAACGGTACTGAGAAGTGTGAAGGGCAAATAACATGGAGGTAGGAAGGCTGTAGTCGACTAAAGATTATGCTCCGACGTCACATAGGATGTGTGATAGGCTCAGGGTAATGGGCATAGATGATTACGGCTCCAGAGGTCTGGGTAGTGATCACAAACGTATCAAGCTAAGTTTTCGAAGAGCAGTGAAAGTGGGAAGGAGTCATGATAAGCAACTACAGGAAAACTTTTATTCAGAAAAGCAAATAGAAATATCTACTAAACAAAATGAGAAAGTAGTCACTGAGGACAATAAAACAGTGTAGACATACACAAATCTAATCAGACAGTTTGAGCTAGAGCTTGGTAGGCACGTGACAAGTCACCCTGGAAAATAAGACACAAACCCAAGAGTTGGTGGGATGAGGAATTTAGGAGAGCCATACCAAAACGTCAGGAAGCCTCTAGGGAACACAGACATGATAAGCAGCGGGGTGAACCGACACATGATGTTGAAAGACAATAGGACATCTTTCTAAGCTGTAGAAAGGAAGCATTCCTTCTGATCAATGAAAAGTTAGAAGAAAGGGGGCTCAGTGGCTGGCACAAGTATAGAAAAAGATAGCCAGACAGCTGCTAAATTTTAGAACCATCTAAGCTTCCTGAAAGAGGAGCCTCAAACAGAGGCTTATATTTTCAGCTCCAGGTGCTACGCTAGAAGGGGGCGAAGCTATTGAATTTATAAGAACAAGGATGACAGAAAATTTTCAATAAATAAGTGCTCTATGCACCACAATGAACAATGATGGATCAAGTGGCGAAATGGCTCCATTTTCACAACCAGAGTGGGAAAGGGCTGGGAAGAGGGTTTCTAGTAGTATATCGAAAGGCCCGGATGGCATTCCAATTATGCTGATAGACATTGGGTCTGAAGTTTAAACAGATTTTGAGAGAGGCAGTGAGCAAAACAGTAATCGATGGTGAAATCCATGATGGATGGAAACTTAGCGGAATGAGCATGATCTATAAAGGAAAGGGGGACAAAGCTGACATAAAGAACTACCATCCTATGACAGTAACATCAGTAGTCTACAGGCTGGAAATGCAGATTATAAAGGAAAGACAGCAGGCATGGATGGCGGATGACGGGGTGCTGGGGGAACTGCAGAATATATGTCAAAAACAGAGGAGGTTGGAAGACAATCTGTTCTGACTTACGCAGTGCATCGAAATGGCAGAAAAGAAACACAGGCTCCTGCGGTTAGCATTTTTGGATAACAAGGGAGCGTACGATAACGTGGTTCAAGAGGACTTGTGAGGGATACTGCAAACACTAGGCGGGGGAAATGGAGTCACTAATCTTTTAAAGATATCTAGAAAAGTAACAAGGTAGTTATAAAGTGGGAAAAACAGGTATCCAAGCCCACAGAGATACAACGGGGGCTTGGGCAGGGGTGTCCTCTGTCACCCTTGTTATTCATGATGTACCTACAAGGATTAAAGGCCAAACTAGAGGGAATAAGACTTGGCTTCAACCTATCTTTCGTCCTAACAAGAAAAATTCATTGAACAGGCACTTCGAGCATTGATGTATGCAGATGATATAGTGCTAAAGGCCGAAAACAAGGAAGGTTTGCAAAGATTGATGGATGTCTACGGTAATGAGAGGTAGGCTAGATTTCAGACTCTGTATGGAAAAATCAGTAGTGATGATTTTAATGATAATGAAGGTAGTGAGCTTGGGATACAGGAGGTCACGCTATAGATAACAGATAAATACAAATATCTGAGCGTATGGAAAAGCAATGGGACCGAGTACTTACGGGAACATGAAATATACGTAATGACATAAAGGTTACAGGAATGCAGCAGTGATGAAAATTAGGGCTTAGTGGAAATACAATAGGTATAATGTTGTGTGAAGAATATGGAAAGGGGCATGGTTCCGGGTCTCATGTTTGGCAATGCGGTCTTGTGCATGAGATAAGTTCAAGCAAGATTAGAAATTACGCAACATGCAATAGGTAGCCTTGCTTTAGAAGCTCACGGGAATACACCAAATCAAGGAGTTCAAGTTGATATGGGATGAACATCATTCAAGGGCAGGGAACCTAGCAGCAAGATAAAATCTGAGAGGCGATTGTGAGAAATGGAGGAGGAGCTTTGGGCTAGGGACGGTTCAAGCTATTTATACATAAAGAATGTCGATACAAAATGGCGGAAGTGAACCAGAAAATTGATGGGTAAATACTTAAAAAACAACAGGGGGCAAAACCGAAAAGAACTATCAGCTAAGAAGGTGAAGCAAATGGAGACTGACATAGGGAGAATCGGCATGATTAAGAAGTCCGCACTAGAGATCTATCAAACTTTTAAGCAGGAAATTGCGAAGAAAAGGGTCTATGATAATACTCGGGGTAGTTCTCTAGTATTTGAGGCTAGGACAGGAGTATTGCGAACCAAGACATATCGGGCCAAATACAAAGGGGTAGACATGGTATACAGTGCATGCGGAGAGAAGGAGGAAAGTGCTGAACACTTGATAATGTTCTGTAAAGGGCTTCGCCCTATAGATCAAGGCGATGGCGCAGAGTTTTTAAATGCACTGGGGTTTAGAGGCAGGGTGAGCAAAGTAGACTTTAAGCGGGTAGAATGTACTAGAAGGAGGTTATCTGATTGGTGGCTAAAGTCAAGGCACGCGTGAAAATAAATCATTCACCGCGAAGTACCAAACCTATACTTCACTATTTTGAAGGGGAAAAACGATAAATCTAGGTGGTGGTTCACTAAGTATTACGACTAGGTGGCGTTAGCCGCCGCCCGATCTAAAGGGTACAGCCTCATCAATCAATCAATCAATCAATCCAATCACTGCATTGCAGGGTGCTGATGTACCAAACCAACGTGAGCAATGGTCCCAATTCTTACTTCTTCATGCGTGAGCAATGCACTCATTTCGTAAACTCTGCCGCGGCAGTGAGCGAATTCTCGCTCTCTTTGAATACTGTAAATTTAAATCAAACATGTGATAGAAGCACTAGAGGTACAAAGCACCCGAATCCTAAGATAAGCGGTCGTGCGAGTTAGCCACCACGCTAGACAACATCAATACGCACTTCCACCACGCCATCTGGAGGCGCGTGCGCACAGTGACGCGCGGGGTGGGGCAGCACGATGACCCTTAGAGCGCACGAGCCCGTGGTGCCATCTCACTATTGATTGAGATAACGCACTGAATTTGCCGAGCTCTGAAGTCCGTCAGTGGTACATAGAGTATATAAATGGCTCGCCATTACCGTGTTCGAGAAGGGTCGTTGTGTAGTATAATGGTTAGCGTCGCCCACAGGGAATTGCGAGGTCAATTTCGGTATGTCTGTTTGTCCTATTTAACGGTTATGGGTACTCTGAACGGCCCCAGACGATACCCCAAACGGCCAACTATATTCGCAGCACCCACCAATGTCGCTCAAGCTTCAGAGCTCATTCTTTTGCGATTGTCAATTAAAAAGCAATTATTGTGCATATCTGTAGTACCATACCAACACGTATATATTCTGTTTGTACTGCTTTTACTGGAAAAGGCATACATAAGTAATTCTAAGGACCATAACGTTTATCATGCTGTGCTGATCATGCAACGCTTGCACGAAAAGGCGAGTGTTTCCAATGCTTTGCTAAGACGACATGGTGGTGGCACCTACCCGTCACCTTGCGTGCTACATCTTATCACCTCTGAAACGGGCACGCACGCCTGTCTCAGAGCTGCGCGTTTCATTTTCCAAGGAAAGTGCCAGATAGCGCTCATGTCTCACGTGTGAGGTGAGTTGATGCGCTCGTTCGCCTCCGCTGCACGCTCGAGGCACTCTAACACAGCGCCTCCAGAATACCATTCACCGATTTTCTTGCGCAGAAAATCAAATAGATGTTCGTTCACTCTCTCCACACCTAAGTCCATCGTCTTTCGATGACATTTGCAGATTAACATGCAGGTACGGAACCAAGTTTTTTCTTTGTATTTTGTCAGCGAATATTTTGCAATGTTATATTTATGACCGAAGTACGACTCGTAGGCTTGGTGCTCCTCGGCATAAAACACTCTCATGTTAAAATACAAAAAACGTGACCCAGTGCGAAAGCGCACACAGCCGCCAAGTGCGGTCACCCCTTGTAATAATAGATTGCGCTTTTGTTACAAACAAAGAGTAATGTTCGAAGAGCTTTGTGCATTCATTCAGAAATGGACGACATATATATTATGAGTAGTCAGCATCCAACGCAGTTTATACGTGAATAATTGGCTCACATAGCTCAGAAAACACGCCACTGTGCACATTTGCATGCGCGCCACTGGCCCGCTATCCACACTACTGCACATTGACGGTGCTGGCTTCGATAGCTTGATCTATACGAGCGAACGGTGCAGGGTGTGGACGAGTTGAGTGCGTTGTGCGCCCTTTCTTGTCACCCGTTGGAACCTCGCCACAACTACGAGTACAGTGTCTAGATATATACTGGTAAGGGCGCTGCGCGCACGCATTTCGTACGAGATAGGGTGGCCTCGCATGTGATGACTGCACTCAGTTGCTACAAGTGGCGCTGCGTGTCGAGAGGGCACACGAACACACGAAATTCCTCTCGTCCTGTTACTGCCGGAGCCTCGCGACGTTTAAAATCACTGTGTGACAGCTGCCATCTGATTTACTGTGAAGTTGGACGGCGCCATATGTACACTGCAACACCCGGCGATGTTAAAAGCTAAGCGGCAATGCTTGATTGATTGATATGTGGGGTTTACCGTCCCAAAGCCACCATATGATTATGAGAGACGCCGTAGTGGAGGGCTCCGGAAATTTCGACCACCTGGGGTTCTTTAACGTGCACCCAAATCTGAGCACACGGGCCTACAACATGTCCGCCTCCATCGGAAATGCAGCCGCCGCAGCCGGGATTCGATCCCGCGACCTGCGGGTCAGCAGCCGAGTACCTTAGCCACTAGACCACCGCGTTGGGTCTAATGATCAAATAACGCGTTCGATGCTCTAACCACTGAGCTATCACAGCGGCCTGACGCGGCGGGGCTAAGCGGCAATGCAAAGAAAGGACGTTTATTGCGCCGCTGTGTCAAAGAAGTTATCGGTCGAACAAGGAAAATGCGCCATATTCCCCGCACTAACGGATCCAGCAAAGTTTCGTGAATGAAAAAGTAGGGTCAAGAGGGCAGACAGAAGGCTGAATCCGAAGGCTGTCCGGTGAGAAAAGCATTCTGAGAGTGACCCCATCGAACTATCTTTCCGGATCAGGGGGAATGGTGCCGGGAACAAAATCGCCGTTTAGAGATAATTTCAAACTTGAATATTTATCTAAAAAATTGAAAATACCGTTTCAAATTTCATTCAGTCTTTCTCGCTTTTCACGGTCGGACTTCCTCTGCAACAATGTTTTGAGTATCATATGCAGCGAGTGTCACATTGTGAATTGACATGTTATCATTCTTCTTTTTCACTCGAATACTAATGGAATGCAGGCTAAGAGGTAAAAGTTTTAGGGCCTTTTGTTCTCAAGAACAAAGCATATTTTAAAAAATAACTCCGGTGGTTATGCTGTCAATGGTTTTTAAAATTCATTTCTTTGCGCCTTGCAAGCACTTTGAGCACCTATCTATCTATCTATCTATCTATCTATCTATCTATCTATCTATCTATCTATCTTTCTATCTATCTATCTATCTATCTATCTACCTACCTATCTGTCTGTCTGTCTGTCTGTCTGTCTTTCTGTCTGTCTGTCTGTCCGTCCGCCCGTCCGTCCATTCGTCCATCTGTCTGTCTGTCTGTCTGTCTGTCTGTCTGTCTGTCTGTTTGTCTGTCTGTCTGTCTGTCCATCCGTCTGTCTGTATATCTGTCTATCCATCTGTCCGTCCGTTTGTTTCGTCCGTCTGTCTGTCTTTCTGTCCGTGCACCTGTCTGTCCATCCGTCCATCTTTCTGTCTATCTGTCCATCCGCCCGTCCCTCTGTCTGTCTATCCATCTGTCAGTCTGTCTGTCCGTTTGTCTGTCTGCCTGTCTGTCCGTCCATCCGTCCATCTGTTCGTCTGTCCATCCGTCCGTCCGTCTGTCTGTTCGCCCGCCCATCCATCTGCCTGCCTATCTATCTATCTATCTATCTATCTATCTATCTATCTATCTATCTATCTATCTATCTATCTATCTATCTATCTATCTATCTATCTATTGAATCACCTACGTCTGGGTGCCCTCACGATCAGCCCCTTAACTTGAGGTCTTTGAAATACTTTGCAAGAAGAGCCAATTGTTCTTAAAACGCCAATGCTGGTTCCAGTTTTGACTATCCAATTTCTGGCATATATATATACCACTTCATAATACTTCACTTAATAAAAATTTACAACAGAGTCACCTTGCACAGCATAGATTCCTAAGTTACATGGTATCTGCGTCTTGTTTTGTTTTGTGGGTAGTTGCGGATGGCGAAATGTATGCCACGAAATGATCTTCATTTGGTATTGCAAAGCGCTAGTACTGTCAAAGCAATCAAGTAGCTCTTATAAGGCGTTATGTAAAAAACACTCCAAAAATGCAGAAAAATAATAGTTAGCCTCGCCCGGCTCGGCCTCCTGAAAGCTTCGCAGTGCTTGCGGAGTGCAAGGATTGAACGCACCCCCACTCACACAGCAGCGCACCATGTGGGTGCCGTCGGCAGTCATCAGATGCGGGGTCATCTACTAGCCAGCGCTCAGCACACTAGGCAATATATTTCTAAACACTGCACTACAAGCACTGTGTTTAACACTGCGCAATCATGATTGCCAGTCGTAAATAAATATCCCACTTGTAAGGCATTTTAGGAATTTACTGGCCAGTATCGGGTAGTGGTGTGGTAATTCGATTTCATTATAAGACGTGCAGAAATTCGAACTTTTTTCATTAGACTGATCAGTGAAAAATGTGCAAGAGCCTTGTGACTTATAGAATTGTTGCATTGTTAAAAAGATCAGCAAACTGGTAATTTTTTTGTATAAAATTGGAACTTTGCTAATACACAAGTCTCCACCTCAGGGTAGATACGAAACATATTATTTCACACATCCAAGCACTGCCATGATTGTTTTTTTCTTGTGGATGGTTTTTCCTCTCCGTGGTTTCCCATTAGATGGATGCGTAAATGAATTTTCCAACCTTGTGATAGTCGTCGGCTTCACTTGTTAACGTGAAAGTCTTAGATGCTTCATGAAACATGGAATGAAATTGTTGGCGCCAATGCACGAGGCGAAAAAAAATGATATAATGACATCGCCTCATGCCGTCATCACGACATCATTTGTCCCCAGAATTTTGGATGCCGTTATGAATTGCTGGTGACGTAATTGCGACTTTGCAATGGAACATAAATTGATGACGTCATCACATGCCATTGCCACATGCATAGAATTGCTCAGTATATTACCCAGAAAGAAATCTAATGGCCCTTTATAGGCAAATCTTTAACGAGCACCGTTGTAGTGTGTGTCATGACGAAATATGCATCTGCGAGGCTTTTTGGTTGACCGTCAGCAAAGCTTAGGCTATAAAGCCGATATTATGACTGCGAATTTCCTAAAAAAACCTACATAAGTGCCCTCAATCCAGTGTGCATTACCTAAGAACGAAAGGTTACGCATGGTATGAACAAAGAGCGGAACAAAGAAAAGGGCAATAAACAATCGCAGAGATAACACTGGCATTGTAGTCTGCCTTCCACGATTAGCGGCCATTCATTGTAGGCTTTGTAAAATTGTACATCAGTTCAGGTATTTATAAAGTAATAATAGTCATTATCTGTGCAATCATAATATGGCATTGCTTACTACGTGCATCCATGGGGAAAAATCAACTATATTGAGGCCAAAAACGTGTTGTAGCGGGACGAATCTTTGAGGCGTCCTAGAATGGCCTGAAATATGCATATCTAAGTCTATTATAAAGATCTTATATCACAGCATTTCCATGCGTCCAACAACTCGCAGCGCAAGATTTTCTTCTTGGAAAGTGTAGAAAACGCCATAGACATAAAGCTAAATTCACACGCGAGGGCAATATAGCGCTGCTTCGCGGTCCGAATAGTCCCGTTCTTAGTTTAATCTGGCGTCGCAGCAGAGATGTCGCATGCACACAGTCGGAGCTACGCTGGCGGAATCCTCCTGCATACTCTCGACTCCTATGCTTATGCAGCGCGCTTATGCGACCAAAAACCTCTCGCCTCTTCCACTGTCTCACAAAGCACATGCAGTCCTTGCCGCAAAGCCAGCAGCCTGATTCCTAGCCACGCCAATCTGACCAATATTGACTGATTTGACATTGAATCCTATCGAACGATGGAGGACGATCGTCAAACGGACAGGTCCAAATAGCGGCGACGCATTTACATCCATTCCGCGAGTGGAGGAGAGCGGATGAAGTGACGACGGCAAGTTTCGATGACGCGCACGTCACGTGATGCCTCGTCCGCGGCGAAAATTCCTCCTCCGTTCCCTCGTGCTGAATCTACCCTAAGTGGGCCTATGCAGGAAGCACAGGAGGTGCTGAACACAGTTTTCAATAAGTGAACCAGAAGTGCTAATGTCTATGGGAGCTGCAAAACATGGCATTTCCGACTGTGTGGGAATGTTGGGCAGCACACAATTTTGCCTAATCTTTGTATTGCGGCTCAGTTTGGCTTTGGGTGGCTTAGAGCTGCTTTTTCGTGAAACGGCTGTCAGCAAATGTTCAGCTGTTGCGCTTCGCCACCTTAACCTTTTAGACTCGCAAACTAAATTCAGGTCTCGAAGCTCAAGAATAAACATTTTGTTCTTTTCAAAACAAAACTAAAACACTGCAATAAATAAAGCCACAAGTGTGTACACTCTAAGCCAAAAATGTCCAAAATGGGAGCAACGGGTGATTTTAGTCTTTAACACCAACTGTTACTCCCCGAAATGACGAAGTGTAGCAAAGTGGCCGACATGTCAAAAACGGGGGAGCAATTGTATTAGTCTCAAATTTGTAAGGGAGCAGCGGAAGGAGGAACGGATGTGATTCGCCTCATCATGCCACGCGGTTACTGCCTTGACGAACACCGCAGACAAATATATACGCACCGCATTGATATTCAGGGGCCAGATTTTTTTTGAGTGCCGGGCTGCACCAAATTAAAACATATGTTCATTTTAGCATCCGCAGATAGTAGATAGTTTTAGTTTAGCGTGCGCAAGGCGTTACGTGCGCAACGGGTAGCGCGCTACGTACGTTACAGCTGAGGCTGCTTCCCACAGTATTAGTTTAGCGTACGCGACAACGAACACATGGACTGCACCTAAGCGTCAACACCTCCGTCTCGGAGTGCTATTTGGTGCCACCAAGTGACTAGGAAATAAGCTGCAATAGCCAACCATATTTGACACGAGTCAAGACATGAGACATGAAAATTCGGAAATTCCGGGCGTTGAAAGGCATCCCCGTCAGCCCCTGTATTTTTACAGTGATAACTGTCCATTGCACGAGGTCCGTGAACGTATTTAAGCTCCTCAAGTTAGCAAGCACCTCCAAATCAAGAGAAATCCCAAAATGCACGTGAGATTTACTCGCAACCATGACGGCACTGCTACTTGTGCTGCTGTTGGTCGCGGCCTTCTTGGTTTCCGTGCTGTCACCAGGGGCATCTCGCGAGAGCTACTGCTAAGGTACCCAACGGCTGTAGCGTGCGCAAAGTAAAAGCCGACATCTAGTGTACGCATCCCTCACATGCGCAAACGCACGCATCTCTAGTACGTACAGCGCATGCGCAGCCATGCTCCCTCTTAGGCGATGCGTGCGCTAGGTCGTTGCGCGCGCATAACTAAAACTCTCTAAGAAAAGCAGCGCTGGCTGACCACAGAAAGCTTGCGAATACAGCTACCGCAACGCGTGTAACAGGCACATGATTCAGGAGCAGCGTCAAATTGGTAAAAGAATGTCAAAGCCCATAAACACTGACTCGCGTGCAAAACAAGGACTTCAAAAAAAGAAAAAGAAAAACAACACGCACTGTTCGTCTCCATAGAAAAGACGTCAAAACCGATTGACCCCCTTCCCTCCCCGCCCGCCGAAACACGCGCAGAAGACTTTTAACAAAAAAAAAAACAGATTAAAAAAAGCAAGCGCAGACATGCCTTTTTATTGGATGCACAACTTAGCAGTACACTTCACCATTAATTGTGACTGCCGGATGACAAACCTGCTTGCGCACGACAAGTGTGCCGCTAGCATAGCAATCGATGTTGTTTTACAAAGGGATCAATTTTTATTTTTCCTGGATTCTAGTACTATATGACAATTTTAAGTGCAATTTGACCTTGAATAAATATTACTTTACTACAAGTAATTGTTTTCAGGAGTGTAGCAAGGGAATTAACCTAATGTATTGCGCTGACGCCCAAGCTGCGACCCACCGATATTTTTTCAGCGCAACTAGTTACTAGGTTCGCGTTCACACTATTCATAATCATATGGTTTGTGGTGAGCGAGCACATGGACGGGCAAGGTGGTGTCCCATGTGTTGCTCGTGCGTGTGTTTCCAAGATTTGCGCTTCTCCTTATTCGTCATGGAGTTTACTGCTTGCATATCTTTGGAGAGCACAGCGTTGGTGTGTATATTGCTTCTGGATGGATTGAACACGACGTAAACGCGTCTTGCGCTGTGTGCAACTCAGTAGCTTAAGCTGCCACACGTTTCATTTGGCTCGTCGGACAAAAGATTATTCATACATCAGCTTGCAGGTGAGTGATGACGAACTGCGTCACATTTCCATCTACATTACCCGCTTTTACATTGTGTAGGTAATGGACCTTTCCAGGAATCACTGCGCCGCGCCTTCCCCTGGTGGATCGGCGCTGGGGCATTATGGGCGAGCGGAGCGCCGGCGGTCTGGGCAGATGACGCTTTGCCGCTTTCGCCTGCTTTCATCGCGTGTCGTGGGTGGTTTTGGCTAGTGTAAAGAGCTGCTATTGTGAAGAAACACTTCTTCTGATCGCTCTGACTTTCATTCACGCATACTATATTGTGTTGTTTCTCACAAATAACCGTAATCATCACTGAACATGCTGAATGAAGAAAGCGGTGGACCCACTTACTCTGGTTTGGGATGTGATAATACGGGAAATTCACTGGACGTTTCATTCATTGCTTAAGCGCCACGGTAGTCTAGTGGCTAAGGCATTCGGCTGCTAGCTCACCGGTCCTGGGGTTGAATCCCGGCTGCGGCGACCGCATTTTCGATGGCGGCGAAAATACTTTAAGAACATGTGCCTAAATTTTTGGAGCCCTTCACCGCGGCGCCTCTCATAATCGCGTGGTGGTTTTGGGAAGTTAAACCGTAACAATTATATTATTCGTTCATTGCTTGGTACTACTTCATGGCTTCGATGTTTGTAGTGCTGCAGCTAAGTTGGACCTTTGTTATCTGTGCCCTCACTAGCTGTGATTACGGTGCTGGGATTTCACTTTTGCAGCTTACCCTGTAATCAACTACACAAAATTTTGAAGGTGAGAGGCTTAGATACCTATTTACAAACTCACAAGGTCCTTTATCTATTCACCTAAGACGATCCGATGGCGAAAGCCATCTTATTTTTCTTCTCAGTCGATGTACTGATCCTACCCCGCCCGTCTATGACTGTCAGAAGGATTTTTTCGTCATTGCAAACCCATCTTGCATCACGGCTGAGGGAGAGCACTGGTGTAGCTTTGGCGTGGGCAGTTGCCGCTGTTGCTTCAAGGGGGCCAGTGCCCCTTTTGCACCCGCCGACTGACGCCCCAGCCCACCACCATTTACACAACCCTTTCAAAACATGCTGCACCTAACGAGAGTTGCACTGCCTTCAAAATCGGAGGCACTGCAAAACTTATTTTGCAATGCCTCAAAGATCAGACCACATTGCACCAAGCTCGGATGTCATGCAATGACGTGATGATGTGAAGTCACGTGATGTTTTGATGATGTCACAATTTTGGCGATGTCTGACGTCATATATGTGGTCATCACGTGATGGTTTATTTCGATCACTCAACGTCGCCAACGCGGGACGCAAATGATCAAGTTTCACATCTAATTTTAGGCAAAAACTTTAGATTTCTCATGAAAAATTGACCATTGGTTGCTTTCGCGTCCCGCGGCGTCAGTGTCAACAGGAGTGATGCAAAAATCATCGCGTCATGGCGTCACCATACGACGTCATCCTCACATCACGGATCACGAGAATCTATGAAATCATCATGACGGTCCCATGATCACGCCTTGAGATGACATCGTCACTTTGCACTGCTTTGTTAGCTTGTGATGAGCACACTAATAACGGAGGCCGACCAGACCCAAGTGAGGAGCTGAAAGTTTTGAATGCCTCCAGTCAGAAATCAGCGCAAAGTCACTTTAGGTGCAGAAAACGTTCGCGGGGGGGGGGGGCAATAAATTGACTGAACAAAAACAAAGAGATGGCTGTCATCTTCAAGTCGCCTTGGGTGAATGCATAAAAAATCATGCAAGTTTTTTTTGCCCTCTTACGTAGTGTTTATTCTGCTGTGCATGGTTTACTTTCACTTTCACTTTTTTTCCTTAAAGACCCCGAGTGGGGGCATTACGAAAGGGGTGGGTGTACAGTAAGGATAGATGATACATGACCGTTTAGGATGAGAGGTGCACTTTTACAGCATCAATGAAAGCATCTGGGTTGGTGGTGGCAATGACGGCGTAGGGAAGGCCGTTCCAGTCTACAATGGTGCGTTTGAAAAAAGAAGGCGAGTAGGTGAAAGTACGGGTTTGACGACGAGCAACACTTAAGCAATAGCCTGTACGAAGGGATATGCGAGCAGGCGGTGAGATGTAAGGTGGCTGATTGAGTGAACTGTATTACATTTTGTGAAACAGGGATAGGCTGGCAGTACGATGGCGACAAGAAAGGGTGGGCAGACCAGTTGCCGCCTTTAATGAGGCTACATTAACATTATACGAATATGATGAGTGAATGAACCTGATGGCGCGGTTCTGCACCATTTCTAATGCGTCTATGAGATAAGATTGATGAGGATTCCAGATTGCGGACGCGTACTCAAGTTTTGGTCGAATTAAGGATTTGTATGCGATAAGTTTAACATGAGGAGGGAAGCTGCGCAAATGACGTCTGAGAAAGCCTAGGGTTTTGTTTTCTGGATGAGATGACGTTGGACACATGCGGAAACCAATTGAGATCTTTGGAGATAGTTGCACCAAGATATTTGATGGTACTAACAGATTCAATAGGAGTGCTAGCAACTTTGTACGGATAGAGGAGAGGGCTTCGCGAGCGGGTGACGGACATTAATTTACGTTTACTGGGATTCAGGACCATAAGCCAGCGATCGCACCAATTC
Organism: Rhipicephalus annulatus; assembly: GCA_013436015.1. Lineage (NCBI taxonomy): Eukaryota > Metazoa > Arthropoda > Arachnida > Ixodida > Ixodidae > Rhipicephalus > Rhipicephalus annulatus. The sequence goes on from WOVY01000013.1 coordinate 620,707, forward strand.
AGGATTTTAGATAAACTGCTCTGCAGCACAGCCTGGTCGGAGGTATTTATTATTGACGTATAAATAACGCAGTCGTCTGCGAACATACAAATAGAGCAAGTAACTTCCAATGACAGATGATTGATATATATCAGGAACAATAGGGGACCCAGCACGGAACCCTGGGGGACGCCGGAGAATATGAAGACGGGGTTAGAGGCTATGTTATCGATACACACACACTGAGACCGATTAGTAAGAAATTCTTTAACCCATCGTATGACAATTGAATGCAAACCTAAGTGGGAAAGTTTTAACAGCAAGCGTTGACGTAGTACCATTGTCGAAGGCTTTAGCGTAGTCATGAATATTGCGTCTACCTGTAAATTAGATTCCATGTTGGAATGCAGATTATGAATAAAAAGAGCGAGCTGTGTTTCACAGGACAGACCTTTGCGAAAACCATGCTGTGATGAACGGAAAAAGTTGTTGGAATTAGAATCGAGGAAGTTCATGATGTTAGTGTAGATAATATGTTCCATGATTTTACATGGTATGCTGGTTATGAAGATGGGCCGGTAGTTTAATGGTGAAACTCTGTTACCTGACTTGTTGACGGGAACGACCTTCCCCACTTTCCATTCGTTCGGTAGAGTGCCTGATGATAGAGACTGCGAGAACAACAAGGTTAAGACGGTGGCAGAAATATGTTTAGTGTTTTTTTTAGAAGTTTAGAAGTGACGTCATCAACTCCTGCGGACGTCATCAACTCCTGCGCTGCCCGTTTTATTTACTCCCAATACTCTAACGATATCAGCGTTACTGCACTAAAAGAATCATTGAAACTGCCGTCCCTCGAATCTCGTCGTATCATTTCTCGATTGTGTCTGATGCATGCTTTCTATTATCACCCTCAATCACGGCACGTCCTCCTTCAACCATCACACAGAACTTCATCCCGCATAAACCACAGTCACCCTATCGCACCAATAAATGGACACACTTCTGCAATGATTACTTCCTTCTTTCCCAATGGGATAACACTGTGGAATAAACTACCTGATAATATAGTCACGTGTAATAACCGCCAAATTTTCCGCAGTAAGCTAAAATGTCACATGTCGCAATCTAACTGAATGTGCTGTTTTCCCTGCCAATGTTTAAATACTTTTTTAACTAATGTATAAACTGTCGTCACTTTTTTCTGGAAGCTTACCTTTGTACCATTACTTTTTTAATTGCATTTGGTAATATTGGCGTTTTACTTTGCATATTGTACCTTTTTTTACTCTTTTTTACTCTTTGCATATTGTACCTTTTTATTGTACCTTTTTGTTTTTTTCATTGTTCTCTGAATGTTTACGTTTTGGAACCCTTCGAGTTTTGTTGAGTTGTTCGACATACCTTGTACGCCGCCCCCCCTTATGTAATGCCTCCGGGCCTTTAAGGTGGAATAAATGAAATGAAATAAATGAAATATGGCTCGCCAAGTAACGTTTGAATAAACATATCAGTTGATTTCGCATTTGATTTTACGGTATATATATAAGCATCGTAGAATGTAAGTGGTGTTTAGGTGTGTGTGTGTTTGTATGATTCATTATTATGTACTGAATTTGGCATGTAAAACCTCACACTTTTATTTCTCTTTGCAGCAATGAGATACCTCACATATGCCTGCGGTGGCATTCCACCATGCTAGCTTGATGGAAAGCCCCGCCGCGGTGGTCTAGTGGCTAAGGTACTCGGCTGCTGACCCGCAGGTCACGGGATCTGATCCCGGCTACAGCGGCTGCATTTCCGAATGAGGTTGAAATATTGTAGGCCCATGTGCTCACATCTTGGTGCACGTTAAAGAACCCCAGGTGGTCGAAACTTCCGGAGCCCTCCACTGCGGCATTTCTCAGAATCATATGGTAGATTTCTCAGAATCATATGGTAGAATCATATGGTAGATTAAACCCCACGTATCAATCATTAGCTTGACGGAAACAACAGTACTGCGCAATTCGAGTCTTTCACAAGTGGAGAACCTTTTGACCTTGCTTTTGTCATGGTGACACAGACTGCCTTGTGCAGAGAATTTCACAGCATTTTTCCACGAAATACGTGGAAAATCTCTGATGTATTATTCCACTCAGTGTTGGCAGTGGTGTGGTGAACTCTACTGCGTGTGCTGAAACGTCACCTGAAAAAAAGCAGGAAAATAATGAAGCATTTGTTTGCCTTTAAACTTTCTGCACTTTTTTCTTACAAGCAGATAAGCAGTGCTCTGCCAAGGAGCTCTGGCCGTGTGTTTGACGTCTGAAAATAACAAATATTCATTCCCACTAGGAGTAACTAAAATCCCCCGCAGTTGCTCCTTGGAGAGTAACTACGAAAACGCGAGAGTAATGGTCAAGACTAACCGTTCATTCTCGGAGAAGCAATGGGTGGGAGTAATCATTGGTTTTCCGGGAGCAACTGAAAGGAGTAACTGTTCATCCCCCGAAGCAGGAACTGAAAGGAGAGCAACAGTTCGCACCCCTGTAGTTATTCCTTTTAGGGGAGCAGTGGGAGTGGCAATGCAATTGCTCCCTGAAAGGAGCAACCCCTTTACCGCCGTTGCTCTCTTTTGGCTTAGAGTGTACGAAGTCCACAAGCACAAAAACTAGGCAAATCTCTGCATGACATATCATTTTTATAGTCGCTGGACAATCGCGGCGCTAAAGTTTCCCTCCAGTTAATTTCAGGAAACTTGTGGTGCTGAAAGCCTGCGATGTCTCTGATGTAAGAGGCTATGCAAAAATATGCTAGGCGCAGAAATTGTCCAATTTAGAAAAAGAAGAAGCATAGGCTTCGAGTTACCTTAGGTAAATGCAGAAAAAAAACATGCCAGTTTTTTTATTCACATTGCATGGATGAATTAAATAGCATCAACACTTTTAAAAAATGAAGTGACGTTTTCTGTGGCAGAAACGGGGATGTCCCCAATGTTGGTCTTTAAATAGAAAAAAAGTTGCTGCTTTTGCCACGAGGAAACACGTTCCTCTCTACGAAAATCGAAATGGCTGACACCAGGCTAGCCAAGCGAGTAGGCTTAGCAAATGCATCAATTCTCCACTGATAAGGAGTACACTGCACTCGCCGTAATAAAAAATATACCCGCTGAGCTTGATATCGAACAAAATGATTATAAAAACAAGCAGACGACCTGTGGTGATGAAAACATCGTGAAAGAGAACAATAGAGCTAGTAGGTTTTGTTCAGCCAGCGAGGTTACGCTCACTTTGAAAGACACGGATACTACAGAGTCCTCACCCGAAGGGTGCATGCTGGGCTTGTTGTATTTATTCCTCGCTGATTCACATAGTGTATCGACGTTATTTACGCATTTATGGGGCCACAGGTTAGGAGATGTGTCTCCAAACCATAGATAGACTCGATCACAGCGACACCATTCTGACTCGGTAGTGCAGTTTTGATAGATAGATGTTCACCGTTATATAAGTAGCTGGAGGTTACAGAGCGTCACAGCCGTGAAGTAGGTGGTAGCTGGCACCACCTGAAGAGACTGAACGATACTAAAAAAAAAACGTTGCCTGTGGCGACGTATGTTGTCATACCCATCAGTAAGGCTCCCTAGCGGATAGTTGGTGACTCACCCAATTCATAGATTACTGATTGATATGTGGGGTTTAACGTCCCAAAACCACTATATGATTATGAGAGACGCCGTAGTGGAGGGCTCCGGAAATTTAGACCACCTGGGGTTCTTTAACGTGCACCCAAATCTGAGCACACGGGCCTACAACATTTCCGCCTCCAACGGAAATGCAGCCGCCGCAGCCGGGATTCGAACCCGCGCCCTGCGGGTCAGCAGCCGAGTACCTTAGCCACTAGACCACCGCGGCGGGGCAATTCCTAGATTACTCACTGACATCGGACGCCTAATATATGCTCATGCAATGCATATAGCTACGCATGCCCACAATGACACATAGAACGCATATAGAGTGAACTCAATGAACAAGAGTACAATCAACAATTATCCACAGCGACACACATTCAGATGTGTTTTCTGACACCCTACTACGAAAGCGCACAAGATTATATTGCAATGAATTTTGACTGACCATAGTGGCACATGTTACACGTAAGCTTCGGTCAACTTTATTTACGTTTTGTGGCAATACCAAACCATGCGCACATGTAAATATGTTGCGTCTGATTCTAAGACGATCGGAATTTTATCCATGGCTGCACAATCATGAACAGAATAATTACAAGAGCTTATCAGGCTTTCGCGAAAACGATTACCCCAAGCCATGCATAGAATGCCAACGGCAGTTCGAGTGCTGCGCCATCTCTCGACCACTGCCACATTTATTTTTTTTTCTTGAAATCTCCGAGAAGACAAACGATTGCCGCGCGATTGCCATTTCGGAGATCACGTCTTTTTTTATTCTTCCACTTGTTACTCGGAGAGGGCACAGCATGCAGGCCAGACTTGGTCTCCGTCGTGAGAGGTGTTCTGTGGTCGCGTAGACTGCGTTAGTTGTTTCGTGTTAACGTTTGATTCTATTCTTTTTACGTGCTTATCATAAGTGTGATCATTAGCCATGGATAGAGTACACCACTAGCCCTTCAATGACAAGGTTTTTTATGCGGCAAGGATGGTCTTAGCAGTGAATACGTACGTTACAACGCGGGTCGTGCGAGAGAAGTAAAAGATGACCTCGCACCCGACGGTATTTGCAGCTTAAGGCGCGAAAACGACACGGACGAAGAGAGACAGTACACACACACGGAGCGCCACTTCCAACAAAGATTTATTTCGAAAGAGCACAGAACATATATAGACACCGCGCGCGCCGTCACCGTGCCTTAATGCGCAGCCGCATTTAAGTAGCGTAACTCCTTTGGCGATAAAGAAATGGAGGCTACGCTAACGCACAGATCACCTAATTCGATTATTCTCTTGGCCTCAATGATTAGTCTTACTGATTTATCAGGGCTTCGGGCGACTACCGCGCAGGCGCTAAAGTTAGGAACGCAATGACAATCCCGGCAGTGAATTGCGAGGTGGCCCTCTCTGCCATTCCTGACGTTGCCACCTCGCAATTCACTGCCGGGATTGTCATTGCGTTCCTAACTTTAGCGCCTGCGCGGTAGTCGCCCGAAGCCCTGATAAATCAGTAAGACTAATCATTGAGGCCAAGAGAATAATCGAATTAGGTGATCTGTGCGTTAGCGTAGCCTCCATTTCTTTATCGCCAAAGGAGTTACGCTACTTAAATGCGGCTGCGCATTAAGGCACGGTGACGGCGCGCGCGGTGTCTATATATGTTCTGTGCTCTTTCGAAATAAATCTTTGTTGGAAGTGGCGCTCCGTGTGTGTGTACTGTCTCTCTTCGTCCGTGTCGTTTTCGCGCCTTAAGCTGCAATTATGTTAAACCAACAAGCCCAGTCTGCTATTCTCACACCGACGGTATTCTTTCGTGAGCGATGTCAGTGGCTGTTGGCGTCCCGGCAGCTCGATTATATGAGTGGAGGAACTAGCGCTGCAGCGCGCAAGTTTACTATAACGTCATAGCACGCTGTGCCTACATACTTCTATGCTTCAGATGCGTCTCACGATTCGCCTTGCGTATCAATTTGTAGTCATTGTGCGTGCCTCAATTGTGTTGTTAGCGCTGTGGCTGTGGTGGGTACTATTACTCTGAACTTGGAATAATTTTTTCACAAAGGTGAGTGAGTGTTAGTACTTAGCTGCTGTGCACAGCTGTTACTAGAAGTGTATTTTTGCAAGACAAAGAGGAATCATTGACGAGAAAGGCATACTGTACGCATGCATAATTTCGTCCTACCTCTCATTGCTGGCACGGGCAATTCAAAACGCATGCGACGGAGAATTAGGTTGAACTTACAGAAGTCATTGGTTTACTTTTCACAAAAGTGTAGTTATGAGGATGTCTAAAACGTTTCTGATGGTTGTAACCCAATCTGGCAAATAATCGCTTGGTCAAACTTTGCAGCATGTTTCTCTTTGTGCTTTCACCTGCCGTGGTATCATAGCCTCATTTTATGTCGTGTGCCTACGCTGGAGGCTGGAGGTTCGACTTTCAGCCATGGCGGCCGTATTTGAATGGAGTAAAATTAAAAAAAACACCCATATGGTGGTTGATTGATTTGTGGGGTTTAACGTCCCAAATTCACCATTTGATTATGAGAGACGCCGTAGTGGAGGGCTCCGGAAATTTTGACCACCTGGGGTTCTTTAACGTGCACCCAAATCTGAGTACACGGGCCTACAACATTTCCGCCTCCATCGGAAATGCAGCCGCCGCAGCCGGGAATCGAACGCGCGAACTGCAGGTCAGCAGCCGAGTACCTTAGCCACTAGACCACCGCGGCGGGGCACCCATATGGTGGTAGCGGCACGTATAATTCCATCTATTGTATAATTATTATGCTTTCGCGCATAGACTGTACAGTGGTATCAGGTTTCCTAGATTGTTGAAAAATTAAGCGTGATGCTTTTTTATGCGCCTCGATGAATTCATGAGTGCTATTGGTGCCGTGTGAAACTAAAAATGCGTATGCTTACCGAGTATGTCAACACCGGAAAAATCCATCATGTGTGTACAAGCTAAGGTAATCGATAAAGCAAGACTGTTTAGGGAAGCAGAGCTTGTATTCGTGACACATTTTGGTAGTATGAAATAACACGAGACATACACGGAGGTGTGCGGAGCATCATGTGAGTGCATGGCGATAAAAAAGAGGCTTTTACTCTACACCAATAAAAAAAAACGTCACTCCTGCATTTCTTGCATCAATCTTAGGTAAAACTAATCGCTAGTGACTGGCCGCAGCCGGCTAAGCTCGGCGTGCGCATGTGCGCGGGCAAGACCCCCGTGATTGAGAAGAAACTTGAACTCTGAAGGAGAAACGTTGCTCTTTTGGTCCTTGCCGTGAGAGGGCGCGACGGGTAAAGCGCCTGAAAGGGAGAAAGTTGCTGCGCCGAAGGAGAAACGGAGCCCGTTTCTCCCTTCTCGCTCCTTTTTTTAGAGTTAATTTTAAAAGGAGCCCGACTTATGCTCCACCATCCCAGTTGAGCGTTTCCTTCTTATACCTAATAATATTATATCACAATACAGAGCTATTTTCGCCAGCTGAAACAATGTTTTATTCTCATTAAGATTTTCTGAATTCACACCACATTGTTGTTTTATCGTATATTACTTTTAGTTCGGCTACATTTTTTTTCTTCTTGCCTACTTATCCGCTGCGAATCCTACAGTAATTTGTTACTTTCTTCTATCACCAATTTCTTTGCCTTCCTAATGTTGTCCCTAAAACCCAGTGCTTTGTGTAGGTTAGTGCCCTGAGATACACCCGAATGCAATTTCCACATTCTCAGCAAACTTGCTTCCTTGTTTGCTTACCCTCCACTTACGTGTACAGTAAGGAAGATATTTTTTTCTAATCATTACATAACCTCGACTTATAACTAGGATTTCTAAAAGAACCCAACTTTTCTTCAAACAACAATGTGTTTGCCTTTGAATTATTGTAAAATATATCATCGCACATTCCATACTTATTTTTGCCGCAGTTACTCTGAGATGGCTTTCTTTCCTTCGCTGCCATTCAGTTTCTTTTTCAACATGCATTACTTTTCGCGTAACGTCCGTCTTAATATGTCGCTTACACTGCCAGAACTACTTGCTGATGAGTATCCGATCTTTTTTTCAAATTTCAGTGAACGCTCTTTACATACTTAGGGTGAAACGCCCTTCTTTAGCATTTGTAGGGTTTGACATACTTTAGCATCCTCTCGGAAGTAATTTTCATACCAGTACAAACGCTACCGATTCCGGCATCATCACAAGTTGGTCTGTACAACCGACAGTATCGTCAACAGTTTTTATTTTTTGATATCGGGTAAAATGTAGGGTAATAAAAAGTGTTGTCTAAGAAAGATAGGGCGATTTTCACCTTGACGTGGGTTACTTTCTAAAAACAGGTTGGACAACTCTGCGCGCATTCACTGTTTTGGCTAGTATGATCTAGAAAAGGGAGAGTGTTCAAAGCGCCGCCTCTCGTGTGGGCCTTTTGCGGTGAACTGCCACAACGTTGCTGCACCGGACCCGTGGGCTTTCCCAACGCCATCTAGATGTCAGGCCTGCTCACTGCCGTCATACCTTCACGCGGCTTGACTGAGCGAGCACGCGCAAGAGGTTATGAATTCATTGCCACCCTCGTCTTCCATGAAAAAATATAACGTTCATGGGGAGTTTGGCATGTATACAACAGCTTCATTCAAACCTTTGTGTCTGGATTGGCGCTAGTTTAACGATTGCATTGCACTTTAAATTATTTGATGATTTATTTGTATTTCACTTGGACGTAAGAAATCATTATGCAAGTATAAAACCAATTTATAAGAGAAAAGTTTGGTGGCCTAATAAACAGGCAAAATAAGTATGCTAAAACTGATTAACTTCGATTTACTCACACACAGGGTTCAGAAGATCCACACAAAGTGTTCCTATTATTAGCTAAGCTTCTTCAGTTTTTTTCTGCTGAGTGAGTGTATTTGTTGTGCTGTGCATGTACATGAATTGTTCGTTTTCAAGTATTTTGGCCCCGAAGCTCACACACCTGAAAAACACACATGAAACAAAGCGATTTATCGCAGCCTTGCTGCTCGACTGGTACCTTATTGAGAAGCTACAAAAAAGTAAAATCATTGAGGTGTGCACAAGCTTCTAAATTCAGTTAAAGAGCAGCAGCGCATATTTCAAGAGCAATAAATTAGTTGAACCTATTAAAGATATAGGTGCACATTCATAACATCGTCAAGAAAATTAATTCTCGCATCAGCACTAAGAAATTTTATGTAGTATACATAACAGATGCAAGACACCACGCAGTAGCCCTCCTTCGCTCATCTAAACAAAGGAACCACAGGTATCACAGTAAGAACAATTTGCTATGCGCAAATATCGAAATGTTTACAAATCAATAAGGAATAACGCCTGTTCTGAGAATACATTGCCATGCGGCTATTATTGCTTTATTTTGATGTGTTGCAGTGCGAGCAGCAGAACCTAAAGCATGGCTGGTCGAGCCCTGAGGCTGCGTCTGCTTCATTCCACCATTATTTTCAGCCAAGCAGAGGGCGTTTTGGCAAATGCGCTCATCAAACACGAAAAATCTATCCTGTTCCTAGCACTAACTCGGGACGACATACGTTATCGCGGGGGTGAGCGCAGGCACCGCTCAGCTAAAAGTGCTCAAGGTGAAGGCTTCCGCTAACAGTTAAGAAGCGTACATGACACCATTTTACAGAAAGAACTTGACGTGCTAAAGGTGGTGCCTTTCAAGCAACTCAAGATCAGAAAGTATTGACACACACATACCTTTGAATCACAAAGAGAACGCAATGAAAACACTGGAACCTTCGGCACATTGTGCATATCGATGACAGCTAGGCCAGTATCACTGTTCCATTGCGAGAGCTTGCAGGTGTGCTCCACGCGAACATTCAGTAAACGAAGCGCTTTACTTCGCCCTGCAGCACTTCACAGACGCAGAAAAACACGTTCATCTTCATGTAGTCACCAAAAGAAACACCGACACTCTACGACAGACTTCGTCAGGCTTAGCAAACCTGCTATATCGAACGGCGGGAGCATGCATGCGTACGTCTATTCGGCAGGAGACAAGTGTCAAAACTGAGTGACGTCAGAGGCCACGCTCGGAGTAGAGAGCAATCCTGAATTATTTTTCTTGGTGGCATTGGCTTTCAGCGCTCGGGAGCGCGCGAAAAGCGAGTGGCGTCTGCTACAGGCTGCAGTTTTTCGTGCTTTGTTTTCACACAGGACACTTGAAGTCAGATTAGCTTTAATATTGTGGTGTGGCAAGAAGCTTACTAACGTTTAAGCGCTGTGGTAATGCCTGGGGCAACAAGAGATGCAAACACTCGTGTGTCCAGCGGGATCAGCGTGGCGTATAGCTGTGGTGATAGATCTTGAGAACGTCGGTGAGCACGTAAAAATGTGCAAAATATGAAAAAGCATAAGAAAGGAACGAAAATAAACTATTGACAGCACTAAATTTAATGAAAAAGGTAAAAAACACGCGCCATCTGCTGCAATGCTTCCGCGCAGTGACCGCGTCGCTCACCTCTGTATACAACCACCAGTGCTTATTGTTACTAGCGGTTTCTACCCATGTGCACTTCTCTTTACTCAATAATTAGTTAGCCTCGACTAGTGCTTTATTATGAAGACAGCACATCACGAAGAAGTAAGGGAAACAAAAGTAAGAGTAAGAACGGCCGCAGAATCACAATACTGTTGAAATATTTTCATTTCTGAGGTATCAAGGCTCACCGAGCGTGAACTTGAGGTAAATTCCGATATTTTAAAGAAATGAAATGCGAGATGTAGTTACTTTTGCCCACAAGATTCTGGATGAAAGATGTAGTTTAGAAAATCATGTGCCAATATCTATTCATCATGAAAATTTCAAATACATTGAGGAAGAGCTTTATTCGAGAAGAGCTCGAGCTTGCACACACACTGAGGATGGTATTTATATATGAGGAATTTATAGAAACGATGACGACACGTCCAATTGATCAACAAGAGTAAGTGACTGTGCTCACGCTGATTCCCCGTCACGGTGGAAGGGGCCTCTTGGCCGCGCGACAGAATATACTAAGAATCGCGTCGGGTATTGAGCTTCAGTCGAGAAACGTGCATAATTTCTGTACCATGGCAACGGTGGTCGGAGAGGGCCTTAAGTGTTGAGATACCGGAATTATTGGGGGACGTTTGTTCAATGACCATATAAGGCCCTATAAACAACTGACAAATTTTTCACATAAGCCGGGCACGCGCACGGTAGTCCAGAAAAGAACTCGTCTCCTGGAGAAAAAGTGACAACACGGTGAGTTGAGTCACACCGAGACTCGCGAGCTTCCTGGGAGAGGCCGGTGTTAATTCGGGCCAGATGACAGCAGTGCTCGAGGCGAGACAAAAACTAGCGGATAAAGGGCCTGCTGAGGTAGCAGAAGCCGAAAGGAAGAAGACGTTCAGAGTTACACTTGAGCGTTCATGAACCAGAAAATGGAGAGAAGAGCCGGTGGTGCATTGCGTAGCCGTATTGTGGGCGAACGTTCCGAATGGCAAAATGGCGTCCCAGTTCGTGTGGTCACGGTTGACGTACATGGCAATTATGTCCGAGAGGGTACGATGAAATTGTTCTGTCAAGCCATTTGTTTGTGTATGATAAGTATAAGTTGTGTTGTAAATGGTGTTGGCAGCGCGTAGAACCTCAGCCACAATAGAGGAAGGAAAGACCTTACCGCGGTCGCTGAACAAAACACGTGGAGATCCATGGCGTAAAAATATGTTACAGAAAAAAAATTTGGCTACTTCAGTGGCTGTACCTGTGTGCAGAGAGGCTGTTTCCACGTTGCGATTGGGTTGGTCACCAGTCGTTACAATCCGATGATTTCCATTGGAGGTCACGGGCAGGGGGTCATACAAGTCTATTCCGACGGCTTCGAATGACAAAGCGGGACAAGGAAGAGGTGTCGGAAAGCCAGAAGGAGCAGTAGTGGGTCGTTTCCGCCCATAGGGCAAACGAAAACACATATTTAGGAATGGTGGATGAGAGGCCAGGCCAGGTCAACTGACTGCGTATTTTTTTCATACGTTTTGTGATAGGCGAGATACCCTGCACCTCATATCAGGATGAGCTATATTCGAGACGAGCTCGAAGTGGCACACACTGATGATGGCATCTACAGATGAGGAAATTGTACAAATTATGATGACGCGTCGAATCGATAAAGAAGAGTCAGTGACTGCACTCACAATACCGCTATTCCTGTTGTACAAGTTGAATACCTGCCTGAAAGAAAACCAGGGATGTGTAAAAGTTTGAAAGTGTAATAATTGAGCGTGCCTACAGAATGGCCCCAATATAGAAATGGATCTAGTACTCATACTAATAAAACTACTAAGATTTATATATATATATATATATATATATATATATATATATATATATATATATATATATATATATACTTGTTTTCGCCAGAGTTAAAAATACATAAGCCGACACATGCGATGATGACGCAACTGAACGCATGATGCTGACTGTTGCATGGAGGTAGTCGGACTATTTTTGTGTTCCAAAATATTGTTTAACTAGTTCTGTTTTTTTTACCTTTTGAAGAAACGAATACAGATAGAAAAATTCAATGAGAAAGTTGTAGATTGGTTTGCGAAACGCCCGATTAGACAGTTTTAAACTTCATACTTGTTAAATATAAGTGTTTTTCAGCTAACTACAAATGCACGCGAAATAGAAAAAAAAACACCAAGCCATGAATCCGCTCGCACGCCAATGCACACGGTGATTCTAGTGGCCCCGAACGTTCCGCGTACGAAACACTACAGCATTTGCCCGGTTTTGCTTTCTTGACAGGGCCCCAACGATGGTGGTTGCTTTGCGGTGAATACGTTTTGCTATTGGCCACAAAAGTGATAACCGCTGTGCCTATTTATCGCTGTCATGGGCCTGCATGGGAGAAGCGTATTCTTCATACGTGAAACATTATGTAGCACCACAATCACGGTGCGCGTAGGCGCGCCAATGGTTTTGTCACGTGGCATTTTTTTTGTATTTTGCGGCTAATTTTAGTAAGCCTAAAAGCACCAATAATAACAGATATTAAGTTCAAAACTGTCTAATGAGACGTTTCGTAAACCGATCTAGAACTTTCAATTGAAATTTTTCATCTTCGTTCCTTCAAATGTTATTTATCTAAACAGAACAAATGAAGTATATTTTATAACGCAAAAAATAGTCTGAATAACTCCATGCAACTGTCAGCTACACGCACTTGGTCGCGTTGTCATTGTGTGTGTCAGCATATTTTCAACCTCTGGCTAAAAATAGGTACCTTAGAAAAATAAATGAGATAACTTAGATAAAATAAATAACATAGATAAATGATATCATTAATATTGTGTAAAACGCGGAAAAACGAGCCTTTAAGTATCCACTTGTTTCCCTTATTCATTAACGAGGGTCTCGTACTGGCAGACTTGGTGCTTTAAGGTTGTATACGGGCGACTTTTAGTGAGCTGCCAGTTAGTAATAAGTTCACGTGCTACGTGACGCCAAACAGGCTCATAAAGACACTCGCCGCCATAACTACTAGTGGCACTGACTGACAATCCAACGTTTAAATTGACATATATACCCTATAAAGTGGCTGGGGGGATAGCTGTCGTGGTAGCTCAGTGGTAGAGCATCAAACGCGTTATTCGAAGGTCGCAGGTTCGGATCCTGCCCACGGCAAGTTATCTTTTCACCCACTTTTCTTTCCCCTTAACTATACACTTGTTTCCCTACACACACACACACACACACACACACACACACATATATATATATATATATATATATATATATATATATATATATATATATATATATATATATATATATATATATATATAGAGAGAGAGAGAGAGAGAGAGAGAGAGATGGAGGATCTTGTGGTCGCAAATGCTTATGGCTTGATATCATCTACGGGGATGCCCCGCCGCGGTGGTCTAGTGGCTAAGGTACTCGGCTGATGACTCGCTGGGCGCGGGTTCGAATCCCGGCTGCGGCGGCTGCAATTCTGATGGAGGCGGAAATGTTGTAGGCCCGTGTGCTCAGATTTGGGTGCACGTTAAAGAACCCCAGGTGGTCTAAATTTCCGGAGCCCTCCACTACGGCGTCTCTTATAATCATATAGTGGTTTTGGGACGTTAAACCCCACATATCTATCAATCAATCATCTACGGGGATCGCTGAACGTCAATATGAAACGTTTCCGCGAGGTGCCTACGTTGCTTCAGGCCTTACCATACGTAAAAAAAGAGTTTGAAACAACTCATTCTTAACTTCAGATATCTTGAAGGTTCATGGTGCTTAGAGCTGGGACAGCTGAGGGATTTTACAAAAAGTTGCATACGAGGAATTACATGCAATGCGATTGTTCCCAGAGCAATTCAATGTGCATCAGAAGGGCACCTGGCTGCAATTTACTGCTTTTTCTTGATGCCAAAGTAGAGGACACTGCATTTTTTTTACTTAGGCTCTGAAGGAAGTAGCGCGACACCGCTCAAAAGTTTTCCTTTGCCTCACCTAGCGTGTCTGTCATCTCCTTAACAAATATAATGAGACAAACCTGTTACAAAAGTCAAGAATTTTGTGTACCACGGGAATATAGCTGATAATCACGTTTGTTTTCGGCTGATCACTTATCACATGAACTTAGGCGTAAATGGTGGTGCACTGTTATCAAATATTTACTTTGCTTTCTCCTGTTTTTTTCTCAAGGTTGAAGCCCTATCTGCCTCATCAAACATGCATATCAACCCCTGGCGTTTTGCGTCATCAAGAGTGATGCAAAAAAGTGATAACGTGATGACATCGGAGATTGATCAAATTGTTGACGGCATCACGTCGTCAGTCGCACTACCATCATGGAGGCAATTCGCAACCATATTAGGTGCAGAAAGCTTTCGGAGGGAAAGGGAGAGTGTTTGGGAAGATAAAGAGAATAACGTACATTTCGCTGCCGAGTCATTTTAAGCGAATCCATAATGAACCAGTGTGTTTTATGTTGTATCGTATATTTTACCTACGTGGTCATTTTCCCTAAATGTGTAAATATTTTCTACATCTTGAGATTGATATTGCTGATCGCCATGCTTTCAATCCGTGGCGAAACCAAACCATGAGACCGCGAAAGGTCAGAATTATTTCTGGCAAAAGAAAGTGGGTTTGCGTTCCACACACCACGTTATTAAGATTAGTCGTTACGCAAATCACAAGCATGTCAAGTTATTGATGCTATAAGTTTACCATGCGAACGAGACGCAAAAGTTACGCGAGTCAGATTTTACCGCAACGAGGCCGACGAAAAACATTCCGCTTCAAATGAAAATGCTTGAAACATTTAAACAGCCGAGCGCGAAACACAGCCATGAAAAGCAAATCGATTACTCGAAGCGAAATAATGCTATGACGCATATAAATGCATTGCCATGAGATAGCCCTTTACTACGGGGATATATGTGTGTGAGGAAGCGCGTTAAAGAGAGCCAGCAAGAGCATACGGGATAGTCTCCGATCACTGGAGGACGAGGAACTAGAAAGAGGTCATTATTCAGAGCTTTAAAGACGAAAATAACCGAAGGAGGGGTGTCGCGCAGATGAGACAGTTTGGAACACGGTCAGAGCAGGCCGGGTGGTTACCGAACCCACGTCGTACCGCCACACATGTCCTGGTGTTATCTTTCCGATCTGCAGCTTATTTTCTTACACATCACGTTTACGTTAGATATTCCACATGAAACTAAAAGAAATACCTTCGCTCACGACGTGTGCGCGCAGAATGCGTTCTTCAAATGGGCACGTAAGTTCGGATGAGTGCCGTGACATATTACCTAAAAGAAAATACACAAGATTCCCGCGCCATGGCTACTAAACGTGTTATAAGTCTCATGAGCCACTAGTAATAGTAAATCTTGCCTATATTACTGCAACATCGGCTAATATAAGCCAAAATATTGGACGCATAGCAGACGCCCAGCGTTCACTGCGGAGAAAGGCCACAGATGAATGGATAGTTAGATGTATCCGGCTGTGCCCTGTAGACCAGGTGTTGGCTCACGCCACTTAACCATAAACTTAAGTACTATAATAGTGTTTATGGACTGAATTTCACTCGCGTCTCGATTGTAGTCACGAATCCCACAGAGAGCCACTCCTCTCTGTAACGCCTTGTGCATTGAGAGAAAATAAATGAAATGAATCAATTAGCCTCGTACTGGTTATCCCTACCCGTTTAAAGTCTATTTCGCTTCCACTGTCTCAGAACTATATGCTTTGAAAAATTCGGTGCTATTATGTTCGACTATAGAGTGGATCCCTTTACAGAACATTATCAAATGTTAAGCTGTTTCCTCCTCCTCTCCACATGCTTTACATACCATGTCTGTGCCTTGGTAGATTGCTCGGTACGTCTTGGTCCGCAATACTCCCGTTCTAGAATCGAAGAGCAGAGAATTACCCCGAGAATTATGGTAGATCTTTTTCTTGCAATTTCCTGCTTAACAGTTCGGTAGGTCTCCAGTGATGATTTCATGAGCGTTCCCATTTTCCACATGTCTCTCTCTGTTTCTTTCACCTTCTTCTCAACGGATCTTTCCTTCTGGCTTCGTATTCTGCTGTTGTCTAAATACTTACTTGACAATTTTCGGGTGCGCTCCTCCATTTATTATCAACATTCATCATGTACAAGTAGCTGAAAACTCACCTAGCCGAAAGCTCCTCTACAATTTTTCTCAATCTCTCCTCCATTTCTATCTTGCTGCTAGCTTCCCTGCACTCAAAAAATGTCCATCCCACATCACCCTGTACCCGCTAATTTTGGGTATTCCCGTGTGCTCCCAAAAGCAAGTCTACCTATGCCACGTTGTTTAACTTCCTATCTTGCTTTAACTTCTGATTTAATGCCTAAGACCCTGTTGTAGGCCCGTGTGCTCAGATTTGGGTGCACGTTAAAGAACCCCAGGTGGTCGAAATTCCCGGAGCCCTCCACTACGGCGTCTCTCATAATCATATGGTGGTTTTGGGACGTTAAACCCCAGAAATCAATCAATTAATGCCTAAGACCACATTGCCGAACGCCAAACCCGGGTCTATGACACCTTTCCAAATCCCTTTTACAACGTCATACCTGTTGTAGTTCCACAATGCCCTATTTATCATTACAGCTGCATTCCTAGTGCCCTTTGTCATTACGTATCTTTCATACCTCCTTAGATACTAATCCCCGTTATTCATCCATACGCCCAATTATATGTATTTATCTTCTATTTCTAGCATGACTTCTTGTATCTTATGCTGATTGCCTTTGATTTCGTTAAAAATCATAATTGACGAACTTCCCATGCTGAACTCTAATTTTAAGCGATCCCCCTCATTACCACAGATGTCTATAAATCAAGAGGATCTTCCTTGTTGGCTATTATTACTATACCATCTGCATACAACAATGCTGGTAATGACTGTTCAATGTGTTTTGCTTGCTTGGCAAAAGATAAGCTGAAGCCGAGTCGACTCCCTTCTAATTTGGCTTCCAGTTCCTGGAGATAGAGCATAAATAACAAAGGTGACAAGGGACATCCCTGTCAAAGCCCGTGATTATCTCTACAGGTTCAGATACATGTTAGAGCCATTTGATAACTACCTTGTTACTTTTACAGATACACTTTAGAAGATTAGTTATTCCATCTTCCACATCTTGTGTGTCCAGTTTTCCCCCCAAGTCTTCTTAAAGCATGCCATTGATATCTATAAAGCTCCCTTGATATCTATAAATGCCCGACACCAGGTCCTGTGTTCCTTTTCCGCAATTTCAATACACTGCATCGCAGAAAACAAACTTTCTTTCAACCTCCTTTGTTTACGGAACCCATTTCGTAGTTCTCCCAGCACCCCCTCATTCTCCACCCATGCCTGTAATCTTTACTATCTGCGTTGCCAGCCTGGAAAGTACTGAGGTCACTGTTATAAGACGGTAGTTGTTTATATCGGCTTTGTCCCTTTTTCCTTTATAGATCATGCTCATCCTGCTTAGTTTCCACCCATTTGGAGCTTCACCATCCATTAGTGCTTTTCTCGCTGCCTCTCCTAATGTTTGCTTTGAGTTTGATTCTAGTTCCTTTATTAGGCATGATTAGGATGCCGTCAGGACCTGTTGATGTGCTATTAGGAGTCCTTTCCTCTGCCCTTTCTGATTCTCGTTGTTCCAGCGGAGCCACTGAGGTAATTGATTCATCCTCATCTGGTACGGTGCGTGCAGCGTTTTTTTTTGGTGTTTAATTTTTTTGTCTTTATTGTTTTTATATATTCTATTGCCTCATCCCCTTCTAGTCTGACCCCTTGAACTGTAGTTATAAACCCATGTTTCGTGCTTGTTTTATTACTCAGAGAAGTGAGAGGGTTCCAAAACTTGGCAGCTGCCTTTCTATTCACTTTGTTTACTTCCGTTATCCATTCGGCCCTCTTTCTTCTAGTCTTTTCACTGGTCAAATAAGACGCTTCCATTTTGCAGCTCAAAAAGTTATCCCATTCTCTGTTCAAATAATCTTCGGTTCACTCCTCTGATTAGCATACCTGTGATCTCTTGAGGCTTCGTGACGTCTTACAATTGCTCTCTTCCTCATCCCACCAGCTCTTAGGCTTGTGTCTACTTTTCCCGGTTGATTTGACTCGTACTTTATTTGACAAGCTTAAACTCAAACAATTGAGTTGTATTTGTGTACGTTCACTCCGTTTTAGTATCCTCGGTGATTATTTTCTCAATCTCTTTAGTGGCTATTTCAATTTGCCCTTCTTAATAAATATTACAGTGTGGTTATTGTAATGTCGCCTTTTTAATTTCATTTATCTTCCGAAACTCAGCTTGATACGTTTGTGATCTCTACATAAGCTTCTGGACCTATATTCATCTATGTTCATCACTCTTCGCCGATCATGCATCTTATGGACACAGTTGTGTAGTCTATCATCCACTGCAGCCTTCCCACTTCTCATGTTATCTGCCTTTCACATTTCTCGGTGCTGTTGGAAATGAATAAATCATGCCTTTCACGCATACCTATTAGCATTCCGCCGGTGGGGTCAGGACTTGGCAGCAGGGACAGCATACGACGGGGACGCTTATTGCTGTTGTTTTCCCAGGTGTTCGAGGCGTACCGCGGCTGACTATCGGCGGTGATAGCGGAGCGTGCTGCATTCAGCGCCTTGCAAGAGTGCCGCACTGACCGACCGGCTACGTTTTTTGTGTCCGGCACCATACCACGTGACATCAACCACCCCTGGCCCTTCAAAAAGACGGCGGCAACGCCTCGCTCGAGCACTTGGCAGCAGGGACAGCATACGACGGGGACGCTTATTGCTGTTGTTTTCCCAGGTGTTCGAGGCGTACCGCGGCTGACTATTAGCGTTGATAGCGGAGCGAGCTGCATACAGCGTCTTGCAAGAGTGCCGCACTGACCGACCGGCTATGTTTTTTGCGCCCGGCACCATACCACGTGACATTAACCACCCCTGGCCCTTCAAAAAAACAGTGGCAACGCCTCTCTCCATCAATTGGCAGCAGGGACAGCATACGACGGGGAAGCTTATTGCTGTTGTTTTCGCAGGTTTGGCATTTGCCCTCCTGTTTTGTATAGTTCCTTCGCTATCTTAGCGATGTCTCTGTTGCCTATTTTTCAAAGTTCGTACTTGTTTTGCCCACTGTTGAATCTGTAAACTGATCTTTAATCATGGGTACTGAGTTCGCCGACTTCAAACGTGACATTCGGAAAGAAATCACAGACTTAAACAAAAGCCTTGACTACATGAACAAAGACTACGAAAATATGAAACGAGAGTGCGCTGAAATTAGAAAGGAAAACACTGCTCTCAGGGCGTTTCAAAAGGCAATGCAATGTAAGATAGACCGTTTGAGAAAGTTGGTTCATGAAAATTCCCCACGCCTAACTGCTCAGGATAAATACTCTCGAAACAAAAATATAGAAATTAAAGGGATCCCACGTACCCGTAATGAAAACTTTGTGCGATTGCTTGCCAAAGTTGGTGACGCCTTGGGGGAGTCAATAAGTGAACAAGACATAGAAATATGCCACCGTTTGCCAGCGAGGAGTGCCGCTTTGCAAAGTAACACAGCACCAGACCCAGGTGTTGCCAAGAATAACGAGGTATACGCCCTCATGAACGAAAACATCGTGGTTGTTTTCAATCGCCGAGCTAAGAGGGATGTCATCGTTAAGAGAGCACGGAGAACTCGATTCACAGTTGAGGAACTGGGATTCACCACTAAAGAATCTGTTTTCGTAAATGATCACCTTTGTCCCCAACTGAAAAAATTGCTGGGTATGGCGATTGCTTGGAAACGTGAAATGAACTGGCGCTTCGCGTGTGCAAGTTGTGGCAAAATATTTGCGCGTGAAACGGAAACATCTCGTACAGTTCAAATCACATGTGAAGCCGACTTGCATAGGATGCGCGCGGCCACTTCAAGCAGCCGCGGGGCATCTAGCATGCCGTAGGCTTATCTGATTAGCACTTTTCGCTTTTGCGGCGCGAACTTTTTTTCTTTTTCTTTTTTTCTTTTGTTAAGATGGCGATATAACCACGTGATATCGATATACCTTACACTAGTGGATATTGCAGTATCATGCACCTAAATGCTCACTCAGCTCGCAACAAGCACAATGATATAACTACATTTCTCGACAAATTCTCGTTTAAATTTGACATCATCATGATTTCTGAAACTTGGTACACGTGCAATGACGAGGTAATATGCTTGCCAACGTATAAATCGTTCTTTCTAAACAGGTCCTCTCGTCGAGGGGGAGGTGTGTTGGAACTAATTGCTGACCGTTTAGTTTGCAGCCTTCTCTCAGACTTTTTAGCAATTACACCAGACTATGAGGCATTATCACTAGCATGTATGTCACAAGCATGTATATGTGGTAGTTTATCGTCCATCTGACGGAAAAACAGAAGCGTTTTTTTGATTTCTTGAAAATCTGCTTACGTATGAGTGCACTAACAAGTTGCACATTATCTTAGGGGGTGACTGCAACATTAACCTTCTACAGCAAACTGAAACCTCGGGTAACTTCAAACTACTACTTGATTCTTTTGCGTGTGCTAATATTATTACTGAACCTACACGTGTCACTTCAGATACTGAAAGCCTTATCGACTTACTTATTACAAATGACATAAGTGATTCAACCATATCTGGAACTGTTATTGCCGGTATTAGTGATCACTAGCCTATATACACGCTTCAAAATTGCAACGGGTATCTTAATCTAGCAAAAGTATCAACTCTAGAATCATACAAAATACAGGAAATTAGTAACAAAACATTAGACACTTTTAGGCGTGAAATTGCCTAGATTTGTTGGGATCCTGTCTATAGATCAGTTAACGCTGATGAGGCCTATGAAAGATTCATGTGCCTGTCAAGAAAAACTTACCATAAGTGCTTTAAATATAAAACTGTCGAAACCCTAAAGAAAGGTCGGAAACAATGGATGACGCGAGAATGTCTGGAAATGATTAGGAAGAAAAATCTGCTGTACGCGAAATTCATGAAAACAAGACACCATAACGATCTTTTGGAATTCAAGCGGTATAAAAATTTTGTAACGAAGCACGATTGATTGATTGATATGTGAGGTTTAACGTCCCAAAACCACCATATGATTATGAGAGACGCCGTAGTGGAGTGCTCCGGAAATTTCGACCACCTGGGGTTCTTTAACGTGCACCCAAATCTGAGCACACGGGCCTACAACATTTCCGCCTCCATCGGAAATGTAACGAAGCACCTGAGAAAAACAAAGGATGCGTACTATGAAGCTCTCTTCAAGAGGGTTAGCACTCGTGGCGACGTGCTTTCGCGAGAAATAATTAAGCTTCTAAATAGAAGTTGCTCTAGAGACAACGCACTAGAGTTAAACATAGATAACAAGATAGTAAAAGGTTAAGAATTCGCTAATAAATTTAACGTGTACTTCACAACGCTGGTGTCCTCTGATTTATCAAACCCTTCTCGTGCCTGTAATAGTGATTACAGGAACTTTCTAGGTGTGCCAAACATGAGCACTGCATACTTTTTAAACACAACTCCTGAAAAAGTATTGTCTGTATTTATGTCACTGAAAACACTACTGCTCGGGACATAGATGGCCTACAAATTAAGCCTATTAAAGCAGAACTTGATCTTTTGTTACCGGTTCTTACCCATCGGTTTAATATCTGCTTATCTACGGGAGTTTTTCCAGAAAGAATGAAGCATGCGAGAGTTAGTGTCTTATACAAATCTGGTGACAAAGATATCTTTTCTAATTATTGTCCGAACTCCATACTTCCTGTTATATCTAAAGGGCTAGAGAAAATCATATATCAACGTGTCATGTCTTTTTGTGAAAAGTACTCTATATTGTCCCCGCATCAATTTGGCTTCCGACGGGGCATGTCCACAAAACTGCCTCTCCTCACACAAAAAGAACTCATACTTAACTCATTTGAAAAGTAAATGTTAACACTGGGTGTTTTTATTGACTATTCCAAAGCAATCGATAGAATCAAACGCGAAGTACTCTATGCAAAATGGCGCCCCGCCGCGGTGTTCTAGTGGCTAAGGTACTCGGCTGCTGACCCGCACGTCGCGGGTTCGAATCCCGGCTGCGGCGGCTGCATTTCCGATGGAGGCGGAAATGTTGTAGGCCCGTGTACTCAGATTTGGGTTTACGGTAAAGAACCCCAGGTGGTCGAAATTTCCGGAGCCCTCCACTACGGCGTCTCTCATAATCATATGGTGGTTCTGGGACGTTAAACCCCTAATATCAATCAAGCTCTATGCAAAATTGCGTCATTATGGTTTTCGCGAAACCACACTTGGCTTTCTGAAATCTTATTTATCACAAAGAAAGCAATCTGTAGTTATAAATGACAGCCAAGCTTCCCTACTAACCATAACGTCAGGTGTACCTCAGGGCAGCATATTCGGGCCCGTACTGTTTAATATTTATATAAACGACATAACAAGTGTCAGCAAATAAGTGGACTTTATAATTTATGCAGCTGACACTAGTATATTTTTTCATGGTAATGATATAGGTAAACTTGCATACTCATCCAACAACATTCTTAACGACATCTTCATATGGAGTACTACAAATTATTGAATGATCAACACAAAAAAAATCGAAAGCTGTGGTATTCGCACCGGTTCAGAAGGCTGTCTGTCGTGGTTTGGATATACACATAGGGCCCGAAAAAATTGAGGTTGTCAAAGAAGTTTCATCATTAGGAGTAATTTTTAATGAAAATGTTAATTGGGACGAACACGTTAATAAAGTAACTAGAAATATAGCTAGGACGTGTGGTGCTCTCTCGAAACTTCGACAGATACTTCCAGCAAACATTAAACTTTTACTCTATAATGCGTTGTTTTCTTCTCACATAAACTCTTGTAGTCTGGTGTGGGCAGACACATCTAAAGCAAATCGGAACAAAATATTTTTACTGCAGAAAAAAGCGATTCGTCATATTGCAAACGTACCATACGACGCACATACGAGTCATTTACTCAGAGATTATAACATTTTACCGATCGATCACATACACAGCTTTCAATCTTATTATGAAATACAAACAAAGCTTGCTATCAAACAACGCTTGTTTTCTCAAACTGTGTATATAACCTCAGAAAAAATACACAATCCCATTATGACATTCGGAAAAGGCCTTCCTGGTTCTATTGCCACCCCCATGAGGTGGCAAGAAAAAAAAACACAAATGAAGACAACACTCACACACAGACAAACATGTAAATACTTGGTGACTGACCCCCGAAGAAGTCGTACAATGAAATAAGTGCTACAAAGTTTAAACTGTTTCCTTAATATTATTATAAAAGCAAGCTCAAAACATGCAAAGTCACTGATCTGCGCAGTCGATCGGGAGCGCTCAAAAAACACGTCCATCCACAATGCCCGTCTGAACTTCATGACGGGTCCAGCACGGCAGCGCCGCGGCGCGAGAGTTCATCGCAAAAGGTCTTCACTTCTAATTTATTGATGTGGCGCTTTGGACACTTCCCCTATTCTATAGGACACTCTGGCTGCGGTCGCGGCGTCGGGCTGAGTCAAGTTTAAACATGTGGCACTATAGCGACCTAAAGCTCAAGTTTGCAGGTGACGTGAACGCCGCACTGTGGCGCTGGCAGCTAATTCTGGGGAAATTGCTCATAGGCGCGGCAGGGGGCGCAGGTGACTCAGTGTATTTCACCAAAGCGGAAGCACGCGGAGCGCGCGTTCTGCAGTCGGTGCTGGAAACTTCGGCGCTGTGCCGTCAGTTTCGCTTGGTAAAACGGGACGGTCGCTGGTTGAAGTTGCCTTTCTGCAATGGCAGAAGTGACCCCACGAAGGTGTCGGCGAGGTTCGAACTATTATTGTTTACCAGGCACGAGATCCACAGTACCAAGGTACGCGATCCACCTGTACAAATTTCGGTTGCCACACAAGTCGTACGAGAGAGCAAGAAAACAAGCGTGCATCACCGCAAACTAAAAATATAAAGTTCTAACTCTGTTCTCTTTTCGCTTAGATTATCTTAATTCTTGGCGTCAAATCATTCGTTCCGACAACCTGAATATGTACGTGACGCAGCCGGTCCATTCACTAGCAGTAATGATTGCTCGCTGCCTCCTCACATTGTGAAAGTCATGCAGTTACGGTTTTATGTTGAAACAATTTTGTGTTTTGATTTCTTGTGTTAAACGTAAGTCTGTCGTTGTTGGATGTCCACACTGGTATACGTCATACCGCGGTTAGTGTTGCGTTGCTGCCTGCTTTGAAACTGAACTGCGCACATTGTCAAAAGTTCGCCGCATGCAATTCACGCATCGGGAAGGCTGCGTCATCGCACTAAAGCGAATGTCTGTGCATTTCAGCAAATTTTGACATAACTTTGCTGGTTTGTTCTATTATTGTCGCCTCATTACTGTATAGTATTTATTCGAGCCGCTGAATTAAAGTGGCAAACAATACACGAATTTTAACTGTCACATTCAGATATGTGTGTTTTTATTTCATGCATGACACCTGTCAGCGAGTTATAGAAAGCTTCGAGTGTGCGTTTCCGTATGCACTGAATTCACGAGCTTGTCGCTCGCCCGATATCACATCATGCCTGAAATTTGGCACCTCTCACGTTAAGCCGCGTTCGCGAAGCATATCTTATACACCTGTACAGTCGATATGCTCATGAAATGCAAACATGACGCGAAAATCGAGGAACAAAGAAACACATGAAAAACCGAGGTGAGCAGTCCAACTTGCTTCGCAGTGGTTACAGCTAAGCTACGCAAATTTGTTACACCTTTATGGGTAGAAAAGGTGTTTTCACATTTACACCCTTCTCTAATTGAGTAAGACCGTTTTCTTTACTGGTACACCCTACGAGAAAGGTGTAAGTGGCATAAGAGTGTTATTTTGCCGTTCGTGAAGGTGTTAGTGGAAGAGATGAGGGGTGTAAACCTCTAATGGCAATAAAAATTGGTCGGCTTAACGTCCCAAAGCAGTCATATGAATATGAAAGACGCCGCACAGAAGGTCTTCGGAAATCTACACCACCTGGGGTTATTTATTATGCACGTTAGTTCAACTACACATGTCTCAAAGAATTTCACCTCCAGCAAAAGTGTGGCTGTCGTGAACTGCCAAGATCCGATCCTGTGACTTGTGGGTCAACAGTTGAGCACCGTAAGCACCAAACCACCGGAGCGGGCGGTGCAGGTGTGAAAATGAGCTGCAGCTATGCTTGCAATTAAAATCCCGCGAATAGCGCAACTTGCCTGTTGTACTGCCTTTTCTAAGATTAGAATGCCGTAAGGATGACAAAGTCAATGAAATGGTCGAGGCATTGGCCCATTTCACAGGAAACTCCAAGATAGTCGACAAAATGTAAAAAAGAATAACTTTTTTCGCACTGTGTGATTTTACATTGCTTTACTTCTTTATATTGTCCACATAAATGTCATTAAATAGATGGTCTACTGTCACGATCTATGGGCTCCACATAGTCATGTGTAGAAACAATTAAGAAAAAAAGCTTGAATTTTTTGCAAAAATCCTTGCCCGGTCAAAAGCCGATCGAGCACAGGTCGTTTTCACAAGCTTCTCGAACACGAGACAGGCTTGGTCGAAAAGGAGAACAATGCACTACCTTATGCAACCATGCGGGAGCACGGAGAAGTGATTCTTTAGGGCAAGAAATGAAGGTCAGAAAATGACACGGTCAGCGCACGCAGTGCCTTTGCGAAGCGAAGAGGGGAGACGCGCACTACGAAAACAGGGAAAGACACACGCCCTCCGCCACCACACTCACATACAACAATATATATATATATATATATATATATATATATATATATATATATATATATATATATATATGACGCCGCATCCATGCTGTAAAATTTATATTTGCTATCTATACAGTTTGACATGCCTTCATGGGGGCGGGGCGAAGTATGAGGTGATTAGGAGAGGCACTGCAACCCCTTGCGGCTTACAATGCCGCCTTCATAATTCTCTATGTATAGGGCTTTACTTTGCCCCCTCTCTAGTGACCAGGGGCTGCCTTCCCTACGTGATGGGCACGCCTATGCATAAGCGTCTCAATCATTGCGATAAAATCTCGCGTGTACATGTCTGCATCAACAGTGGTATACTTTAAATTCCGATGACATGACAGTTTTATTGCCAAAATTGTGGTTCTCTTGCTTGCAGAGACCAGCTACTGCTTTTGGTAAATGTCTTTGTGTCTGCACGGTGACAGTTCAGTCTTACGCAAATTAGCTGCCTAGTTTCGTCTATATATTGTTTTCTACGAGTGGCACACTCAAGACAGTATATTTTGTTATTAGAAGTGCAAGTGAAGCTCTATGTGACCTTGCGAATGTAGGCGGATGCTGGCCTAGTCTTCGCGTTAAGTTGTGCATGAATGTGTAGCGCGTGGCAACGCGTGGCAACACGTGGCACGTGAAATTTGTAATGCTAACTTTAAAGACATGTCTGTCTTTAAAGGCAAGCATGTTCGTCTGTTTGTCTTCAAAGACATGTTGTGGCGCACTAGGAGCTTGATTTTGTTATCGCGTTCAGCTCTTGAAGGCGAAGCTTAGGGGTCCCCCCATTTTTCGCCAATGGCCTTTTGCGTTAAATACGTGCTCTTCCGAACCCATCCGGAATCGCTTACATTCGACATCTTGCCATTTAAAAGTACGCCGCCTGCTTTTCTCTACTCCCTTTTTGTAACCACATTCTTAATATGCGTCCCATTCATAGCTGTTCAAGAACAGGCGTAAGCCGCTATCGTCGGCAACCATTTGTGGTGGCCCGATGCGGGGACCATCTGCTGGCTTCGAACTTTCAAACTCTTTCCTTTTTTTGTGTCTTTAGCGGCCACAGCTTGGCAGCACACCGTTCCTACTTTGCGTCTCTTCTCATTTTAAAGACGATAGTTTTTCTTGGGGACCTTCGACACAAAAACTTTAGTCTGCCTGTCTGTTCATTTGTGTGTTTGTCCGCCCTTAACGGTACCCTGAACAAAACCAAACGATACCCCAAACGGCTGACCCCAACCGCGGCATCCACCAATATTGCTCAAGATTCAGTGTTCATACTTGTGCGATTGTCAAATGAGAAGGAATTATTGTGCATATCTCAGGCACCATAACAACACGTCAATATTTTGTATGTGTGCCTTTTTACAAGAAAAGGCATAAGTAAATTCTAAGCACCATAGCGTATATCACGCTGCGCTGACCATGCAACACTTGCACTAAACGTCAAGTGTTTCCAACGCTTTGCTAAGACGACGCGGTGGTGGCACCTACCCCTTGCCTTGAGTTCTTCACCTTATCACCTCAGAGACGAACACGCACGCCCGTCTCAGAACCGCACACTTCGTTTTTCAAGATAACTGCCAGATAGCACTCATGTGATGATTATGGTCATATGTGGGGTTGAACGTCCCAAAACCACCATTTGAATATGAGAGACGCCATAGTGGAGGGCTCCAGAAATTTCGACCACCTGGGGTTCTTTAACGTGCGCCCAAATCTGAGCACACGGGCCTACAGCATTTCCGCCTCCATCGGAAATGCAGCCGCCGCAGCCGGAATATGATCCCGAGACCTGCGGGTCAGCAGCCGAGTACCTTAGCCGCTAGACCACCGTGGCAGGGCGAGTGCTCTTGTTTTACGTGCGACGCGACTTCATGCGCTCGTTCGCCTCTGCTGCACGCTCTAAGCACTCTAACGCGGCGCCTCCAGAATACCATTCACCGATTTTCTTGCGGCGAACCTCAAATAAAAGTTTTGTTCACTCTCTCCAGATGCAAGACTTTCGACGACATTTGCAGTGTAACATGTAGATATAAGGTCAATTTTCTTTCTCTTTCTTTTTTTATTCACCCTCCGAGAACATTTGAATCCCTACTACTGAACTTGAAATGAATCGAGCACTGCACTCCTCTGCTTTATAAGTTTTTTTTTTCAGACGGCGATTGCCAACAGAGACACGTGTCACCACCTGAAGATGACGTCTCTACTAGCACTCTTAAAACTAACACGCCAAGAATTGCAAGGCAGCTTTGCCGAAGATAGGTCCTCCTACCAAAACGTCGGCCAGCCTATCTGAGGAACTTCCACTGTTTAGCCTGACTATCCCACTACGTGTTTCCGCTTGTTGGCTCCTATTATATTTTTGTTTTGAACAGTGTGTTTTTGAGAAATGAAAGCAGTCTCTATTGCCAAGAAAGATGTTGAAAAATAAAACGCAAAATTTTAATGATGTGGTGAAGCTTCTTAGAGTTAGGGCTGATCTGTTAATCTTATGTTTCTTCAGCCACTGAAAAATGCACATTACCTGTTCGAATATCGTCTGCAAAATGCTCTAAACGATTGTTTAAATGATAACACAAATGAAATATTCTAATGAATGTCTTTGTTTTCAGTTGAGAGAAAACCTGTGTTATGGTACATGTTCTTGACATTTATCTTACGCAAATAAATATCTACTTTGAGGAGGTGTGAAAAAAGATTTGTCAATAAGTGGAAACGATGTCTACCAGAGTAGCTCTGCTTTTTCGTGTATAATCAGAAAGTTTGAAATTTATTTATTTATTTATTTATTTATTTATAATACCTCAAGGGCCCCAGTCAAGGGTTGTTACATGAGGAGGTAGACAGTTCACAAACAGATGATTTGTTCGATGGATTCTTTGAAATGGGCGATGCTGGAGTGGTGCACAATGTCAACAGGAAGATCGTTCCATTCTGTTGATGTTTGTACAAAAAATGAAGAGTGATGGGCAGTGGTATGCGCACGGGGTGGATAAACCGCTTTCGAATGGCTGATACGGCATAAAAGACGATGGGCTGAAACGATAACATGGTTTAGGTGCAATGCATGATAAAATGTGTGAAACAAACACAGTCTTGAAATTTTGCGGCGTGAAGCTAAGTTAACCATGTTAGCTTGAGATTTTAGTTTAGTGACGCTGCTAAGATAGGAATAGTCAGAATAAATGAATCTGACTGCACGATTTTGGATAGTTTCAAGCGTTTTAATAAGAGTTATTTGATGGGGATCCCAGATGGCACATGCGTATTCTAGCTTCGGGCGGACTAGTGTTAGATAGGTTAAAAGTTTAACAGAAGGTGGGGCTAGACGTAAGTTTCTTCGGAGATAGCCAAGCACGCGGTTGGAGTCATTAGTTATGTTCATAATGTGGAATTACCAGGTCAGATCTGAAGTTAAAGTGATACCGAGGTATTTACATGAATTAGCTGCTGTTATTTCAGAATCAAATAGGAAGTATTTATTTGAGGAATAGGATTGACAGCGATGGAAGGAGATGACACAAGTTTTCTTAATGTTGAGGGACTTCAGCCATTTTTCGCACCATGATTGAATCAAACAAAGATCAGACTGTAGGATGACAGGGTCCTTAGAATTGTGAATAGGACGATAAATGACACAGTGAGGCTGAACTCACATGGCTTCGCGATGCCAGGTATAACTGCAAATAAAGTTGCTGAAACATGTGAATGTCTGCATCCTTCATGAGACGTGTGGACTGCTACGGGTAATCTTGTATTCAATATAATGTATTTGTATGTCTACACACACGTAGACACACCAAGCACCCTTTCTGTATTGACTCAGTTAGCCTCCAACAGATAGACACGAGATGATTACGCTATTTAACACTGGAAATATTTGTATTTATTTTATAACTATAAAAGGCAGTGTAAATTTCTATAGTTTGATTCACAAAGAAGGCTTTGAGTGATATCATTGCATTTCAGCAAGTTTGCTTATATATATAAGCATCTAGCCTTTCTTGTGACGCGGACTTAACAGTGAACCTGTTCTGTTATTACCCTTTGCATTTGTTGATAGCGTGTCTCGTGCCTACCTATGGAATGTTCTGTGAGAGTCGATATAGCAGGTGGTAAGCACGCTTCCAACACGCTATGAGAAGGGTGTGAAAGTATAAGAACACTATAACACCTGAAGTTTAATTTTGCTGGACACCCTTCATGTAGAGTGTTCAGCTAACACCCTTTCAGAAGAGTGCACGTATCCGGAAACACCCACAGGGTGTCCCCTGCCGAAGGCCAGTTTACACCACTGAGGGTGTAAAAAGTGTACTGTTTAGCTGCCTCGCAGCTAAGTGAGTGTATGATGCTCCATTGGTATGGAGGACATGACTAACCCTTTCAGGTTTTTTATTGCGATGGCCGTGTCATACTTGTTTGTTGTTTGCACACCGTGAAAGTTCATTCAGGACAGTACGCGTCTGCTACTGCCAGCATGCACATCGAAACAACAATCGATCACGTTCGTGCCTTCCTTTCGCGCTGCATACAAACCAGTTGGTTATGTATATTTAACGCATGACAAAAGGAAGGTTACATCAACCTATCACTAAAGGTAATGTTGCGGACTTCCGAAATCCATTGCGCGTCAAGTCGGGCGTTGTTCACAACGTAAACATGAAGAACGAGCTTTTATGGTTTGGTTACATTCCCTTTTCTATGTTGCTGTCGAGCTAGGAGATTTGTTTAAGCGATGCATTGCGCGGCACTGTAAGTGCAGAGCGAGAGCCCTGCACCTGCCTAAATGCGAGGAGCAGCGTGGCGAAGAGATGGGAAAACGCGCAACGTGCATCGCTTGTTTACCTTTTTCTACCCAAGATGTCACTGCCTGTCCATAGTCGCACTTCTACGAAGCGTTGTTTTGACGTGACGCAATGAAACAAACACCGTAAACGTTGGAGTGTAACACAGCCATTAGACTAGCCGCTGCTGCGACCTTTCGAGAAGGCTGATAACAAGGAACGTTTATTCACGGAAGCGAAACTTATAAATACGTCAGAATGCCAGCGACATGAACGTTGGGGGCAGTGGTGGCGGGTACCAATATGACTGCGTAACATGGCCACATTTCTTGCGATCGGCTCACGTAATTTCTCTGGTAAAATGAATGATAAGTGCGTTATCATTTCATCTTCGCATTGTTCAGTAAAGAGATCAGATTTCTTCAAACGTTCCCTAAGCCTGGTTGCAACGGGCTTTCATTTCGTGTACAACCACATACGTTTGGGTCGCGGGTCTGCATTTCATTCTGTCACATTTTTTTATAGTTTCAGCTGCTTTTGCGTGTAATATTCAAAAGTAACTTGTCTATGTAAACAAGCATTTGTAGCTGAAAGACAGCGCTGTGTGTATCTGTGTGTATTCTCTGCGTACATTTGCACTGTATGAAATTTGTTATGAGGTAAGGAATAATAATACTCAATAACCCGTCTTATTTCCAGTTCCATCTTGTAGCTTACAGTATACTCATTAGCAAGATACCTCACATTTATTGCAACGGGCTTTCATTTCGTTGACAACCACACACGTCTGGGTCGCGGGTATGCATTTCATTCTGTCAAATTTTTGTATAGTTTCAGCTGCTTGTGCGTGTAATATTCAAAAGTAACTTGTGCACGTAAACAAGCCTTTGTAGCTGAAAGCCAGCGCTGTGTCTATCTGTGTGTGTTCTGCCTGCGTACGTTTGCAATCTATGAAATTTGTTATGAGGGATAGAATAATAATACTCAATTACCCGTCGTATTTCCTGTTCGATCTTTTAGTTTACAGTATACTCATCAGCAAGATACCTCACATTTATTTTGCTCTTTGTTTGCTTTGTTCAACTCTTCTCACTTGCTTCAGATCTGACATATTATGGCTTTTTTATTCTGGAATACTTCTACCTTTATTGTTACATCGTTTTAGAGCACGCTGTGCACGAGACTAGCCCCTTTTGGCAAGCACAGCTGTTGATAACAGAAGGACCATAGGTACACTCTAAAGCAAATCCTGGCTAGACTACACGCCCGCAGGCAGGAAATCGAGTAAAATTACTGCCGCTTCTATGCGGCTCTGTAGCTGTGTTGCAGAGAAACCGGCCCGATTTGAAGTAACCTTCGGAATAGCCAGGACAAACAGTAGCCGGGATCTTAGGTCAAATTTTTACTCGCAATTTACGGCCTGCGGTTAGGCGTGACTTTCTGTAAGCGACCCGGCCTTAATTCGGTGGCGGAAGAAAGTACTATTTTACGCTTTTCAGAGCGGTTTATTGCCGAGAACGCTGCGGATATTATGACCACCGGTAATTAGAAAACCAATAGTATCACAATTACCTATATTTGCGAGATTAAATTGCAAAGCACAGCACTGGAATCGAACTCGGGAACGCATGCACGTGAAGCAGATGTCTTACCCATTGGACCGCAACGCCACCGCATGGCGGCGAGTCTTTTTGCCATAGAGTTTCCCAAAATACTTACTAGAGGGAACTCTGGTGCTAGTGTCTATGGTAACTGCAACGCACGGCGCTTCAGCGAGCATGGGAATGAAGGGTAGTACACACATTTGTCTAATATTAGTACTTCATGCCTGCTTTTGGCTCCGTGTGTGTTCCTGTGGCTTGAAGCTGTTTTCTTACGAAACATGTATTAGCAAATGTTCAACGGTTGCGCTTCACCATTTTATTTTTTTAGACTTTCCAAATTGGCTCACAAAGTTCAAAAGGGTTCAATCTTTCTTTCAAAACAAAGCCGAAACAAAGCATTAAACGAACCCGCAAGTATGATTCGCCGCCCGCAAGTACGAAGACTAGGCAAATGTGTGTACTACCCGTCACTCCCATGGTCGCTGAACGATCGCAGCGCCAGAGTGCCCTCTAGTTAATTTTGAGAAACTCTTTGCTCTTTGCGGGGTATATATCTACTAAGTGGGTTTTCGCAAACCGTCTTCGGAACCTTGAACTGTTCTTGTGCCATGTGCATACATTTGATCAGCGAATAGTTTGTAGGGCTTCATAAATTCGAGACAACCAGGGTGAGTGCTTTCGGCTCCGACTTCGGTTTATGGTGCGCCGTTCCGCAAGAACGATTAACGTTTGTTTTTGCGTCGTTTCAGTGCTCTCCCGTGAACTGCGGGTGTTACGCTCACCGAAATTCGCGGACAACGCTGTGTTCGGCTGTCGAAACCTGCGTATGTTTTTCGCACGTGCGTGTGCTGTGAGAAATTTGGCTGATTTGTGTCGGGAGGTACACGAGTGTCAGTGACAGCAGCCTATTCTCAGCTCTTTGAAGACAATTCGCTTTCGCACGTAAACGTTGCATGGGTATTTTAGCGTGTCTACTCTAAAATTTGCATTTCGTACGCGCCAACTGCCACGACCTGTGCGCTGGGGCAGCAGCACCTTTTTAGCATTTCAACGATTACTTATTTTTGCAATTAGAATTTATGCGCAATATTTCGCTATACAGAACGCGTTTTCCTCATTTTCAGTCTCTAACTGATCTTATTTATGGGGAGGGGCTACTCTTACCTTTATTCAGCTTCACATCATTGTTCAAGTGAATGCCGAAACGCGCGCCAAGGTCAAGTATGACGTACACAAATTAGCGACGGACAGGTCGGTCTCCCTCCAAATAAATAATGCCTCTGCACATCTCTTTCGCGAACGTCGGCATGCAGTTGGGGTCAAGAAATGGTGCAGAACGAACCTCAAAATATTGATTTTTACTGCTAGCAGTTGCTGTTTAGAAAATGGGGTTTTATAGCTGGTACATTATCTCCACAGCAGTACCCTGGTTGTCTTGGTCACGGTTTACTGTTCCAAATTAATGCTGGAATATAAGAACTGTACCTAATATTGAAAAGAGTGAGCAAATGTCGGTGACATACGTTCTCCTGCTGACTTCGATTGATTGATTGATATGTGGGGTTTAACCTCCAAAAACCACTATATGATTATTAGAGACGCCGCAGTGGAGGGCTCTGGTAATTTCGACCACCCGGGTTCTTTAGTGTGCACCCAAATCTGAGCACACAGGCCTACAACATTTCCGCCTTCATCGGAAACGCAGCCGCCGCAGCCGGGATTCGAACCCGCGACCGGGTCAGCAGCCGACTACCTTAGCCACTAGACCACCGCAGCGGGGCTCTCCTGCTGACTTTTGCACCTGACTTCTGACTTCTGTAATTGATGTTCACCATCAAATTACGCAACCACTAATCAAAGATCGACCAATAGATTTTTGATTTTGATATTTTTCTGTCTCACGGCGTTCGGTTTGTTTATTTTTTGCCATGCTTTCCTAAAATCATAAGTTCAACTTGTTTGGTAGATGATGAGCATGAACATACATAGGCCAGTATTTCAGAAACATGTCACGCATGCACTAGTACTCTTTTATTTAGTGCATGACACAGTGTCATACCTCCACAACTGATCAACGGAAAGTTATTTGCACACTTTTATTGAAGTAAAAAGAGTAACAATGGCTCTGCACATCCCAGTGTATGCGCAAATGCAGAGAGATGTATGATATTTTGAATAAAGTGTGTCACATAGCACTGGAAATTGTTTCCGTCTCAGACGATCTTTTAGAAAAACGACCATCACAAGACAGCGGGACAAAACGGTGGCGCACGAATGCCACGGCATGCAGGCGACAATGAACGTCACGCCGGCGCCGGTCACCCAGCTGGCGAGGGAGGGGGGTGTTTCTTTCGTCTTTTTTTCCGCCCTCACGCTTGTGGCGGAACTGTTCTGCGTAAGTTGATGCCGGCTCCTGACGCCAGGCTGGCGCGACAGAGATGGCGACTTTCCCCTTCTTTTTTTCTTTTTTTTCTTCTTGCACCTGCCCTTACCGTCTGTATGCGTGACTTCAGTGCCACGCGTATGTGACGGGTATTTTTTATTGCTGGGCTTCCTATAGACAGGATTTTAGTCAATACGCAGGAGCGCACCGCCGATTTGCCGTTCGTTATCCGGCACCTGATTTAGAGTGTATATCAGTAATGAATGCCTAGGTATGACAGAATAATGTTTTATTGATTAGAAATTATTGTGATTTTTTTTGTACGGAAGTATATTGAGAGCCATAAATAGAGGTATCTCAGAGAGAAAAAGGCGCACGCCTTCAAAATGAAGAAGTTTCATGTCGCTATCATATACCATATTTTTCTACTGCGATTCGCGCGAACAATCGGAACTTTTGAAGTTTTCTATGTATCTTTTTTTTTCAGAGGAGGAGGCCAAGGAGGTAATCGAAAAAGCCATGCAGCTCATCCAGTCCAAAACGTGCATCAAGTTTCAGACACACACCGACCAGGAAAATTACGTCTCTATAGCGTACAGACAGTGAGTGAATGGCTTCATATCTTTTCGCTGGGACATGTGAGCCGGTGAACAAATTTTTGTCGCCTAAAGCCCAAATGTAGAGCTCCTTTATAGAGACAGCGCGGCGGGTGCTAATGAGATGCTTATTTTTATTTGTACTTTTATAAATAACAGTGAATTGGTGCCAAATACGAAAACTTTTCTCCGATTACACGACCACTACGCATCTATGAAAGACACCTGGAAATATCTGTATAAATCTGAAGTGCTCCATTAAGGTTACACGGGAGAAAACGCCTAAGTAAAGCTATACACGTTGCCTTCAAAACATACATCGCGTAGTATGTCATTAGTCATGGAAATGGGAAATTGAGGATGCGTGTATTCATAACCCTCTGAGGTCAAGTCCGATTAAGCGGCGCAACAGCGTATCAAGCAAAATAGTCCGCAATTGCTACACATTGTGTACAGCACGATGGGACTTTGGGAAGTTGTGTAGGCACGAGCAGTCAGTCTAACTGAGGAACGTCATGTCCAGTCTAGCTTTGACAGAAGCAGCCAAATTTTAGATTCTCATAGGAGGACTCAGTGTGGCCATCAGAGACCAACGGAGAAAGCTTGTGCTGGTTCCCAAATGTCATTTTTTATTAGTCATCGCCACGCACACAATTTGTGCCGTATGAAACCGAATATTCAGTATAGCACCCAAACTTCGGGAGATCACATCTGTCCACAATCAGGGTGCAACAGTGGTCGAGTTTAGCGCGGAAAACTATCACATTCATAAGCGTATACAGGGTTTTTCTTCCAGGGGGTATGTTCCTAGCAGCGCCTCTTCTTGCTATAACCTCAAGGTATGGGGCTGACTTTGCGCCCCCCCCCCACCTATATCAATGCATGGAGCTGGGGTGAGATGTGCCCCTCATCTCACCCCCCCTGCCCATGCACTGACAAGCCCCAAGCGTCGTCTTCATTGATTCCGAAGAACCTGTCGGCGAAGAAGACTGACAAAACTTGCACTTTTGCGTTAAAGACGTGTACTGAGTGGAGATATAGTTCGAGATCCCTGCTACGAGAACACGTATATCGCTTATCAGTCTGTGAAGTTTTGTAATCGCACCAATTTTTTATTATCTCTGCAGTATGGCTATACCTGGTTATCATGATTCAATCACTTATAACTTCAAAAGACACAACCTAGAAGCCACCGTCCAAATGAAAAGTTATTATGAGCAGATAACTACAATATACAACTCATTGTTTGCGCTTCCTAAGCACCTTCCCTCTCCGTCAAATCTTGGCTGAAATACACGCTTGCAGGCATGAAAGTCGGTCAAAATGTGGCCGCTGCTAGTCACCTTGTTACCCGGCCCTGTAACCGTGTCTTAGAAGATAGAACGAAATTTTAAGGAACCTTCACAATAGTTGTGAACATTCCTAGAAGTAATTTTTGGTTACATTTTATAAGCGCAGGCCTATAAATATGGCCTGCACTTGCGCGCCACGACTGGCATGTGTTCAGCCCTGAAGTCATTTCTAAACAAAAAATACACTTTTGACACTTTTACAGTGCTTTAGAGACACTTTGTCGCATTATTCATCAAGAGGCAGAATGATACGAACATGATTACATTTATATGGTGTGATATCAATATGGAAACTGCGCACGACACAGGAATGGAAGTCGTGACCACATGCACCAAAAGTAGGTACCATAGCCACTGCACTACAACGCCACCATATAATATCCCTGCTTGCTTTCTACCAAGCTTCTATATCTATTGCAAGCAGTTTGCAATACAGCCGGTGAAACTTTTAACTTGTGTTCTTGTGCTATACACGTCTGTTTGAGCGTTCATTAGATTAGCAAATAGTTTTCGGGGTATTATGAGCTAACGCAGACCACAGTAAACAGCCCCGTCTCTGACTTTCAATTGGCGTGTGCCATGTCATAATATTGCGTGTTTTTTCTCACAACAACTAGATATATTGCTGATGTTTTGCTCATTTCGCCGATACTGCACTGCAAATGGAAAAAAGTTTTAGGTGGCAGCTATATGCTTGTGCAGTAGCAAGCCCTTTTATACTCCCCCTGGCTGGAGTTATTGTGCGGCACCTTCTGAATATTCTTTTGCTATTCTTTCACTCCGGCTGTCTAGAGCTTTTGGGTGGCACATTTGGAGTATTTTACGAATTTTGTAACTCCCTGCTTAAGCAATCTTGGTAGGACGCTCCAGAAATATATTTTGATTCTCTGCTAGGTTCTTACACGTTCTTACACGTTCTGGGGATTGTGAAAGCTCGCGCTTGTTTGTCTCCTAGCCTTCCTCTCTCCCATCCACTGTGTGCGTGCCAAATTGTTACCGACAATGATGTCCCTTGATCTGTGCTGGTCACGTCACGCGTTGTTTACATGAAAGAATTGCGGTGGCAGCAATGCAGAGTAATTTTCTTTTTCTCCTACAGCGCTCTAACCCATAAAACTCAGCATAACGCTTGAGCCCTTTAATTCAATTTATTCACAAACGCTGTGGTCCTTACTTTATGAATAAGCGTTGGGAGGGGAGCCGGAATTACCAAAAACAAAGATACAAAACAAAAGTTCTCAAAATCAAACACGTACAAGATGCTAGATCACACGAAATCAACAGCACTCAAACTCACGTTATAAGCGCAATATGTCGAAATGGAGAACAGAATGTTGTTAAAGAATACGCAACAAACGAGAAAAGCGTAATCGCTGAGAAGAATCGTTCACTATGCACGAAAAACCATTCTTTAGATTAATTTACGATGCAAGGCTTCAACTGATTGATTTCTGTCTAGTTTAGCAATAAGAACTGTATTCAACGCTAAAAGAGCAAAACAATGAGGACACTGAAACTCTATGCAATTCCTAAATACCTTACAATTTGCCAGTCTATAAGAACCCTGACGTCGTGCATCATGGAATGCCAAAATTAAGAAAGAAGTTTGGCAAAGCAGCAAAAACTAAACGTATACCACAAAATACACAGGAAGAGCGTTTCTTATGAAAAAAAAGATATCTCATGCACTGTGGTGTCAGCCAACTACTCGATAATAAAACGCAAAGCTCTGCACCATGCACAAAATGGTAAACGCGCGAAACATTTGTATATATTTCTAAATCGATACGCACACTTCTGCGGAATTTTTGAAATCATTTTTTCTTTAAAATGATCCAACTTTGATGCTTTTGGCAAAAAGCTTGAAGAGTAGGTCTTCAAATTCTTCCTATTTTTTCGAAAATATATCAATTCTGTTTGTAGAATGAGCGATTCATTATTACGGTGGCATTTCATTGCTTGGTTGTTACCCTACGTCCAGCATATTAGGCACATATAGCCTGTATCTTCACGCCAAATCCATCCAAAAAGTGTACCACCTTTTTTTTCGCAAAACAGGTTTCTGGGCAAGAGGGCATTGCATCTTTATATATATATATATATATATATATATATATATATATATATATATATATATATATATATATATATATATATATATATATATATGGTAGAAAAAGAGGTCGACAAACGTGCGAAAAAACACTAGTTTTACTAACGTTTCGGCAGGTGGGCCTGCCTTCACTCCGACGAAGGCAGGCCCACCTGCCGAAACGTTAGTAAAACTAGTGTTTTTTCGCACCTATAGTTTCCAGCAACGGTACTGCTAATGAAAAAATTTCTAGTTTCATTGACCCTCTGATTAGGCACATCCCACAATCATTCCCATCATACATCAAAGATACCAGCCACTTCCTTCGAGAAGACTCAAAACTTGTGGTACCTCTAGATTGCTATTTGGTCACCATGGATGTCTCATCACTGTACACAAACATTCCCCACACCGAAGAAATCGCCGCCACTGTCGCCGCCTATGGAAAAAGTAAATCGACGAGTGAATTCGACGAAAGCGTTTTATAGGTGCTCCTAAATCTGGTACTTAAACATAATAACTTTGAATTCGACCAAAAACATTATCTGCAAGTAAACGGAACTGCCATGGGAACCAAAATGGCCCCAAAATATGCAAATATTTTCATGGCCTCTTTGGAGATTCCTTTCCTCGAAAATTCTCCATTCAAACCTATATTTTACCGACGCTTCCTCGATGATATATTCTTCGTGTGGGCCGATAGTGAACATAATCTTTCCAAATTCATTTCCGGTTTCAACTCTGTGCATCCTTCGATAACATTCACGCACACGTATTCGCAGAAGAGTGTTCACTTTCTGGATGTCACTGTATCACTCAGTGGCACCACCATATCTACTTCCCTGTATAAAAAACCAACAGACCGCCAACAGTATCTGCATTTCCATAGCACTCACCCCCATCACTGCAAAACAGGTGTTCTTTACTCTCAAGCCCACAGATACAGAAGAATCTGCTCTGAAATCACGCAATTTGACACCCACGCACAGGAATTGAGAACAGCCTTCTTGCGTCAAAAGTACCCCGAAAAAATTATTGACAATGCAATTGAGCGCGCTCGCTCTTTAGACCGAGAATCAACAATGGGAGAAAAAGGTGGGAATAAAGATGATATAACTTCAGGGGCAAATTTAATCCTCACATACTGCGCCACCGCCCCTCGGGTGAATTCTATACTAAACCGCCACTTCAACATACTTAAACAGAGTAGTCGCCTCTCTGCCATTTTTCAGACTCCGCCCAAGGTGGTTTACCGAAGAAATAAAAACCTGAGAGACTTACTGGTCAGGGCGAAAACACACAAATCCGACCACCATCAGGGCTGTAGACCGTGCGGGAAACCTCGCTGCAGGGTGTGCACACACATGGTGACCACAGATACGGCCGAAGCCTCCTGTTCAGACTATGTGTACAAAATTAAAGACGACCTTAACTGTGACTTAGCCAACGTGGTATACAAAATTCGCTGGGAGGTGTGCAAACAGGAATATATTGGACACACGGAAACCGCGTTCCGTTTGCGTTTCAACAACCACAGGGCACACGTAAAGGGCCTCCCCAATTTGCCGTTCTCCAAACATATCAATCTTCCTGGTCACTCTTTCGAATGCGTAAGTGTCATACTCCTACAATCCGGCTTCCAGAACACACGGGAGCGCGAACAGCGGGAGTCATTCTTTATAAAGAAATTCAGATCACTTACCCACGGAATCAACGAGAGCCCTTGGCGACTGACGTGCCTCCGCGACGTTTCGTGAAACACAGAAATTGAATTACTCAATTTATTTATACATACGTGAAGTCACACACGCAAGTTGGTCAATATAGCGCGTGAAACTAAACGAATTCGATGCTACGTGAACCAAACGGCGTGTGTTAGTATTATTAGACTTTATTTTCATTTCTGAGTACTTTTTTAGTATTAATTATTTTTATACATTTTTTGTTTACGTTTTTTGTTTGTTCATCCTTTACAAGAATACCCATTCATTTATTTTCAGTATGACTGGTTGTACATTTTTCTGCAAGAGAGGGCAGGTGGAGGGAGGGGGAGAGGGCACATTAGCTTTCCAACGTGGCCATTATTTTAGGAAAGCTGGAGCGGGTCGTATGCTTCTTGTGTGTGTGCACATGTGTGTGTGTGGCCCGATGCCGTGGGCCAGCCGCCAAACCACGTGAACTTAAACTCGATCCATGTGTGGGATGCGAGTAAACGGTAACATGTTCCACATTTTTCCGTTTTTTTTTGATCGCCTCTGCTGGCGGCGTGTCTTACCTATACCCAGTAGCAATGCCAGAATTACCCGCTTGTTTCCGGAGGCTCTCCGTCGCTCCTTTCTAGTTCCTCTCCTTCTTCTGCTTCTTGTTGTCTGTTGCTACCTTGTTCGCCCGTTTGTCTCTTTTTTTTTGGAGGGTCTTTAAACTGTGAGGGTCACCCTCTGCTACCGGAAGTTGTATCATTTCACTTACATCCTCCGAAGAAGGCTGGTCCACCAGCCGAAACTGTTAGGATTAAATAAATATTTTGTTTTGTTTCCTATACTGCACTATTCTCGAAATTTATAACTTTTATTACGGTAGCCGGAAGAAACTCTGATCATCTATTTCATCTATATATATATATATATATATATATATATATATATATATATATATATATTGATACGTGTATGGAACTGACGCCCCGACACAGCTGAATTGGCACCCGAATGAAGAAGACGACAACGTGGTTGTGATGGCTTGGACTCTCGAGCTTCTCCCGTTGGCCTGCATGACTGTGCGCTCTTTAGACAGTTAGCAAGACCAGCTCTCGGTGAATAAATCTTCCTCGTAACATCTTTTGGTGGAGGTGCTGGGTCTTCACACAACCCGGCTCTGTAACTCCGCAGTGGACGCCAGCTTTGTCCAGCCGCGATGCCTGAAACCGGCACTCTGGCCTCGCCATCCAAGCCGGCCTCATCACCTGTGATTCCCCCCCCATCTTATCGACCCTGGCACGTTTTCCGGGGCGGACAGCACGGACGTCGAAGAATGGCTCGCATTATTCGAGCACGTCATCAAGCACTACAGGTGGGACGAAACGCTTATGCTGGCAAATATTCTATTCTACCTACGGGGTACGAAACGCGCCTTGTATGAGACGCATGAAGTATAATTAACCAGCTGGGACATATGCAAGCAAAAGCGTCGCGATTTGTTCGGTCGGTCAGTTGCTCGTCAGATGGCAACTAGGCAGGAACTCGCGTCGCGCGTTCAATCATCGACGGAGTCGTACGTCACGAACATCCAAGACGTACTGGCACTGTGTCGGAAGACTGACAAAAACATGTCTGAGGCGAACAAGATCAGCAACGTGTTGAAAGGCATTGCTGATGGTGCTTTCAACATACTTATGTGCAAGAACAGCACCACTGTCGACTCCATCATATATGAATGCCGATGATTTGAACAAGCTAAGAGTAGGTGAATAACCCACCACATCACGAGACGACCAAACACTGCTGCGACTTCGTCTTGCGAGGATTCTGCAGCGCCCCGTTTACTCGCGCCTCCTACCAATATGGAAAGGATTGTTCGCCAGGAGCTGGAAGCCTTGGCACCCGCTTCCTGTCAGCCCCAGCGCAAGACAACTGGGCAACAGTCTCGCTTATTCAAGCCGTCATACGTCAGGAGTTTGCTAACCTGGGCGTCCAGGTTCCCCAGCCCGCCAGACTGATGCCGCAGCCCGTGGGCACTCCCGCCCACAACGCTGACTACCTCTCTGCTCCACTTGTCGCTGCGGCAGTTTCGACTCCTCGGTTTCCACCACGCTACCAAAATCCATGTGAGTGGCGCACGCACGATGATAGACCCATCTGCTTTTCTCGCTCTCGAGTTGGGCGAATTTCCCGCCATTGCTGCAACAGGTGGCATTTCCGGCAAAGCTTTCCTAATGTCGACCGCCGTCAGGACCGTGGACACTATTCGCAACCTGGTTTTCCGGATGACCATATTCAGGACCCTTCAGCTCGTCGTTTATCTCCACGCTCCGAACCATCCTACGCGGACGTCGGCGCTCAAAGAAACTGGTCCAGCCACTATTTCACTGCACACAAAACTGCTTCACTGCACACAAAAAAAAACCAGTGCAGTGAAGCTTACAAACACCAAGAACAGTGCAATGCAGCATCCTCTACTTCTCAAACATACTGAAATAGTATATAGAGGCACACTGCAATTTCCACATTGATACGCCAGAGTTTATATGTGTTGTGGCGTGCCTTATGCATATTAAGCAAGGCTAGTCATATTGCAATGAACATATTGAATAAAAAGTCTTAAAATGGCATTTTCATTTCACAATAACCCATGTGTGTTCAGACGTTCAAAATACTGGAGAAACAATAATACAGGAGAGAAAACAATAGGCAAAATCACAATGGCTTGACACTGTAACTACATACCAATCACGCAGAACAGTTGATGTAAAGATGTAATGTATTAAGCGTATCGCATAATAACATGTAGCTCTGAAAAAATGCAACATCAAAGAACATAAAATGGACACGCAAAAGCAAAAGGGTGAAAGAGTAACCACTTACAGCTAGCATAGGTGTAACAGCCAAGCTAGGATATGGAGCATTATTTAGGAGCATCATACCTTTTTTTTCGGAAGGAAAATTCAAATTTAGAGCAGGTTTCAGAACATGTAAAAGCAAAATTCTTTAGCCTAAAATTCCAAATTTACAGTAGTACAACAAATCAGTCTGAATTACAGAAATCAAAAAATATATGTATAAATTATTTTTCATGCACTAATTCATTCAAAATACACGACAGTGCTGCTATTTCAATAAAATCAGCCTTTTTAACTGTCCTACAGTGAAAACAATGCTAAAACTCACAATAGCATTTGCCGAGCTTGTCGAACTGTTTGACAGGTGATCCAGAAATTCAAGAGATTCGTAAACAAAGAGCTCAAAGGAGTGGCGAAAAGAAAAAAAATAGTGGCATACAATATTCTTTATCGTTTCTTAACGCTGCAGAAACCTCATAGACCACTCTGAAAAACTGCCAGCACTCATACTAGTACTTATTATTCTATGGCATCTCCCCCCAGGTAACGCAGAACGTTGAGTCAACGTGGTTTGAATGTAACGAATGTGAGGCAACGTTAGACGGTAAAATATAACATTGCACCAACGTTTATAGTATTACGTTGCCATAACACAGTGTTTTATGTTGCAGCAACGTTCAAATAATGACGTTGTACTAACGTGTTGTTTTTAACGAGGCAACAGCAATCAAATTATCACGTTGCCTTAACGTGATGGTATTAATGGGGTAACAACAATCAAATAATCACATTGCAT
Source organism: Rhipicephalus annulatus (assembly GCA_013436015.1). Taxonomy (NCBI): domain Eukaryota; kingdom Metazoa; phylum Arthropoda; class Arachnida; order Ixodida; family Ixodidae; genus Rhipicephalus; species Rhipicephalus annulatus. Next base: position 664,928 of record WOVY01000013.1, read on the forward strand.
CAACATTGTATATAGACATCAAACCCATGTTTAACAGCGAACGTAGAGACAACATGGAGAACATAATCATTGAAACATCCAATAAAACACATGGCAACTTTTTCAACTTCGTGTACTCATTTGATTAATGGCTGACAGTGGCTGGTTAGCGTGGTTGAGTAAGAAATAGAAGCATTGACAATACAGACTAAAGTTCAGCCTAGGCTTTTCAGACACTAATCCTTCTATGAATCTGATTTCTTTATACAGCCGCACTCTGTTTATTTATTTATATATTTGTTTGACAATACAGGATTTCCGTAGTGCCGGAGACAAAAAACACCACCATGAGCCACCTGACTAGGCCTTTATAGCTCAGCACCATACGTTCTTCACACAGAGTGACTGCATTGGAAAAAAAGACACACAAGAACACAATCACATGGTGAAAACCTTTGCGTCGCCTTCTTACGTCTGTAGCTAGATACACTAAACACAGTGAATTCATATGTGTGAAAGATATGTGCAAGAGCAAGCCTTTTAGAACCCCAAACTTCGAGGCTACAAAAAGCCTGCTGAAGGCAGGCTTCATCTTAACTTGTATGCATGTAGACTTGAAGAATAAATTACCTGTATGTTTTAATTATTACTGTGTGGTTGTAAAAATATCATGGGAACCATCACACTTTGAAGTGAGCAAGCATTATTAGTTAAATCAAACTGTACCTCCATTGTGATGCATCACCACAATCACGTTTCAAAGAGTGCTTTTAGATTAAACACACAAGAAACAGATCTACTAAAACGGGACCTACATGCTTGCATGACGCAAGGCAACAGCCCCGAAAAATCCTACGATTGGCGAGAATTATGGAAGTGGAACCAATAGGAACCATGGAGCTAGAACAACAGCTGTTTTTCTGAGCCCTTACTATTGGGTAACATAAAAAGCAATGCAATGATTTGAGAAAAAGATGAAAGCAGGAAAATTAGTAACTGAATATAGTAATAAAGTAAAATCACGGTCGAAAGAGCGAAAGAGATATGGTATGAAGAAAAGCAGGGATGTTAACCGGAAAACAAGTATCTAGTTTGGAAAAAAAGAGAGCGGGAGGAAGCAAAAACTCACACACACTAAAAAATTGGACGAGGCGGGTCGATCACAGGAATTTTGGGAGGACGGTCGAAGTCGCAATAAACGTATAGACGTTCTGAGCTTTCGTACAAAAAAGGGGCCCGTTCTAATTCGAAACTGCCTTGACAACAACTGTTTGTAGTACTCAAGTATCTGGTAGTGTCTGTGACTGATGAAAATGCCATAGAGCAACTATTTCACGAGCTCTGCTCTTACAGCTTTGTTCGGAACTTCCATCGTCATGAAAGAATTTCATGTCTTCTTAATAACTGCATGTAAGCAAACATTGGCCAAAAATTAAACAATCGTAAAAAAGTGCGTTATTCTGTTACTGCCAAGTCTATCATGCACGGCACACCCAGCAAACACAAGGCCGGCAGAACACACCATGTGCAAGCAAATATAAACATCTAATTGCACCAAGACAAAATGCCACACTAATACAGGACGATCACTCACAACAAACACTGTAGACACCAACATAGAGAAAGCACGCCTGCTGAAAACACTGTTGTTGGTAAGAAAACCTAAACCACAAATTGCAGTATCGTGAAAGGGTACAGTGATCTGGAAACAATATCACCCACAGCAAATCTGGGAGACAACAACAAGGAGATGCCAAGCCTGCACAACACACTATGCAGCACACAAATAACCCCAGACCACTGCAGTCCTCTTGCCTTATGTCCAAAGCCTGGCTTCAGCATCGCTTTGTTATGTCGGCTTGAACAAATGCACCTACCAATTGCGATTCCCTTGCTGGAGTAGGTCAAGCGAGAAGACACACAACTGAGGCAAAGCTGCTTATGAGATGCCATTCTTCTTTCACATGACTTCACGCAGCTTTCTATATAGTAGAAGTAAAGGTAGCACCAGGTGTATGCAGCTGTCTGGGCGCTGATATATTTCGTCAAATCACTTGGTCACAACACAAATGGCTGAGGCATATGTCACAGGTGCGCTCCTTTTTCTTTAACATGCTACCGTGCATTTTAATGGTGTGAATTATGGCCGTTACTGGTCCCACAACGCCATCTTTTTCCTATGAAACGCGACGCGTGAATTGACAGTCTTAATGGAGTCTTCTTTCTTCAGTAAAGGAAGCTTCGATTCTTTTGCTTTCTCTTTGTAGTAGTTTTTTACTAACTTCACTTTTTTCTACTGTCTGCTAGTGCAGGGTAGGTTTTTTAAGCAGCATGTTTCTTGTCGACAGAGTAGGTATGATAACCTGTCATTAATTAGGCGAGCTACCCTTTCTGTTCCAGGGTGATGTACACGCATAAGTAGCACTACTTTTATGCAGCTGTCTGGGCAACTAATACATTTGGTCAACTGCAGTGTTTTTCTATATGGTCACAACACAACGAAGCCTTAGCTGCATTTATCAAACTGTCAACTATTAAATTAGACTGAGGCTGATTTGGGCTAGAAGTCATGTGCGAGCTGTCACTGCTTGGTGAACTTGGTGAGCTCTGTACATGACGATTGTGGACTGTTGTCGCTAGTTCGCGCAAATGGTGATTCATACCTGGGGAGGTCTGTTCTCTGATCATCTTGTCATGCTGCTGCTTATTGTTAAATTAATGCACGTCGAGGATTGAGGCAGTGGGGGAAGAGCCGAGACGTTTAGCCTGTCGATTTAAGCAGGTAATGGTGCAGTGGGTATACCATTTGTTGCGTGTCGGCGTAGAGTGTGCACGAAGTGTTAATATCTGGTATCGGAAGTCGCCTTAGTGGGAGGACCGACGTCCAAACTGTTGTAGATAAGGGCAACGGGTGCGCCGGCTATGGAAAGCTGGAAGATCACCATCCTATTTATAGACGCAGTTTCTTGAGTTGCAACGGTGAAATAAAGCTGAAATCGCTGTATGAACAGCATGCAATTCACCCACAAATCGCCGATCATGCATATACGCGCTCAGATATCTCAGCTGTGGACGTTATTTTGTGTAGGAAGATCCGCATCAAGTGAGCTTACGATTATGCTTAGCTGTTGCGCGGAGGTACTCTGCTTTTTTCACTTGAGGTTGTCGTTATTGGTCGCCCTTAAACGACTCCTCGCGCTTGACTAGGCCGCCCTAACTTGAGACGTTTGACCGAGAATGCAGAGGGAAAACACACGAAAATAAGATGCTCCATGCTACAGTGTTACAATGATGATGACGATAATAATGAGTCGAAATCGAAATGGCAAAAGTTTCGTTTTCAACTTCATTTTTTAAGTGGTTTTGTAGCAGTAAAAAAAGGAGAAGTAGGGCAGCGTAAAAAAGTCAGACAAACGTTCTTTGCGAAGTACCGAATTACCGTACTCACTAAAATATTCGCAAGATAACGTTATGACTTGTGCCGAGCAACTGAAGTTTCAGTTACGCACTCATCACTTGCTTTTTTTTTGCACCCTCATGATGCGTTTTTACAATGGTTTCAAAGTTGCGCTCATCAAATCTCACCACAACAAAATGCCGTCATGAAAAAATATAATATTACGATTTCCGCGAAGAATATCTAAAATTACCTAGTTATAAAACAAGCAATAGACTTTAAGATTGGTACTAACTTTATTGTTCCGGAGGCTATACATTGGATCGCGCTTTGCATCATGGGCTGTCATAGTCACGTGATAGTTTCGCGCTCAAAATAATGGAAGTTTTCGCCATGGTCCCTTCATCAGTAGTTAACAATGTAAATTTTTACTTTATAAAGAGTCTGCGCGGCTGCATTTATCGGCTTTGTGTTCTACGGTGCCCCCTCCTGTCCTCGTACATCTTAGCAAGGCGTTCGGCGGCGGCAACGGCTTCCACCTGACCACTCCTCAGGCTGCATGACCGGGTAAGTAGCTGGGTTGGCAGTCTTCTCTTTTGTAGCCTTGTTTGCTATCGCATGTTTCGTCGCACTAATTGTGACGTAAGTCACGTTCTCTACCGGTGTCACACGGACACTTTTGATCGTGATTTGACTCCAGAATTTCCGTTTGACTCTCGTTTCGAGCAAACTCGATCCAGATTATTTTGCACCGCTTAGAAACGATCATAGTTGATCGCGATCAAGAAATCAAACCCGTCGTCGTTCTGTTCTCACGCTATAACTATCGCCATGTCATACCAACTAGCCCAAATTGCCACACTTCTATATCAACTCTTTTGACGCGCAAACGTGCTAGTGTGACACCCATGCAGTCTACTGTGTGCAACCAAAAATCATAAATGTGTCATTTTTGTGTACATTCACTTTCAATAGCTCGATTTATGTGGTGTATACGATGCATGCACTAAATAAAGTAAAAATATTATCAACTATTCTATTCTCAGATTCATTGTTAGGTTGCTCTTTGTGATTATCTCTACGAAAAATTGGCCCTTTGAATGAGTGGCCGCCCCTTGTTCGTTTAAACAACAGTTTCACCTTGTTTCCCAGGGCCACCAGTTTTGCCATAACCTCTTCCGTCGCGTCTGTTATCATGGCCTTCTGCGTTTGGCTCAAGTCAGCGTTATTATATTTGTACACGTTTTTTTTTCATTTTATAGCATTAATACAACTTTACTCCAGTTAGTCTGTGAGGGGAACAAGTATGATTCACTTATGACGGTTGAAACAACCGCAGCCTGTAAAGTGTATCCCCATCGACGTGGTGACGTGCGGCACAACTATTCATTTGCTTTAACCACCTGTTAACAATTGAAAAGTGAATAAATGAATGCAACTTTGTTAAGAATTGTGTGACCAATATCGACACATGAATACTAACCACTCAAATGTTGACCATAACCTAATGACTTAATGTTTAAAAGTTAGCAGAGTGGAATAACCGCCTAATAAAGACTGCTTGAAATTACTACGCTGGCTTCAAAGACACCTACGATTCCACCTATATATTGAAAAATGCTTTGGCACTGTTGTTTGTATGCTATAAAGATTTCATGGAGTTTATCTTTAAAACAGCGTCCCTTCCTACCTATGTACCTCCTGCTGCATGTCAGTGATTGTGTACCTCATGCCTTTAACACAGGTTATATATTTCTGCCTGTGAGTAGTGCGGCAGTGTTTCCTTCTTTTCATCTGATCGATGAATCTGCGTAGGTCAGAAAGTTTCGCGGGCCATAAGCACTACTTCAACTCCAGCACTTTCTCCCTATTTTCTAGTAGAGTTTGTGAGAAAGACTATGCATGCTAAGCGCGACAGCCGTCTTCTTTTCTTGCAGCCTTTCATATGGTCTGTACCATCTTTCTGCGCCTAGGGTACCTCGTCTTCCTAAGCAAGTCGTCGGCTAGAGGCAACTCGTCTTGAGTTGAACCTGCAATATGAAGTTTAGACACTTACTTGAAAATTGCTTCTACCACCTTGTGTTAAAGTTACAGAGCACTCTGAAAGACCATGTGCATGCCCTCTTGGTCCTTATTTGTGTGCCCCAATGAGAAAGGCAGCAGTGGCCTCTATTAACGAGACTTACACCGCGAACTTGTGCACCATTTTGTAAAAAGCTGTGTTAAGCGCAGGAATTCGATTGTGAAGCATTCAGGAATATCATCTGTTGTCACAAGATGCTGGAGCTTGTGCTGCAAACCCTTCATACTGAGCTTGACAACCCACTTGCAGTCCATAGATTCTACCAAATTAAATAGTAAAAAATTATCTACATAGCAAGAAATTACAGCACTGAAAGCTAGCAATCTGTTATTATTGTTCCTTTAAATACCGGTCAAGTGCAGGTCTCTAAGAATTGATGCAGTGCTCGATTCAATACTAATACGCTGCCGTTAAAAATATACCTCTATTACCTAGCCAGAAAAGGTAGACTCGAGTAAAAGCGTGAGAAACACTTCCGAACACCTGCCAGTGACATTCAACACTTTCCAGGAAAGGATACTGCTCAAAGAAATTTGATAGCATCCTTGACACAGAGCAGTGGATCCTTTGCGCTGGCAGGCTGTTTATATTTGGTTATTCATTGCATTGATTCTCAATGACTTGTACTTGGCTTGTGCTGAAAGAAAAAAAAATATTAATAAAAGGTGGATGACTTGTACTGCAGTAAGATCCTCCTGCTTTGTGGATAATTTTTTTGGTGTTTCAGTAGGCAGAATTGATAGGCTGGAAGTAGAACGTCGTGCCCACTTTGAATCTTTCTTAGGATGTGCTCCAACTTATTGAAATGGCCTAGCTGCTCCTTGAATGAGGCACGATTAAATTTATGAACTTAAGGTGGTTTCTCGGAGAATAACACTCATATTGGTGGTGTGAACCTTGTGCTTGGAAGCCATTGCTGCTTTTGTGTCGCGGTATTCAAAAGTGGCTAAAGGCGGAACATGCACTTGCCTTTGCAGAATGCTCTGTGGCAATGGACCCATCTCAAACAAGGTGGATGATACATTCTCCAAGTAAACGTCTCATTTTAAGATTGCGGGCTTCACTCAAGATGCATTCTTGTTGGTAGCTGTAAGTTTGCTTATGTATGTGATGGATCCTAGGTGTGAAGAGGAGTGGCTGGCCACATCGAAGGCCCAAGAAAGGAATAAGGCAACTGTGTACATTGCATGTATAGTGTCTCTCGCAGACTTAAGGAGGTAGGGAGAAAGTGTCCAAGCACAGGCAGTGTACTTTCTTGCTTGTGCAGATCCACCTCTTGAATGAACTAAAAAGGCTGTGGCTCTGATCACTGGCAGAAGTGTGTAACATGGTTTAAACACATGGTGAAGATAATCCATTTAACAAAGAAAAATGAGCCCCTAAAATTTCCTTTTGTTCATTCATAGCAAGGGTCTCGTTCCTGTAGATCTAATACCTTTAGTAGTGTAGGAGGGCTAATTGTCAGCTGAAATACGTGGTGCAAGGTTGACAAAGAGAAAAAAAAGACGAGACCTTGCGCCACGTATTTCAGCCTAATATGTACCAACTAGCCCAACATAACGTACTATTGTCAGCTACTAGCACTTAGAAAGATCGCGTGCTACGAACCGTGTTCACTAACACTCCCAGGTTTACGTGCTCGGAAACACTCGATAATGTCGACAAGAGGACAGCGACTGCTTTAGCTAATTGATAAGAGCATCGAATGCATTATCCGAAGGTTGTAGGTTCAGTCTTTGCCGGTGGAAAGTTGTGTGTTTGTCCACCTTAATTTCTGAAAATTTTTATCGTAAATGCTGTACTATAGTAAAAACGCTACTAATAACGTCTCCTATATTTTTCATGGGCTGATAATCTGTTCTCAATGAAGGACTGTATATACATCTGCACTGCTTTGTAATAAATTTTAGTTGGAAGATGGTGCTGCATCTTTGCATCTTTTATCCCTTGATTTGCATTTCCTCGGCGCAGCCTTTGCAGGCGAGTTAACTTGTGAGATATATGTGTGGGGGCACGGTTATTGTCTACAAACTATCAACAAGTGTTATGCTGGAACACACTTGAAATCAACTTTACAGTGCTTGACATACCATTAATTGCAGAACACCCCTTTGTTTTCTGTGTCAACAACCCACTTTCTTCTACATCATAAGTTTGTGTTGGCTTCCACAACCCTTGCAAGTGCTCTCCTAGCAGACTTCTTCAAATCAAATCAAATCAAAGTTTATTTACATCCTGAAGATGTAGGCAAGCTTGGGCGAAAAGCGAAACAATTCGCTTGAGGAAAGCCCAAGCCCCCATATACAAGGCATACAGTAGAGACACACAAAGATGTGAAAACGCTATCAGAAAACAAACTAGCGCGTTACATACATGAAAAAAATACTAACACAGATACTCTCACGGAATCATACCAGCGCGTTACATGAGAAAAAAAAGAGAAAGGAGTAAAATGTTTAATGTGACACTTTAAACCTTTGTTTCTACAATATTTATGACAACAATGATACAGGGTATGTGTAAATATTCATGCCGACAGTCAATCGATAGAGATAATGATTTGACCCAACAATTTATTCAAAACAACAGGCAAACATCAAACAAACAAAAGCAATGTAAATATATCTCTCTTCATACAGTACAGCAAATATTTTTTTTACGGTAATTGGTTACAGGAATTTTTTTTTAATATGACTTATACTGCGTTTCTCTACTTCTATTTTGCTTCTGAGGAGAGTATTTAGCAAGTGAGGCAAACAATACTGTGACATTTGTCGTCCGTATTCAGTTCGGCAGAAGGGGATGTTCCAGAAGTCTTGTTTGCGGAGAGAATAGAAAGGAGCATTTCCTCTTAGATTAGCAAGATTTAGAAGGTCATGCTGATTTTTATAAACAGCCTTTTTATATCTGATAGCTAGTTTCCAATCATAAAATTTTTCTATGGGTACAACGTTAAAACGTTGAAACAAATCCTTTGTGTGCGCATGATATTCAACGTTAGCTCTGGACCGAAGAGCCCTTTTTTGTAATATTAATATTCTATGGTTATTTCTCTGTGTGGAATTTCCCCGCACCAAAAAACAATAATTTATGTGAGATAAAAAAAGCGTGTTGTACAGCATGAGTTTTATCGATACAGGAAGAATGTGTCGAAATTTTGCAATGGCACCCACACTTTTAGCCACGTGAGATTGAACGTGGTCAAAATGATCGTCCCAGGACATATTTTTTTGAAACAGCCCACCTAAAATTTTTATTGAGTTCACAAATTCTATAGGCGCCGTGCCTAAAAATAAGGAACTATCAATGGTGACTGAAAGCTGACGCGGATGAAAAAGAACGGCCTTTGTTTTTTTATCATTGATCAACAGCGAGTTTTCTTTACTCCACTTTTGTATGTCTTCAAGGGCGTTATTTATTTCAGGTGCTAAAATTTGCAAATTTTTTCCAGTGAAAAATAGGCTGGTGTCATCAGCGTAAATTACATAGGTTGGTGTTTTGTTGATAGTGTTTATGTCGTTTATGTAAAGGATGAACAATAAAGGACCCAATATGCTTCCTTGCGGAACGCCAGTGACTACCTGCTGTAACGATGAAAAGGCCGTTCCTATGCTGACACATTGAAACCTATGCTTCAAGTAGGATTTTATCAAAAGCAGTGGCGCGCCGCGAATACCATATAGTTGCAGTTTTTCTAACAAGGTTGCATGCTGAATCCGGTCAAAGGCCTTAGAAAAATCTATGTAAATGCCTACACATATCTGTTTTAATTCAAAAGCCTTAAGAATAATTTCCTTCTGGGTTAGTAGTGCAGATTCAGTTGATTTGCCGTGGAGAAAGCCATGCTGAGACTCATTAATTAAATTGAAAGCGTGACTAAATTTTGTTATTCGTTTATGAATAATCTTCTCAAGGCCCTTTGAAAATATAGGCAATACAGAAATCGGCCTGTAATTCGACAACTCATTCCTATCGCCCTTTTTGTGCAGGACACTAACTTTGGAGATCTGCATCATTTTCGGAAAACAACCTGTTGCTATTGCAAGGTTGTATATGTGGGCAAGCAAAGGAGCAATGACGTCAAGCACAAACTTTACCGGCTCGATCTGTATATCGTCAATATCCCTAGCTCTGCTGTTTTTGAAAGACGCATAAATATCTCGCACCTCGTGTTCATCCGTTGGCTCTAAATAAATACTGTGCTTATTTTCCTTAATACCATAGGTTGCAGGAGGGATGCACTGTCCGATACTAACCGCATCCCGAAAGAACTTATCGAACGCTTCAGCAAGTTCTTTTTCGCATATGCGCTTACCGTTTATAACGAGATCATCGACAGTCGATGGCGGTTGCGTACGGTTTAACAGTTTATTTAGTTTTTTCCATACATCTCCTGTTTGATTACAGTATTCCCTGCGGAACTGGTCATGCAGATATTTGTTCTTTTCATTTCTAAGGAAAGAGGTTAGCTTATTTCTATATTGCCTAAAGATATCAAAGTCAGTATCCAGTCTACTCTTAAGAAACTTTTTGAACAATCTCGTTTTTTGTTTAATTCTTTTTATGCATTCACGGTTTACCCATGGTTTACGACCTTTACTCTGTTTTATATTCTGCGTTATTAGGATAAAATGTTCATGGTAGATACGTTTAAAAATGAAAATAAATGCCTCGTAAGCTGCATCTGCAGTTTCACTACGTCTGACGTCTTCCCAGACTTCTTTTCGAAGCTTTGAAAGGAAAGCATGCAATGTTTCAGCGGTGATTTTCTGAGTTGTTATTTTTGCTTCTGCATCCTGCAGCTTATGTTTTACTGATGTTCTTGCGAGCATGTAAATGGGAAAGTGGTCGCTGATACCGGAGCACAAGGCTCCTGATATCACGTTTTCTGTGCTCATATTTGTGATAAACACGTCAAGTAATGATTCTGTGCAAGGAGTGACGCGCGTCGCAGTGTTTCCTAAAAGCGTATAGCCATTTGACTCGACAGTGCTGAGAAGGGCCGCTCGATTATGGGAAGGTTGCAATAGGTCTACGTTAATGTCACCCCCAAGTATTAATTTATATCTATTGTCATTTACATAGCCTAGCATCTTATCTAAATGACTGATGAAGCAAGCCGAGTTTCCGTCTGGTGGTCTATATGCAACACAGAAAACTTGTTGGTGGGATAATATACATAAACACTCAATATCACTCGTAATGGTACAGATTTCCGCAATAATTTCAGATTTTCGTTCGTTTTTTACTAAGATAGCCACGCCACCACCCTGATGTGTAGCTCTATTTATAAAAAAACTGCGATACCCGTTACGTTCGTATATGTTGCTGTTTGTGTCATACCAGGTCTCGGTTAACATGATTATGTCAAACTGAAAATCCATAGCGTCTAAAAGGACCGATAATTCGTCCTCCTTATGCCTTGCCGAGCGAATGTTTAAATGAAAACATGTGAGCATGATACCTGCATGAGATTTGAATAACTGATTGACGCCATGGGGTGATTGAGCCATCTTGAAGACGAGATAAACACATAGAAATGGGCGGTGTGGATCACACTATCTTTTCAACATCCTGCGCAGTGCGAATGCGCACTACCGGAGCGGATTCTTCCTTTCTGGCGAGAATCTTTCCGTTGCTCGTCCACACGAAACGCCAGTTCTGAGCCTTCTTTTTCGCAATTGCCATGCCAAGCAGGTGCTTCGTGGCTGGGCTTAGGTGTTCGTTTATGAACACAGGCGTCCCTCGCGAGTGACCGAAATCTTCACTTGTTATACGCATTTTCTTTGCCTTTTGAAGAACCATGTCCCGCTTAGAGCGGCTTTTAAATTGTGCAACAATGTTTGGAGTGTCCTTTACATTCTTCGAGACAACACGGTGGCAAACTTCGACGTCGCTTTCATCAATGGGGACATTCAAAAGTTCTCCAACACGATGAAGAGTCTCGAGAAGCTTTTCATCACTCGATTGGGGTATGCCTTTAATTTCAATGTTTCGGTTACGTGAGTACTGTTCCGACGCAGTGAGCCGCTGCTCATGTTCAGAGCTCTGTTTTTTCAGCATTTCACAATCTGCAGCTAGCTTCGCGTTTGCTTCTTTGAGCGCCTTATTTTCTTTGAGAAGTTCTTTCTGTTCTTTCTTTGTCTTTTCAAGTTCATCATTCATGAATTCCAAACTTTTCCTAAATTCACGCATTTCTGTCCTGAGTTCGCGTTCCAGTTTTGTTTTGAAATCGCGCATTTCTTTCCTGAGCTCTTCTCGGAAATCTTCCGCCATCGCTTCAGGTGACAAAATGCAAACAAAGAAAAGGAAAAATAGTTCATGCACACGGTCGCTATATTGGGCAGCAAGTAGAGGCAGCAAAAAAAAAAAAGGTTCGTGAACCCAACGGAGAAAAAAGTGCTAACCTGTGTAAGAAATACAGAACGTGCTTAACACGGCTTTCTTGCGCTGCCCCTGCGGCCACCAAGTGAAGTTCCACCGGCGCTGCAGGCCTTTTTAGCGGTAGCTGGACGGATCCCCTGGTGGGTGCGTCGTCGTCAGCTTCCTGCTTCGTAAGCGCTGCCTTGTCTTGCTTCGATGATCCGTGCTAGTGAACTGGTATCTGTGTAAGAAATACAGAACGTGCTTAACACGGCTTTCTTGCGCTGCCCCTGCGGCCACCAAGTGAAGTTCCACCGGCGTTGCAGGCCTTTTTGTAGCGGTAGCTGGACGGATCCCCTGGTGGGTGCGTCGTCGTCAGCTTCCTGCTTCGTAAGCGCTGCCTTGTCTTGCTTCGATGATCCGTGCTAGTGAACTGGTATCTGTGTAAGAAATACAGAACGTGCTTAACACGGCTTTCTTGCGCTGCCCCTGCTGCCACCAAGTGAAGAGGGGCAGACTTGTATGGGAGCACAAAGGCTGATGTCCTTGCTTTGGCTGTGCATTTTTATGGGTCGTGCATATTTACAACTCGGAGGCAATTATCGGCTCCAGAAAGCCTTCATTGAAGAAAGTTGTCTGTGCGGTGCCCATGTCCATGGGGTTTTGTGTTCATGTAGCCAGCTATGTTCGCATGAAAACCACGTCACGTTCCACCTCACTTGTTTAGCGCCCTCTGAAACTGAAATCGTGACTGAGTACTGTAAGACCTTTTTCTAGGTAACTAGCTCTTCCATCCATGATTAGTGTGTCATTAACTACTTATTGCAACAAAAAAAAACGCTATGCGAATATTTTGTGTGAGTGTTCAGGCTGTGTCTATGAAAGATAAGTGAGCCCTTAAATGCTCCTTTTGTTATGTGACATGCAGGAGGGTCAATGGCTCAGACAGGAACCCTACATCATGATACACTCTGGGAGCACCATTGCAGTCTATAAACAGCAGTTTAAATGTTTCTCGGAATGCTTGCGTGGGTTGATGGGTTAGGCCCATTTTTGAAGACAGTGTGTTTCTTGCACTTAGTCCAGGCCAAAGGGTCAGGGAGATAGAAGAAGTGGAGGAGATTGCAAGGTCAACTGACGCATGTTTAAGCATGCTATCGTTGTACCTTTGAGAGAAAGAGCATTCTCTTCTGGTCGGACTTAGAGATGCGAGCAGTCAGGCTGAATTTTTTTCGTTTCGCTTATCCTGATATTTTTATTCTGGTGCAAGGTTTGATGCTTTTATATCTTGTATTTTTTCTCTATACAGCTTATCCTTGCGGTAACTAGATGGACAGGTGAACACAAACATTTTGGTGTTGAGAGGGTTTCGTTATTGGAAAATAACACAGCAGTTACTGAATTACGCAAAGATATATACCATCGGGGAATAAAATTGAGGACACAACAGAAAAGGCGTCACTTACAACTAACCTTATTCTTGAAAAACCAGTGAAATTTATAAGCGTAGCAACCATGCGCGTGCACATTGCCTCAAGTGCTTGTCAAAAAACATGCCATAAGATTGACAACAAGAGAATTATGACAAAAAGCCCCTAAACAAAAAACGATTCTTAGAAACAAATATTTCTTACCACGCAGAGCAACAGATGTAACACTAACATGCGTTTCTCTCCTGTTTTTAATGTAAAATGCTTCCATAATTTTACGTGCCAAGGTATCATTACTCTTTCCAAAGACGGATACACTGGAAAACCTATCCTCACATTTGCAGAAACCACAATGTTCTGGCAAATATGCTGAAAGTTTATTTCACAGGAACTTCTTGCTCCCTTATTCTGTCTTTTATGCACGGGCACACTTGACTGCACATTATAGTTTCTGCAAGTGTGAGGCTAGGTTTTTCAGTGTATCCTTCCTTGGAAAGAGTAATGACACCTTAGCACGCAAAATTACGGAAGCATACTACATTAAAAAGAAGAGAGATACGCATGTTAGAGTTACATCTGTTACTCTGCGTAATGGGGAATATTTGTTTCATAGAATCGTTTTTTTTGTTTAGTGGCTTTTTGTTCATAATTCTTTTGTTGTCAATCTTATCGCGTGTTTTTTGACTAGCATGTGAGGCAATGTGCGTGCGCAAGATGGCTACGCTTATATATTTCGCTGATTTTCTGAGAATAAAGTTAGTTGCGAGTGACGCCCTTTCTGTTCTGTCCTCAATTTTCTTTCTCAATAGTATGCATCTTTTTAAAATTAAGTAAGTATGTACCAACTAGACCAACAAAATGATTTATTAAGGTGGCGGTCCCACTTCGGCAGCAACCGCTCCGCATTTTATTCACTCTTTGCCGACGTTCTATGCTCAGCCTATTAGTGTGAAAATGGTTTTGCATTAAAAAGCTTACACTCTCCACTTTCTATTGACAGGTAGTATTGTCGCCTAGTCTGAAATGGGTTTGCATAGCAGACAAAACAGTGTGAGCAAAGACCAGTGCTTTTGCTGTACACCTCCGTTGCACTAGGAAGTGTGGCAAAACTGTTCAACATAACCAAATGAAATTTTCTGAGCATCTTATTAAGCATTATGCAAGGTTTATATGGAGAAATGTATCCTGTAAAGTAAAGAAAAAGTAATGCAGGCTTCAATCAATATGATGAGAACAATGTAGGTTTATGAGTGAATAACTTTTTTCTTTTTTGTGTAGAACAACAATATTGAATGGGTTTCCAGGCTACATTGTACCTAATGTCTTTGCGAAGTTGTTTTGTGTTCTGATGAAGAGCTCATGAATGATAACTGCTTGAATTCACAAATTTATGGATCCGCTTGTTCAGGCATTACCGACGAGGGGCAAAAACTGTCCAAGATGAAAATCTGAAATTTTTATTGTTGAAGCAGAAAGCCTTTCTATGCAGAGAAAATTGTCATAAGTTAGTTATAAAAATGTAAGACAGAGTGAATTTAGCTCGTTTTTCTGCTTGCTAAGTCTGTGCTAGGTTTTTACTTTTTTTATTGCTAATTAACAATTATCGCACAATAGAAAGAGTATGTCAAGTTTTGTGATTACCAGTGCTCACTAACTTTGCGTAGCAGCGGTTGACTCAAAAGATTTTCAACAAATAATAAATATTGCAAACATTTTTTAGTGGTGACCTCATCTGTGAAAAAAACCATCAAGTTGTCTCGTGTCAGTTCTGCCTTTTGTCAAAAGTGATGCCGCTAAACATGACTATGCCGCCGAAACACGCATGGGTTATTTCTATAGATTTCAGACATCAGTGTCTAGCCCATTGGGTAAATTTAGTCGCTACGTCTCTAATACACAATGTAACCCCAAGAGGCTGCTGAAAAAAAAGAAAGGAGCGGAGTAACAGAAACAAAGAAGGGAACCAAGCGTGCCACTTTCCTGACCAAGTGGTTTGGCAATTGTGCTGAGTATTCCAGGACCTGCTTGGCATCTCGCCTTTGTAGCCAGGGGACTGCAGAAGCATTTCCGAAGTACACAGAGAACTTCACCTTGCCTTCTATTTTGAGACTCGTAGGACATCATCTGGTGGTCTTTGTTTTTCGGGGAGGTGAGGAAGGTTTGGCAGTATGTGTTCCAAGTGACACTGGCTGAAGGGTAGTATAACATTGGACCTTTTTCGAGAAACTAGTCTGCGCATGTGAAGGAGTGGTGACATGACGCGCGTGGCGTTTTTTTTTTCTTGGGAGAGGAGGGGAGGCCACAAGGCCAAGCAACCTCTATAAACGTTGCACAGAGTGGCGACAGTTGCTAACTGAGAGGTAGCTTGAATCGTCTGCACGTCATCCTTGAAAAATACCAAGCCCTCGAAATTTCTTTACCAGCGTGTTGCGGATAACTTCAGAGGCTACGGACTCCCAGTTTCGATTTCGGTGATCTTCGTAGAGGCGCTTTTTAAGCTTTAAAATGGCCCACTGACAAGTTTGTGGATAGTTTGCGGGCAAAGTTGGTGGAAACTGTACTTGCATGTGCACAGTAACTATATTAAAAACTGCGAGTTAATGAGCCATATTTCCCTGACTGCAGCAAAAAGTGCGGATGGCTGCATGAGGATGGCTGCATGCGATAGATGCATGCGATGAATTCTACCGCACCTGCGCCGTACAGCCACTGGGCTTCTTAAAGGGAGGACCAAGCCATCACAGAGACCACTTGGCAGCAGCGGTTGCGGCGGAACGAACGGCGTAAACGAACACGGTCTCTTCTTCTGTTTCGCAGGTTGGTGTTGTTTCTATGCCCGCTGTAAATTTGGTTGTGTCGCAACTACTGCTGCTACTGCTGATGCTGCTGTGTAAACTACTGTTCTCATTTGTCACTTTGTGCAACTATGCCCCGAGATGGAACATGCTCTGTGTGCGATAAGCCGTTCACTGGGGACGTCGTATGGATTGAATGTAGCGACTGCTGTCAAGCATTTCACGCCGGCAAATGTGCTGGAATTTCTGAAGCAACTATCAAGTCCAAAGGGCAGGCGTACTGCGATGCATGGCGCTGCCCTACCTGTAGACGGTCGAGGTTGCGAGCAGCATCAGCTGAATCAAAAGAACCGGGCAGTGAGGCTGACATGCAAGATGTCCGAATTTGGATGAAAGCTATTAACGACAAGCTGGATAAACTAGTACTGCTCAAAGAGACAGTTGAGAGCATTGACGACGTGGTGCAATACTTGAGTGAGAAATACGACAAAATACTCAAAAAAACGGAACAAAACGAGTGTGACGTCAACGACCTTAAGCGCAGATTGGAAAAGGTTGAGATGCGGGACCGAGAAGTAGCTGAAGTGCAGGCAGAAGTAGATAATCTTGAGTGGAGGAGCCGCAGACTCAACCTAGAATTCCATGGAATACAGGAAACGGAAGATGAAAACTTGCTAGAAGCGATCAATGCAATGGTAATTAAACACCAGTTCCCGCCACTCGCAGAAAGCGATGTGGTCGCCATTCATCAGCTTCCGCCCAGAAAAGATAAGACGCCGGTCGTTATCTGTCGTTTTGCGCAGCAAACGGACCAAGATTTCTGGTGGAAAAACAGAAAGAAACTGAGCAGCCTAAATGAGCACTTCTTGATTTGATTGATTGATTGATTGATATGTGGGGTTTAACGTCCCAAAACCACTATATGATTATGAGAGACGCCGTAGTGGAGGGCTCCGGAAATTTAGACCACCTGGGGTTCTTTAACGTGCACCCAAATCTGAGCACACGGGCCTACAACATTTCCGCCTCCATCGGAAATGCAGCCGCCGCAGCCGGGATTCGAACCCGTGCCCTGCGGGTCAGCAGCCGAGTACCTTAGCCACTAGACCACCGCGGCGGGGCAAAAAATGAGCACTTCTTCTTGACGGAAAACCTGACCAATAGAGCGCGTGCGCTGTTGTTTGAGGCAAAGAACTGGGCTAAAGAAGCGAACTTCAAGTATGCATGGCACTCAAACGGGAAAGTTCTAGTGCGTAAAGCTGATGGGGAGAAAGCCATACGCATCGCAAATGCTAGTGATCTAAACAAACTAAGCTAAAGAAAGAAGAAATGATCGGCTCAACATGGCTTGCGTAGGAAACGATTCTTATGTGCTTCCGGAAGCGTTTTCGCAGAGTTTAGGAAATTTCTATTTAAACTCGTTTAAATGTTTTCACTTGAATGTGCAATCGGTAAATAATAAACAGTCCGACCTTAGACTTTTTTTGAACAATTAAATCATGTATTCGACGTCATAATGTTAACTGAAACATGGTCAACAGATGAAGCCAGCGTGTTTCGCTTGCCTTCGTACAATACGTTCTACCTTAATCGAATTTCTGGTCGTGGCGGTGGCGTATGTATTTTAGTGAAAAAGGTCCTTGACTGGGACCTAATTCAAAATTTCACCCACTCTTGCAATGACTTCGAATTCCTATCAGTTAAACTACAAAATGTTACTCACAAGAGTGTAAACTTGGGCTAGTTGGTGCGTAGTCATACTTGCAAGATGTTTCAGCGCGTGAACAAAGGAAAAAGGACAGGGTAGACAGATGTGGTACAAGGGCATCTTGGCATTCATTGCCGAGATTGTGGGTGCACCCCTCTCTTTGATCAGTGCTCATTATTGGCAAGGCACAGGGACCAGCTTACCCGAGAAATTATTGAAGCCGAAAAAATACACTTGCTAGGAGATAAATGTGTAAGCACATCATCGATTGCTTTATCACAAGCTGAACGTGATTACCTAGCTGGGCTTTGAGGCAATAGAGGACCTGTCACACGTGTTTTGTTACTGATGTGTAGATTGGGCGTGCATTTTACCTTCATGCTCTGTTATTATCCTTTTAAGCAGTATATATTCTTGCCACTCTGTGAAATAAAGTTAGTTGGAAGTCAGCGCTCTTTCTGTCTACCCTGTCCTTTTTCCTTTTTTCACGCGCTGAAACATCTTGCAAGTACAAAATGTGGTTCTTGCCGTTTGTTATAGACCACCAAATGGCAAAACGGTATCCTTTCTGGATTACCTCGACACGTTTTTTGCGTTCACTAACACAAATTGCTTAGACGTTGTGTGAGGCGGTGACATGAACATAAATATGCTCAAACAGGAAGCTATAGTACAAAAACTTGATATTTTGCTGAATACTCATTGCTTTTGAAATATGATCACTGTCCCTACGAGAATCGAACAAATGTCTTCGTCATTGATTGATTTGTTCTTAACCAATATACCGACAGAAAACCTCAAGGCTGGTGTTATTACTGTAGATTTGAGTGATCATTTGCCAATATACATTTGTTGTAGGAAACACTTATGTGACAAAAACAAACCGAACACATTTTTCACCCAACGTATAAACGAACAAACTCTGAAAATATTTTCGGAGAAGATTTTGAGGGCTCCTTGGACGAATATACTTAAAATGAATGAGCCAAACAAGGCGTACGAAGAATTTTTGAACATACTAAAGCCAATTTATACTGCTTCGTTTCCTCTGGTTAAAACAAAGCAGAACAGGAAAGTTCGTAAACTCTGGATCAACGCGGAACTTCGAAAAAGAATACAACAAAAAAATATCTTATGTAGCCGCTATCTTAAAACGAAAGACCCTAAATTGTTTAAAGAATTCAAGGTTAAACGAAATCGCCTAAATAAAGATCTCAAAAAGGCAAAACAAGAATATTATAACAATATGTTTAGTTCAGTTTCTGGGTGTTCAGATATAATGTGGAAAGGCTAAATTCTCTCTTAAATCGCAATGTGTCCACGGGTTCAGTACATAGCATAAATCTTAACGGCGAGGTCATATCAGGAAAACCCTTGGCCGACACTTTCAATAAATATTTTGTAAATGTCGCAGAAAAATGTGATGTGAGTAGTAACCTTGGAAGTGTCCCATTTATCGACAGTACCATTTTTCTTGATCCGACAAGTGAGAATGAAGTGAAAGAATTAGTTTTGAATTTGAAAAACAGTACAGCACTTGATACTGACGGGATACAAGTTCAACCTATGAAGCATGTCATTATATTCCTTCTTCCTTATATAACGCATATATTCAATTTGTGCCTTGGCCGGGCTGTTTTTCCCACTAAAATGCAAGTTGCACGCGTTACCGTCCTCTTCAAGAAAGGCGATAGAAATAACACGTCGAATTACCGGCCTGTGTCCATTCTGCCAGTCCAATCGAAGGCATTAGAAAAACTAATATTAAAACGGCTGACTAATTTTGAAAGGAAGTTTCAGTTGCTTCATGACTCGCAGTATGGTTTCCGCAAAGGCTTCAGTACAGAATATGCTCTCATGGCACAGAAAGAGTACATTTATCAGCAATTCGAACAGGGAAACGTTGTGTTGGGGTCGTTCGTAGATTTTACGAAAGCTTTTGACCACATTAACCACAAATTACTTATAGAAAAACTGGAACGGTACGGTATTCGGGGAACGGCGGGATCATTAATACAGTCTTATTTGCAACACCGTAATCAGATTGTTAGCCTGGGTGGTTGCAATTCCGATTTTTTGTCAATCGTTGCAGGAGTTCCACAGGGAAGCATTTTGGGACCTTTCCTCTTCAATATTTACATTAATGATATCGTTAACATCTCCTCTAACGTAAAATTTGTAATATATGCAGATGATACGAATATATTTTTAACAGGAAAATCAGTGAACGAATTAATAACACATGCAAATCTACTGCTGATTAGATTAGAAAAATGGACAAGAGAAAACGGTCTAAAAATAAATGTTGCAAAGACTAAGGCTATGGTATTTCATGCTAAAAATAAAGCGGAAATTGTAAAACAAACGATCTTTTTAAATTCCACCCCTGTCGAGATAGTCCCTTCTCTTAAAATAATAGGAGTAATAATTCAAGAAACATTATCATGAGATCACCACATACACTTCTTAGCTACGAAGGTCTCTCAGGTAGTCTGCCTTGTGTACCGAAACAAGCACTTGCTTCCTCGGAATATTTTGTTGTTAATTTACAATACCTTATTTTTATCAAGAATCAATCACTGCCATCTAGTTTGGGCTCTAACTTCTAAATCAAACATAAACAAACTTCATATGTTGCAAAAAAGGTTTGTACGGGCGGTAGAGAACGTGCCACGTACTTATCATACTCGTTCCTTATTTGAAAAATACAACCTAATGCCAGTAATAAAAATGTATGATTTTCTTCTGTCCAAGAAGTATAAGCAAGACATAAAAAACTCTAACCCGTTTCTAAAGCAGTTGGCAGATTTAATACTCAACCAGCCTAAGTATATTACCCGGAAAAATGAAGTGTGGACTGTTCGAACCTTTAGAACCAAATACGGTCTTCAATCGTTGGGAAATAAACTTCCAAGGTTACTAAATGAACTTAGGGATAACGAAATTGACTTAGAAAAAATCACCTTTAAACAACTGCGGAATCATTTTCTCCAGATGTCATGATCACTCGTTTCTGTTACTTGTAATTTTCCAAAGAATGTATTTTTGTATTTTGTTTTTGTTGACGTGTATTTTGTATACTGCTTTGTGTTTTTTTTCACGATATGTTTTTTGGTGTCTTGTTTGTTTTTTCTGTTTTAGGAAATGAGTATGCATTTGTGGTGTTGCCAAAGCAATAAATTAGGCACATTTCTTTTATGATGCTTTTTTCTGTGTTTTGCAAGGCAAATGCGCCTGTATTTCACATTGCGAAATTATTTGTTTATAGCATTATATGTACCAATATGTTACACCTGTACAGTGTTGATTGCTCATTTTGTCGTATACATGTTTGTATGCTTCGCTCGGATGTATTACGCAAATGCTTCCTTTTTTAAGGCAAATACGCCAACATTTTTTGCATCTTTTGAAATAGATTTTTTGTCGTTGTTGTTTAAGCATTAGCCGTTTCGTTTTATCACACATGTACAGTGATGATTTCTTTCTTGTCATAGACCTGTTTATTTTACGCGTATGATTCCGAATGTTTTTATGAAAGTGTTACCGCTGCTGCGATGTGTTCGGGGAGGGGGAAGGGGGGCCTGTGGCCTTGTCAAGCTGGCATCACGCCAGCTTTTTCTGCAGGTCTCCTGCATCACGTATCCTTGATGCGAAATAAAGTCATTATTATATTATTATAGCTCTATAGCGTTCCCAGCCACGGGCAGCAAAACAAACGTCAACTGTCTTGACGCCTTCTATATTTTCGATATTTTCAGTATGCCAACTTTTTGATAAAATATGTGTTTGCTAGCGTAATACTTACTCTCAAATTACGGTAACACATGTATTGTGAATGATCAGTGTGTCCTCGAAGATCAATCATTTGATGCCATTTGCTTGTCGTAGTGAGCAGTGATTGGTCTAGCAGAGAGGTAGCAGGAATAAAGCTTGAACTGCACGAAATAGACAAGATGACCTCTAGCAAAACTTAGCTTTGGCAAATAATCTGTTCGCTCATGTAGGTTATGTTATAGCTTACTTTCTAGGCACCTGGCCTTTACTGATCATAGCGGGACATAACGCATATACTCTTAGCATCAGCCTCCATAGACACCTAGAAAATGAGACGTTCGCAGAAAACGTAAACGCATTCAAGCGTATTTCTCCAGTGAACTTCTTCAAGTTCTCAATGGGTGCAGCCACAAATGTGTGAGCCACCTATTCTCCTGCACCTCTAAATGACAAAGGCAATACGCGAACTGGTTTTGCAACTTCCACTCGCTAAGCTAAGGGTACCAATCAGCTAGCGTGCTGTCCACGCACTCAAGATGGCAAAAGCACAAACGGGGTGGGAGAGGGGGAGGCAATTTCAAGTTTGAAACAAAAGAATTGGCACCTTGAAAAAAAAGGCTTTGCATGAGTTTTCGCGATAACCATATCACCTGGTAGTGTTATGAGTACACACATAGGTGAGCACTAATGAAGCAATCGTTTCGTGTGTTCACTTCGTCTACCATTCCACGGTGCTGCTGTTCTAAAACTGGAATGAAAATATCTGCAGTACCACGTGCACAAACTTATCAGATTCTGACAGGTCTACCGTCGCATTTCTGAAAGCTCAGTAAGTGTGCGGGTGGGGTGTGAAATTTCTGTCCCAAAAAGACTCCCAAGATCCCATACGCGTTTGTCTTAAAGGATTTGAACGCCAAAGCAACCATCCTTTTCTACTTCTCCGTCGACTGTATTCCCTCGCCAAAAGCTTTCTGCACCTCATGCGGTTTGTCAGTTTCTCGGAGATTTGCGCAATTCAGACCAAGCGGCTATGTCACTTCATGATAGAATGATTTCAAAAATTTTGGTGATCTATGATGTCAACGAATGATTTGATTTAGCGCTTGTGTAGACAGCGACAGGCACTTTTCGCGCTTGATAAGGCCTCTAAACTTTCCTGACCATGAGTGCTGTGCTGTTTATTTATAGGAGCGCGCAAATATTGTTAACATTTCACACTTAATTGAATACTGCCTAAGGCATATCAAATAAATATCCTCTCATTAAATTGAAAATATGCGTGAATATGATATCATTACATTCGTTGTTCAAAATTCAGCGGGTACGATTTGCATCTATTTTACAAATAATTGCAGTGCGAGCGTAACTCGTTTTATAGCGAAAGAATTGACTGATATGTTTCCCTAAATCTGAGCACTGCATTCGCGTATGTAAGTGTGAGACCGCCCTCTAAGTATGAATGTTGCGCTGCTTGGCCTCATCCTTCCCTCTGTCAGCTCACCACGCTTGCACCACATCATGACCGATGTCACCCTGATCGCCATTCATATTCTTGAAGGTTTCAAGTAGCTAAGTGAGAAATAAAAAGAAAGTGGAAACCGATACATCTGTTTTGCGATGCATGAGGCTAGCAATGTTTTGGCTGGCAAATTTCTTCCGCCGTTCATGCCCATGAAATCACCATTTTTGCACTCACTGCAAGGCATGATAAAGGGGCTTCGTGTAATGATAGCCGGGAAGTAGTAAAATATAGTTGTCCGGGTAGCTTCTGTTTGTAGCGACATAAGTATCAAGTGGACCATGCGCAACACCCGCAGTATATGGGCAGAGAGGTCCACTGTTAAAGGGAATGCCGCAGCACGTGTCATCTGGTCTGGTGTTTTTTTTACAAACTTCCACATGTAGTGGCCACGTGATCAAGTAGAAGAGGTGACATTTACCATCCCCTGAAACGAGTTTGCAAACCTCACCAGCTATTGGTAGTGTCTCTCAACTCACTACATTCTCCCTGTAGGGTTCGTAGAACGAATATGAATAGCACCGGCAGTGAATAATGCTATCGGCTGGAGAGTAAAGCCCCGAAAAGGGGGCCATCTTAGCACTTCTGTTGAAGGAAGAGCGCACGATGTAAAGCAGCAGTGGACAAAGGAAGTAGCAGGACAGGACATCTGACATCATGCCGCAGAAATGTCTGACATCATGTCCATCAAGGTGCTGTCTCACAGACTAGTGTGCAGCTGTGGCCTGCTAGCAATGTTACAAAAATACAGGCAGATCTTGAGAAACACTGAAAGTAAATGGTTTATTGGAACAGAAGCTGCTCTCGAATGGAATTTTCATACTTTCGTCTTTTTTTCTCTTTTTGTTCAGTGTGCTTTAAACTCCGACAAAGGCATTATAGAGTAATGCATATTAGATTAATTTGAGTGTCGGAAAGACGGTATGTCGTAAACTAAATGTATTAAAATTCAGGTATTCGGTTGCTATGCACGAGACAAAATGTTGCTAACATGAGTTATACGAGTATAATGAAGGCTAGGCATTTTACATGAGCTAGCCATGTTTTGTTGGGGAATTGGCAGCTGAACATGATATTCAAGGGAATGCTTCTGCAAAGCCACTGATACAGTATCTTCACGACAAAAAAGTACATAAATTTTTAATCTTATACGACAAAGTGTAGAGCCAAAAACTAAGCTTGTCGCATTGCAGAAAAATTGGTAAATTTCACTTAGGGCAAATGCATGATATTGGATCAATTTTATTTTGATGCTTTAAATTTAGAAGGCGCAATCTGATAGAGTGAGCAGCACTCGTTCAGCTAACTACTAAGCAAAAATTTGTTAATCAACTGTTGCACTTCTTGAATTAACACAGGTGGTGTAGCCAAATAGAAGAGACGCATAGATAACAATTTCCAAGAAAACAGTTCACTGGCAATAGCATAAATATGGTATGGTAGTTTATCGGTAGTCAGCGCATGGCATGAATGCTATGTAGCAATGTTTATTTTGCCTCAGGAGAGAATTATGTATGCAAAGATAGAAAGCAAGTCTATAAATATTTGATTTTTGTTTGAATAAACATTTTTTTCTCTGTAAATATTTGAACATAAGACAAATTAACAGAGAAATAAAACTCTGCTTCTTAGTGATTATAAATATACTCCGACTTTACACAAAAAAACCCCGATGGAGGCAGTGATTGTTGTTAACGCTGGCTGGTCCCGACGGTAAGCACGACTCGAAAAGCTTTCTTTTCCCTCCCTTTTGTTCCTGAGCCAGCGTCATCGAATTACGAAAGTCGAAGGCAACCCCATTTTTAAGCAGTGTTTGATGAGTTTTGTATGAGAATGCGTCATTTTTGTGATGTTCCTTTTATGTTAATTAAAACTCGCTGACCACTTTCTGCAAGTTTTGCCAATATAAGTGGTGTCGCAGCCACCGCACAGGAAATGGTAAACAACCCTGTTTTGATCATTCGCAGAGGTGCTGTCTTTGGGCTTAGAGAGCACGTTTACCAAGGTACAATGAGGCTTGAACATTGTTTTAATACCAAGTGGACGAAGTGCTATTCGAATAGAGTCTCAAAAACTTTCAACTTAAGGTACAGAAACAATGGGTTTTGTGTTTTCTCGTGGGTCACGCTTTGTTTCCTTTTGCATGTGTTTCTGGGTGTCGTTGATAAACCTGTTCAGGTAATGGCTTCGTTACCATTCACCAACCACGTTTTCCATCTAAATGACTGCAAGTGCTGACCAGTGATGTATGCGAAATCACAAGCATGAGTGAAATAGGCAGAAAGAGACCAAGAGGGCTCAAAGAGCACAAAAAATACATTGCAAAAGCGACCCATGCCACGCATTATAAGACAAAACTAGTCGAACACTGCTCGACGACGGGACATGCCTTCGACTTCAGTAATGAGACAACACTAGCTCGGGAACAAAAGTAGGACAAGAGAAATCTTCTCGAGTCGTGATTCATTGTTGTGACAAGTTGGCGCGCCACAACAACCGCGGCCACATACTAAGCGACAAACGAGACAAGCAGCAAACTGTGTAACCTCCGCTGATTTGGTCTCAGGGCATAGTGAGGATGCCAGCTGCATATTTGGCGAAACGTCCATGTAGCTATTGCTATATTTTGCTGTGTTTAGTATGAGTCTATATTTTTAATCATGAACTGGCCTGTCTTTTGGAACATTTTTACATCTGCTCTTTAGTTATAACTCTGCTTCATACTGTGGTGTACCAAAAACACGCTCATATTTTTATTTTGAAGTTTTGAATACTTTTTATTTTGTTTTTGGTACACATGCACGTGCCGGAAGAAAAAAAGGAGCTGCAGAATTTCATCTTACTTTGTAACCAATGCAGCTGATGAGAAGTCACAGAACGGAATAAACGCTGTGAGTGTCATCCGTTTGATAAGCGCCATATTATATGGCAATTTTAAACTACTAAAAATTTTCTTTGTGCTTCATTTATAAAAATTAACTCAACAAACTTTGCCACCCTGAAAATAACATGTTAGAATGATATGTTTCAGCTGAATAACTTAAATAAGACCGTAAATAAGCTCGAAGTGTTGATTGTTTGCCATCAATAATGAGTAGGGAGCCAGTAATTCAGCTCAATAAAGCTTCACAAATTTCATCTCAGCACTATTTAGGTTTCCTCACTGCTGGATTGTCAGATAGCTTTCTGTCAGTCCTGGCACAGCTTTCATAGGATGTTGCAGACAGATTTTGTCAGTCGGTTATCTGCATTTTTTAGAGAAGTGTTCCTATTTAAATTTTTTGTTTGATAAGCTACTAGTTATCTAATTACTCATAATGCAGGCTCTCATTTCAAACCGACGGTCTCGCATCATGGCTTGTTCCACGGTCGTCACAGCCATAACCATGCCATTGCTTTTGCCGACATTGTCGACAGTGTACCCCTCTTGGACGTACTCTGACCTGGCGAGCTTGTTTACTCAAGTCGAACCACATTGGCAAAGTATCGAGCAAAAACTGGAAACTGTAACATGCTGCTCAGTTTACAAATGTGAACTCCACTGGGCATGTGCACTGTTCTGGAGGTATGGCTGTTAGTCGCTTCTCTGACGGTGATGCAGGTCGGTGTCCATTTGTCATTATACTCTAAAATATTGAATTTGCTGCGCATGCTGCTGCTCCCATGCCCACAAGTGTGATTGTATGTGTATCCGTAGCTGACATTTATGGCGTTATATTTTTGTGAGAAAGAGGGTACTTGGTCATAATACTCGTTCTGATTACCTTCGAAAAATCAAATTCTTTCCTAACGACTTCCACAAACAAGTGAGGGTACTTTGCCACTTTTACAAAGATGCGCATAACCACTCGCTACAAATTACCAACTTGAAAGCTGCATTCACTGCAAATCCAAACAAGTTGAAATGCTAAAATTAGTGGTACACACAACGCAAGAAATGCATAAATGAAAAATACTAGACAGTTATGCAGCACAGTGCATAACAATCTAAAGATAACTTGAGCTCACCTATAGATACAAATTAATAAAATCTGGACTGAACGAACAAGACTATTTGTGTCAAGGCAGTTTATTCACCCAATGGGCGAAAGGACAACTTGGTAATGAACTGAGCAGAAAATAGCTGCATGCCTTGTGTATTCGTTTTGTGATCAATATTCCTCGCTTGGTTGTGGCTGGGAGGTCACTGTTTTGCGCGAATTACACCAAGCAGTTGCTCCACTGATTCTGTTTGGCTTTTTCTGAACGGGTGTCACCTACCTTGACTTTCAAAGGCGTATTTTTCATGTAATCAATCAGCCACATTTAATGAGCCACTTTTCACATAATGCGTGTCAGGCAGTAATCATGAAGTTCAGTTGCTTTCAAACTGATAAGCTTCTTTTGATATGCAACATGTTTTTCTACACAGATATTTGCAGGTTTTCTGTTTTGATAAATGCAAGTTCTTGTTTTTAATCTTTTAGGCTTCGTCAAAACAAGCTGTACCTGAGTGGTATGTGAGAGTTTTTCAATGCCGCTATATTGTCTCTGTTCATGAAATCATGACATAGACAGTCAGCAGCAGTGACAATCATTATTGTATACAATGCATACATCACTGTTGGAAAATTACCGACAAGACAACGGCTGTTTAAGGTATTCGTGTCCTCGTAGGTATTTAACACATAGCAGTTTCACCAGTGTCTTCTTCCTTGCCTATTCACTTTCCCACTGATATTGTAAATACTATAGATAAATGCTTTTTTCGTCAAACGTTTGCTAAAATTATATAAACGAGTTGTGTTTTCAATTTACACCTGTGTTTGTTTTTTACGACCCAGCAGTTGACATAGTATGAAAGAAACTTGTAACGCGCCTTGTTCATATTTAATACTGAATGCTTAAATTGTGTTTTGTAACACTCCTATTAATGTCTTCTCTGTGACAATGACAAATAAATAGGAAGTGGGTAATCTTAGTAAATAAACGTATTTTTTCTTCTTTCATATTACATTCAGGTACTTCGGCATGTTCTTTCCTGCCTAAGCAGTGTGACTGCATGTCCTCATGTTTGCTGCGATTCTGCACACCAAAATACTGCACCCTCAACACATGTTCACTTATTGTAGTCATTGCGCACACAGAGCAAAACCAAATTTTTAATGCTTTAAAAATGCAGTATGTATATCACATGTGTTGGAAGCTTTGGAGTTTGAAAATTGTGGTTTTGGTCTTTCGGACATGCACAAGTGTGTTTTGAAATTTTTATAGCTTGGCTGTTCCAACTACACTTCTTTATGCATGTACGAATGTGTTGATAAAGTGCTGTTAGGAAACAGTTTTTGTGCAATTTTGCAATTTTTCACACCATACCAGAACTATTTTCCTAGCCAGAAGCTTCGGGGCAGTTCCCGTAACAAGTCAACCTGCCTTTTATTAATAACGCACACACAGAAGTATCTATTTTCTGCGCACGTCGCATGAAAGTCAACACGTCACACAGCAATGTTGGCATCACGTTACTGGTATGCTGCCGTCACGTTCTCGTATGTTGACATCACATTGCTCGAATTTTGACATTACGTTGTTGCTATGTTGCGAATACCTTGCCGTGATGTTGAAAATGTGATCCTGAACGTTGGCATATCGTCCTGAATGCTACAAGCAACGTTATCGTGTGATCAAAAAAGAGGACGTCAAGCGCGTTTAGGCAACGTTGCTGACTGACATCTGGGCGCTTTCATTCAACGTTGGGATAACACTCTGCGTTACTTGGGCATGCGTGAGTAATAAAGGGAAAAATGTTTTGTGTGCTTTGACAGTGAGGATTAATTGCCACTTCCAAATCATAAAGCACTTTTTCGCTGAGCAAAAATGTACTGTGGCAAAACTGTCATAAAAAGCGTAGTGCACATCTTAAAAAGAGGTGCGAAACTTTTTTTTAAACCGCTCTACTTTTTTTTCGCCTTAAAGTTAGGGTATAGTAAATGAAAAGTAATAATTATGGTTGGTGCGTCTGTATTGGATTAGACAATGATGACCCCGCCGCGGTGGCCTTTTGGCTAAGGTACTTGGCTGCTGACCCGTAGGTCGCGGGATTGCATCGCGGCTGCGGCGGTTGCAGTTTTGTGGAGACAAAAATGCTGTAGGCCCGTTTGCTCAGATTTTGGTGCACGTTGAAGAACCCCAGGTGGTCAAAATTTCTGGAGCCTTCCACCAAGTCGTCTCTCATAATCCTAAGGTGGATTTAGAACAGTAAACTGCACACATCATATTGATGCAGAAAGTTACGGTGATAACTGAATTTCATATTTCTTGATCAAATTAAAAACACTGAGAAACTTTCGAGGCCAGGTGGGCATTTTAAACCGGGTTTCTGTAAAAATAAGAAATTGTATCCAATTAACACAATTGGCCTAGCTGTTGTACTCTTGAACACGCAAATATGAATAAGAAATTCTCATATATATTGTGCTACAGAGATTCAGCATGTGCTGTAAAAGGATATGAATATCCCAATGGAATATATTCGATTTCGCACCAAAACAACGACCATGCAAACGAAGAAAACACATAGACCGAACGGATGCTCACTTGTAGCTGTTTGTGCACATAATCATAAGGTTGCACACAGCCTTGAAAATGTGGCGAGTTGGCATGAAGTACTGCTGCAGTTCGTCGCCCCTAAAAAACTAGCAAATTTGTGCCATTGCATCACTGAAAATTAGGCTCAACAGCTGAAAGGCTGTAAAAAGAAGCATGCGTGGCCGTTCACAAAGTGTGCCACTGAAGTGGATTACGAAATACCCCTATTGTGCGGAAAGAGACATATTAGTGAGACGGGGTGCTCCGACATTGATTGGGTGAGGAAATACGCTCTCACAGTAAAGAATAAGAACGGTGCCCATTCAAGCGCACATGTGACTACATGTAGAATCACAGGATGAGAAATTTTGGAGGCCTCTCAGAAAAGAAAGGGGGTATGAATTACGTTAGTGAAACTTCAATCATTCTGTAAGAGTCGGAAGCACGATATTTAGCGATCATGTGTCCTTTAGCTTGATTAGATATGTAACAGCCCGAGCACGTTACACATGCGTGAACAAGAAGTGGGTTTCTAATAGCCCGTTTCCTCAAGGAATAAACAGTTGCAAATGAGTGCCCGTCACTTTTATGTAGTTTTTCGTTTGTATGGCCGTTATTTTGGTGCGAAATTCACTAATATTTAATTTAGACATGCACCATCTATCCCAACAGCGAGTTCTACTAGATATGAATGCCGTTGCTACACATGTAAACAACGATACCACGTCCAGTTAGCTTAGAATTCTGAAAAAAGCAAGGTTCTACAGCGCCTGAGAGCACGCAGATTCAATACATTTCTTGCTAAATAGAGGTCTTAATAAACATATGACCTTCTGCTGTGTGCATGACACACTATTAGGGTCATTCCATGCCAAACTTCTGAGCCATTTAGGCGACCATCTCAAATGAATTTGAAAAATTATTGTGCTGATTAACTGCATTCAAAAAAGTGAAGCGGTAGAGTATTTCCGAGAACAAAAATGTTTGGTCACGTGA
Source organism: Rhipicephalus annulatus (assembly GCA_013436015.1). Classification (NCBI taxonomy): domain Eukaryota; kingdom Metazoa; phylum Arthropoda; class Arachnida; order Ixodida; family Ixodidae; genus Rhipicephalus; species Rhipicephalus annulatus. Next base: position 695,539 of record WOVY01000013.1, read on the forward strand.
TGACCTTCGTAACTTCCCAGAATGGCGTTGGTGTGTTGTTTAAGGACAAAATTATTTTAGAAGTACATTTTATTCCAAACTTGGTCTACATGTTAAGTAATGATTCTTGTGTAAGGTGTTTGAAGCTCCGTAATAATATTCCTGTTTTAATGGCACATTTCTCCGGTACCATACAACATTTTAAGAAGCTCCATCCCATGCAATGAGAATGTTCAGCCGTGTGTATATGCTGACGATATCGCGTTCTTTTCGTCCGTTCATGACATTCCCGCTCTCTGTCAAAACCTCCAAATGTATTTATCCGAAATAGAGCACTGGCTCGATGTTATTGATGTGTCTCTAAACGTGAACAACTCTGCATTATTAGTATTTTCGATAAAAGACCCAGTATACATATCTCTCCCATACAAAAGTGATACCATTCCACAAGTGAAAATCATCAAATATCTAGGAGTGATATACGACAGCTCTCTAGTATGGCGAAACCACATCGAATATATTGCGGCAAATAGGCGTTCGCTTAGTCGGCTTGTAACAGAGGATAAGCAACACGCGATCAGGAATACGCAGAATCACGTTATTATCAATATATCAAATGAATGTGAGGCCGATTCTAGAATTTGGATGTGTCTTATACTCCGGTGCACCTGCCTATAAGCTACGTCCCCTTGTTCTTCTGGAGAAACAGGAACTGCGCATTTGCTAAAGGCTACATAAATTTGCAGCGAATAACGTTTTATTTATAGAAACTAGAATTTCCTCACTCCTCACCAGATTCAAAATATTGACGGCATGAATGTACTTAAGGGCATTTGAATCTCCTTTGAGACGTAAAGAAACAGTTTCGATTGCACAACCTGGTTTATTTTTTATTTGTCATTGGCCTAGATTTCACACCCCTCAAGTGAAGTTTGTACGGTTCCTTCTCGACCTACTGTCCGCACAAATTACGGAGGTCCTGCCAGTCGGTAGCTCGACAAGTTCTCCCCAAATATACTTTGATCACATTTTCTCTAATAGTGCTAAACACCTGCCGACTAATTTGTTGAGAGCTACTATACAGGACTACCTGATAGGAATGCAAGCACATGTCATCACTGCGACTGACGCTTCATAGCCAGATGAAAAGAGTGGCATTGGTATATACTGCCCTGTTCTAGACTGGTCCTTTTGCCTCCGAATTTCAAGTTTCACACCTATCTTTATTGCAGTATTTTTAGCCCTAGTATTGGCCCTTGAAAACTGCCAACATCATTGAATTCCGCTGTAATAATAACAAACTCCTTGTCAGTCTGCAGTGCGCTCACAGCATCCGGTGATTTGAAAGCATTAGGTGAATTCAACTCCCTAGTACCTCATCACTTAACCCAGGTGCGGTTATTATGGGCACCGGCGCATAGAGGCATAACTCTTAATGAAACAGCTGATGCACTAGCGAAAGTGGCGTTAGACGGACCAGCTAATATTATCACCCCTACAACAGCCTTTATAGTAGCTTCTAGATTTCAGAGGCAAATGATGATGCGAGAATTCCCCACAGGATCTTTAAAAAATTTTCAGAATTTCAACCATCTAATGACACCCTGGAAAACTTTCTCATGCAATGCCTTGAAGTTTTAATCACTCAATTACTCTGTCGTATTCCTTCATTAAATTTTTATTTCTTTGGAACAGGCTTGACTCCCTCTCTACTTTGTTCTTTTTGAGAAGAGGAAACTGTGGAGCACTTTTATATGTCTTGAAAAAAGTTTTCAACGTTAAGAAAAGTATCACTACAAATACCATTACGAATCCTTGGCTTAGCTTTAACAACGTCGAACTTACTATCCTTAGGTGCGCATACCCTGGGGAACAGCAATTGGAAAGTGTGCACGGCCGTGCAATATTTCATTGTACAGTCTAAGAGATTTACTTAGAAACCTCAATACTAAAAAATTATCAACTAACACATCTATTGAAACATTTTCTTTAATATCAATCATTTATTGCTCAGTCAGTAGAAACTAATTCATCAAAATATTTTCTCAGAAATAATTGGGAAGTAAAAACAGCACAAAAATATAGACAAGGACAGAGGAAGAGACGACACCACGCGGAGCTCGCAATTAAACTTTATTGAAAGATAAACGCACATATATCAAGCATACGACCCGGTCAAGTGGAAAACCAAAGGCGTCGGCGCATCAAAGCAAACAAGGTACGAAACAAACCTAATCGTAATAATAATCAACACGTGTGTAACAACCATGAAAAAACACAAAAAAACGCACGTTCCTACTTGCCAAAAACATACCAAACGGTTCCTAAAAAACTAACAATCACATTAACATGGCAGCGCTGAACTTAGGCACCGAACGTCTTTACCGAGGACCACAGACAGCTTGCTTATACACCTTTCCCCCTCCTTTTCAACGAAAAAAGCCTCCATCACTTCCATGGGGCACTTGTTCCGATGTCCAAACAAACAAGTGGCATTTATCTGCCAAAGGTTGGCAGCCACATTCCCTACAGTGAGCTGGCAGATGCAAACTGCCAGTGGCCGTTAAAGGGTTAAGTGTTCTTTTAGTCTCACGTTAATGCACCGCCCGGTTTCTCCTATGTACCCCCCCCCCCCACATGACAATGGCAACATACATACAACACACGACTTACATTGAACATATCTATTTTTTTCTCTTCTCCGGACAGTACGAGCAGGTTTTTCGTAAACCCGAACTTCTTTTATGCACGCGGGAGCAAATGGAGGACAACTTCTTGGGAGTGGACATCACCACACGTATCCCATACCTACTGACCACATTTTTTAAGCAATGTGAAAACTTGTGCATGTAGGGTACCACAACCAGTTTCTTTTCATTGCGCACGCGCTCTGTTCTCCTGTGCGTATCACTTACGCCTTTGAGCCACTTGATTAGCTTTTGACAATTCCTCAAGATTTCCGTATCAGGGTAACCCGCCGACTGCAGCCTCTCAACCTGGCTCATGAAACTTTCTTTCAACGCATGCTGCATGTTTTCAGTAGCGCACCCCGCAGCGCAACATAAATAATGCCGGACCAACTATCTTAGAATGGCCTGAGGTGAACGGCCAGATACCCTTTACGGATCGGGGATTGCGTCGCCAACACAAATGTTCCTCGTCAAACCGCCTTCAAATATCAACAAACTGAAGCTCTCCTTTTTCAGGCAGCTCATAGGGGAACTTAAGCTCATAGCCAGATTCATTAAAAGTTTAATATGTCAGCTCTCATGCTACGCTGACTGTCGGTTTTTATTACAATAAGGAAATCATCAATATACCGAAAAATGCGGGAGGACATATTCATCAATTTATCGGCAACGTCCTGTCGACTTTTCCCAGGAAAATATTACCTAAAACTGGTGCCACCCTAGATCCGATGAAAACACCAGATTTCTGGACATAAAAGCCCCCTTTTCACTCCACACACATTGACCGCAAGTGAAACGTCAACAATTCTCAAAAGCTTTCCAAGGAAACACCGCAACTGTTAACGAACTTAACTTCATTATTGTCCTCCACTACACATTACTTAACACTCTGCGGAAGTTCAACATGCAGTTAGGAATAAAACATGTCCCCAATGTTGATGCTGAAAACCGAACAAGAACCCGGGTTATTAGTTTTGAGAAAATCTACTACACCTTCAGAGTTCCTTACTACAAAATGGTCGACTACAATGAGGGCTTCCGGGTGCATCTGCAAGTAACACATCTCAGACAGGCAAGTCCTTTTTTCCGATACAATGGCTCTGAATGGGGAATTAGGTTATGAGTTTTCACTGAGAAAAAAACTTGCAAGTTTAATTCTTTCGCCTTTTTCACTCTACTGACAAGACCAGACAGATTCTTATCTTGCAGCATAGCAATAGCCTGCTGTTTCACCTTCCCTGTTTTAACGTCCACTCTTCTGAAATTTTAGTACGGCTGTCTCAAAATTTTCATTGTGAACGCCCTCATTCATGACCACGAACATTCCTTCTTTATCCGACAAACAAATCCTAAGCCCATTTTCCTGCGAAAATTCGATGACCAACTTGTCAGGGGAGAGGCTTCGCCTAGCCAACGACGTATGAGTACATAGATCTATACTATCAGACACGCACCTTATCTGCTCGCCTTTAGGCACATACCAGGAAATGTTCCTTCAAAAAGATACCTTTTCCGCCGGTGGAAGATTAGGTTCAAACGCGTACTTGGGTCCCTGTTTTAAAACCTTTTTAACGTCCTCCGAGATAGAACAATCACCAAGAAGACGCACTTCATCTTAGGTCAGTCCTTTCTTACTCCTGGTTGGAAGTGTCGGTCGCACCTTGCCCCAAAAAAATTCGGTGATTCCCTTGGTCTCCTTGGTCACATTTCCCCCTCTTTTTCATTGAAAAGGAGGGGGAAAGGTGTATAAGCAAGCCGTCCGTGGCCCTTGGTTAAGATGTTCGGTACCTGGGTTCAGCGCTACTATGTTAATGTGATTGTTAGTTTGTTAGAGACCGTTGCGTATGTTTTTGACAAGTAGAAACGTGTGTTTTTTTTTCATGGTTGTTATTCGCGTGTTGTTGATCAATATGATTAGGCTGGTTTTTTACCTTGTTTGCTTTCATACGCAGACACCTTTGGTTTTCCACGTGACCGGCTCGAATGCTTGATATATGTGCGCGTATCTTTCAATAAAGTTTTGTTGCGAGTTCAGCCCGGTGTCGTCTCTTCCTGTGTCCTTGTCTATATTTTCGCGCTGGTTTTACTTCCCAAGTATGAACCACCAACTAGCCCAACTTTTGCTATTATCTCAGAAATAATTTGCAAAAAAAACCGTAATTTTGTTCATTTTCTTTTCGCTAGTATTAATTGATATACATTCGTTTTTTTTTGGTAAGTTACCCGATTCTTGGCCGATCTCTAGGGGTGGGTGTGAACCACGAATTTAAGATCTACATCTACATGCGCCTATAAGATTTGTATTTTTTCTATTGCAACACTGCACTTTGTATGAATATCTGAGTAGTGGATGCTTACTCCACAGAAGGTATATTTGTAGAAAAAAATATTTTGAGACCTCTTAAGCCAATAAACATTACAAGAAAAAGTCATAAATTTCGCAAAATTATCAATTTTGTCCATATTGAGACGCGATTCGCACTATGGGGCGTTCCATTTTAAAACTACCTTTACACAAAAATCAAAAACAAATAAACAGTTCTTTTTATATCGCACAATTTATTATGCCATTTCTTGTTTTAAGAAGAAAAATTATTTTCGAACTTTTCCATTGCCGCCTATCTTCCCATTTGGTCATACGGCAGTTCCTGTCTTTAAATTTTTTATTGCCATCAGTGGGAAAATTCAAAAATTATTTTCTTTCTTAAAAGAAAAAATGTAGTGATCAACTTCGGCACATAAAAGGAGCTGTTTATTTTTTTTTCAATTAAATTTGAAGGTGATTTTTAATTTGGCCACTCGATGGTGCAAATCGCTTCTCAATATGAACAAAAATGGCTATTTTGGGTAATGTATGATTTTTTTCTGATAAATTTTAGCAGATTGAGAGGTATCAAAATATACTTTCTTCGAAATATGTCTTTTGTGAAGTAAATATTCAATACTCAGATATTCATACAAAGTCAAGTATTGCAACAAAAAAAACTGCAAATATAACATATTTTGGCTAAATTCTTGGAGACATATGTGCCAGTAAATAGCACTAATATCACTGACCTGCAAACACTTTACACGAGAACCTTTACGTAAATTGTAAACAAAGTTTGATATAGAAAGAAGGAGCAGTACTTTTAAAATAAAATTTTCCACGGACAACACCGAAACAACGTTCTGGCAAGTTCACAAGGTAACTATGTGACCAAAACGATTTTTTTCTCAGATATATTCTACCGTTTCACTCCTTTCAATGCAGTAAATCAGCACATTTTTTAAATACATTTGAGATGGTCGCAAAAATAACTGCGTTGTATGGTGCAGAAGGATATATTAGTAAATTAACCTTTTAGGTTGGAGACGTCTGGGCCATCTCTAGTTTATCATACAATTATGTTAACATTATGCGTCTGTACATAGTTTTCTACACGCACTGCTGTTAATTTTATGGTAAACTGATAGTAATATTGAAAAAAAAATAGTACATTGGTCACATAGCTTCGGATGAAACCCTTTGCATCAGAGGTACCTTGCTAAAATGTACAAGATATTTGGTTCACCCTGTGAGTAACGTCCACCACTGCTGCAACCCTTTAATTGAGGTCGTGAGCCGGGAACGGCTGCTTTCAGGTTGTGATGAAGAGTGCACTGCATTGTCGGCACCCAGTCCATCGTAATAAAAGTACTGCGCTGTTTTTTCAACATTTTTCATGTAGGACATGCACGACATTCAACAAAGCATTTATGGTATGTAAGGTTTAACGTCCCGAAACCACCATATGAATTTGAGAGATGCCGTAGTGAAGGAATCTGGAAATTTCGACCAGCTGGGATTTTCAACGTGCAAATAAATTTGAGTATACGGGCCTACAACAATTTCGCCTCCATCGGAAACGCAGCAGCCGCAGCCGGAATTCGAGCCTACGATCTGCGGGTCAGCAGCCGAGTACTTTAGCCATTAGACCATCGCGGCTTGCATATCAACTGAGCATTTGAAATATTAGGAACAATGAGAACCTCATAATGACGTATTCTATGATAGAAAGCTGTAGCTTCCCCACTTCAGTTTTTCCACTGTTCACTTTTGCGTTAACGAGCCTCTGTGCATATTGGTGTACGTATTCAAGTGCCGTCACTGAGTCTACACCGTGGCTCCTCGAAAACCTCAGCAATTGTATGCTGTCGCGAAAAAGTACTTCTCTCTTCAATCATGCACCTACAAAGATGTTTCAATATACTAGGACGCTCAAAACTTAGCCTTCATACAAGATTTCTTGCTTAGATAGAATACCTTAAAGATAGGCCTCTACAATGGGTGACATAAAAATTATATATACCAATTCAAACAAAACAGTAGCAATGTTTAACATTTAGCTTTAAGGGTCCTTTTGCAGACATGTACACATCACAGGTGTTCATCTACTGCCTGAATCTAGCGCAAAGCATCGAGGAAGACCAATGTGAGGGGATCAACAGCGCTTATACAATGGCAACTGCTCCTGGAAACGCAGCACTGTGTATTTGTGGAAGCTCACCTGCAAATTTCTTCTCCAGTTACACAAATTTTGAATACTGAATAATTTCATAATATGTCTTTCACAGGTTGCTTATCGGTCAGAAAAATTATTACTTGAGGCCACGAGTAAGGCTGACTACTCTCAGAAATCAATAAGGCATGCTATTCTTATTCTTCGAGCGCATGCATAAGCAGCTCTTTCGCAGTTGAAAATTTCCTGTTACTTTACGAAAATAGCCATGTAACAGATAATGTATCACAAGTAAGTAGAACAGGTGCTGACTAATCTCTGAACTGCTAGATATAAATACGTAATAATTAAAAAACGCACAACCTATTGCAAAAGATGCAAACAGGAATGTATGCATAGAGGGCTTATTAGTTGGATTAGTTTGGTTACATCCATAGGGATGAAACATGCGCATACAAAACGCATGAAACAGGCAAGGGCTGCTAGGTCTGTCTTCTTTCATACACAGCCACCTATGTTGTCATACTCATTTTGTTTTTCGTGAGCGTGTTCTTTAGTGGCTAGCTATGCCTACATCATTATCGTCTATGCTGTATCAGTGTAACTGAAAACTTTATGTGCGTGTGTGTTGAAACCCTTTGGCTAAACTTTCATGTAACCACAGCTATACACCAAATTATTTAAAATTTTTCTATTCCACAATATTCTATGTGGCGCACTACAACGCTGCAAAAATGCCAAAAGATTGTGTGTGCTATAGAGTGTGGCTGCTTAAGCTCTTAACAAAGCATATCAATATTTCTATAGCCTGATTATCTGCGATATACAAATATAGATATAAATCAACATAACAAGGCATAAAAAAGCGCGAATCGCTGGCCAAACAAGGTAAGTATAATTTCTCCGGTTGGCTGCGCAATTTCACACAAAACACATGTAATGGCACTGCAAAGCACAGGCATCAAACGGGTACTGATACAAATTTTAGACATTTTTGAATTGTTGCTTTAAATAGCATACTTAATCGTTTTATAAACGCACCTCTAACTTAAGTCGTTGAAATCTATTTTTTTCTCCCGCGCAATAAACGCACCCCACTTGTCCACTACAGTCCCGCCAACCGGCAACTAGCCCTTCCTTGCCCATTGATCTGTTTTGTTTTTCTTATGCTTATGCCGTCTGTTTCGACCACCTCGGCTCACTCAGCCCCCCCCCCCCTCCACTCGCTGCCAAGTGTCCTAATCTCTATCTGTGAATGTCATCTCCCCAGTTTTTTTTTTCTTTTTTATCCGAGCGTTGCAGTGGGGTTCACGGACACTGCGAGTGTAGAGACATTGCAGCCGATTAGCACGCAGCGAGCGAAGGTAACGTAACTGCCCGTGCCAAGAGACGATCACTTCCTGCAAATACGAGTATCTCGGGCAACTCAGGAGTTGGCGACACGCGATTCTGCACTTCGTTGTTTGCAAACAGAAAAGCTTACCTTTTCATCAATAGAACCAAATTCAAAAGCATTTTCCACGTAGCTTTCAGCATACACTTCGTTGAATGCTTGATCGGAAACACACATGCCCCGCCGCGGTGGTCTAGTGGCTAAGGTACTCGGCTGCTGACCCGCATGTCGCGGGTTCGATTCCCGGCTGCGGCGGCTGCATTTCCGATGGAGGCGGAAATGTTGTAGGCCCGTGTACTCAGATTGGGGTGCACGTTAAAGAACCCCAGGTGGTCAAAATTTCCGGAGCCCTCCACTACGGCGTCTCTCATAATCAAATGGTGGTTTTGGGACGTTAAACCCTACAAATCAATCAATTGATCGGAAACACTCAGCTTGCAGTGTGCACAAGCTTCAACAAAAGCTGTTGCCAGAGGACACGTATATATAGTCCGCCGCACTGAATTCGTTGTTCAGTACTTCCCGACGCGCCACAGATTCGGAGATTGCAGTGACCCGTACTATGTTCTCTGTATGCGCAATATACACCGTGGAAGACGTATAAGTACACATCCAGGACAAAGTAAGTGAATCGTAAAGCAATTTGCCACCGTCAGCCTGCTGAAAACACGCACACGACATGTTACCAAAGTTAGCACGCAATTCAAAGTCGGCCTCTTGACGATGACAATGCACAGTTCCCCCCTCGAGACCTCGAGACCAAAACCGAAATTAATAACAGGACAAGTTTGTGATATAATTTCTAAGCTATGTAAAGCCATGGAAATATAGTGTTATATTTTATGCTTGACAACATATTTATTTGCTAGCGTAGTTCTAAAGTCTGTTTGCCGCTGACGTGTGCAGGTGACAAATGCGTAGCCTTCGAGATGGAATTTTTTTTTACCAAGTGAGGCGTCCATCCGGCGTTGTTTCGACAATTTGGAGTTCAAATTTTTTTACGTGTGACTCATATAGATATCAATAAGAAGTTATAGCAAAGGGTGGCGGGGAAATTGTTTCGTACCTGACACATCTCTGCCCCTTTTTATGTTTGCTTGAGGTGCTTTTTTTATTCCAAATGGGCCAAATATGTAACCGAAACAAGCTAAACTAACGCTGCCTCGGAATATAAATGCTATCAACGTTCTTCTAGAACAGTAGTATATATTTATAAACAATCTTTTATTATTACTGTTTTAGAAGAAAGTTGAAAGTAATTATGAGCCAACTCAGGGTCATTTGTGCTACTTTAAGGTCAGAATTTGGCCCATTCAAAAAAAAACTCGCGAATTTGGATTCTCACGTATCTACAGGCACAAATGTACATAGAGATGGGTTAGGCGCCAGTATTTCCTCTTTCTATCATCCTCCATGCATAAATCCTAGCAACCCCCTTGCTGTGCTGCCAGCTTTTTTAAAAATAACATTCTGCGATTCAGCAAGAACCTTGGGAGTATAATTTTCTTCCCAACAAAGTATGAATGAAGCTTGCTTTTATTGCAATCAATCAATCAATCAATCAATGTTTTTTATCAGCGTCAGAAATTTACATTGTTAGTAAGTATGCAGAAGGAGGTCCCAAGGTAGTAAACCACAGGCGGGAGCTCCTATGTGAATACAAAAAAAGCTAAAATACGAATAACAAAAGAGCAAGTCAAAAGAACATTTCGAACGTTTTCGAAAACAAAGCAAGATATCGAAAATTAAAAAAAGGAGCAGTTATAGGTTAAATAAACACTTTTTCAATTTTGTCTCAAAAACATGAATGCGCTATAAGTCTTTCATATTGTGACGGGGTCGTGACGTGGCCGAAGACAGGAGACTTCGTGTTGGGATTTAACTGTTTATTTGGGCGAACCTGTGCCCAGTAAACGGAAAGTCCAATTACAGCAGCAGTCTCGCACAGATAGCAGTCTCGGACTGATAGCGGCGAACGGAGCGTCGGCCTTCGATCAACAACTGACAAGCGGCAAAGCGCGTCGGCATTTATACTCTTGCCGTTGAATGTTCTAGCATTATCGCTGGCAGTGGCGTAGGTTCCAGAACAATCTGTACCGTTCGCACAGTAGGCGTGATCTTATCGAAATGATCTACAACAGTCCGGAACCTTCTCGAAAACTGCAGGCGTGGTTTGCGCTGAGAATCATGTGGTGTTTTGGGACGATAACAAAAACTTGGGAAATGAAACGTGGCGTTGCCCCCCTCTTAAAAAAGGCATTGTCCCGATGCTTTAACTAAAAATGAAGGTACAATAATAGTGCAAGAAAGTACAATGAATAAATTACGATACAACAATAATACAAAAAAACACTGTTTCAGTTGGTTAACGCGCATGAAACGGCTTGAGGCGCGCGACATGGACGACTTCAGGTCGCGATCGGCGTCGTTGAGAGTTCGTGATGCCGTCGGCGACAACCTCGTAATCAAGTGGGCCGAGACGTCGAAACACCCTGTACGGTCCGAAGTACCATCGCAGAAGCTTTTCTCTTGGTCCACGTCGGCGTATCGGCGTCCACACCCAAACACGTTCACCAGACTGATATTCCACGATGCGTCGTCGAAGATTGTAACTGCGGTTGTCGGTCGTCTGTTGATTCTTGATACGGAGACGTGCGAGTCGTCGGGCTTCTTCGGCGCGTTGAAGGTACTCACTTACATCGAGGTTTTCTTCGTCGGTGACGTTGGGTAACATGGCGTCGAGCGTCGTTGCCGGGCTCCTTCCGTAGATCAATTTGTATGGAGATATCTGCGTCGTCTTCTGCACCACCGTGTTGTATGCGAAGGTCACATACGGAAGAATGGCATCCCACGTCTTGTGTTTGACATCGACGTACATTAACAGCATGTCGGCGATCGTCTTGTTAAGCCGCTAGGTGAGGCCGTTGGTCTGTGGGTGGTACGCTGTCGTCCAGCGGTGGTATGTTTGGCTGTATGCCAAGACCGCTTGAGTTAAGTCGGCAGTGAATGCCGTTCCTCTGTCGGTAATAAGGACCTCCGGGGCGCCGTGACGTAGGACGATAATTTCGACGAAGAACTTAGCTACCTCGGATGCACTGCCTTTTGGCAGGGCTTTTGTCTCGGCGTAGCGGGTGAGGTAGTTGGTAGCTACCACAATCCGTTTGTTTCCGAAAGCCGATGTTGGGAACGGCCCCAGTAGGTCCATACCAATCTGCTGGAAAGGTCGGCAAGGTGGATCAATTGGCTGCAGAAGTCCCGCTGGCCTTGTCGGTGGTGTCTTGCGTCGCTGACAGTCTCAGCATGTCCTCGCATAAGGAGTGACGTCGGTGGTAAGGCGTGGCCAGTAGTACCTTTCTTGTATCCTCGCAAGCGTGCAAGAAACACCGAGGTGCCCTGCCATTGGATTGTCGTGCAGGGCCTGCAGGAGTTCTGGTCGTAGAGCTGAAGGCACCACAAGGAGGTGCTTGGCTCCAAGCGGTGAAAAGTTTTTCTTTTGTAGAAGACCGTTTTGTAGAAAGAACGACGCAAGTGCGCGCTTGAATACCTTCGGGACTTCGGCGGTCGTGCCTTCGAGGTATTCTATTAGGGCCTTAAGTTCCGGGTGAGCCCGCTGTCGTTCAGCGAAGTCGTCGGTAGTTATCGTTCCCAAGAAGTAGTCGTCACCCGGGTCGTCGGGTAACGGTTGGTCGACCGGTGCATGAGAGAGACAGTCGGCGTCGGAGTGTTTTTCGCCGCACTTGTAAATGAGAGTAATGTCATATTCTTGAAGCCTCAGGCTCCATCATGCGAGGCGACCTGAAGGGTCCTTCAAGGTGGCTAGCCAACACAAGGCATGGTGGTCGCCCACAACTTTGAAGGGCCTGCCGTAGAGGTAGGGGCAGAATTTCGACGTAGCCCAGATGATGGCGAGGCACTCCTTTTCTGTTGTGGAATAATCTGCTTCTGCTTTAGATAGCGATCGGCTGGCGTAACTAATAACCCTTTCAAGTACGTCAGCCCTCTGCACAAGAACGGCGCCAAGACCTACGCTGCTTGCATCAGTATGTATTTCTGTCTCGGCGAATTCGTCGAAATGGGCAAGTAACGGAGGCGTCTGGAGGCGATGTTTAAGCTCCTGGAAAGCGTGTTCCTGTGGCGTTTTCCACTTGAACTTCACGTCGGCCTTGGTAAGGTTAGTGAGAGAATCGGCAATGCGGGCGAAGTTTTTCACGAACCGCCTATAATAGGCGCACAGGCCCAGAAATCGGCGCACGGCTTTCTTGTCAGTGGGCGGCGGGAAGTCGGCGATGGCGGCTGTTTTCCGTGGATCGGGACGAACTCCAGATTTGCTCATTACGTGCCCCAGAAACAAGAGCTCCTCATACGCAAATCTGCACTTTTCTGGCTTCAGTGTGAGTCCGGAAGTCTTGATGACTTGAAATACAGCTTCAAGTCGCCAAAGATGCTCGTCGAAACTCGAGGAAAACAAGACGACGTCGTCCAAGTACACAAGGCCAGTCTGCCACTTCAATCATGCCAGTACTGTATCCATAACGCGTTGACAAGTTGCAGGCACTAAGCAAAGGCCGAAGGGCATCACCTTAAACTCGAAGAGGCCGTCCGGTGTTATAAACGCCGTCTTCTCTCGGTCTCTTTCGTCGACTTCGATTTGCCAATAGCCAGTCTTGAGGTCCATTGACGAAAAGTACTTGGCGTTATGGAGCCGATCAAGTGCGTCGTCTATTCGTGGAAGAGGATACACGTCCTTTCATGTGATTTTGTTCAGGCGGTGATAATCGACGCCGAAACGTAGGGTCCCATCCTTTTTCTTCACTAACACCACAGGGGATGCCCATGAACTCTTGGACGGCTGGATAATGTCATCCCGCAGCATTTCGTCAACTTGTCTCTTCATGGCCTCACGTTCTCGCGTCGAAACTTTGTACGGACTCTGACGGATTGGTCTGGCATTTTCTTCGGTTATGATGCGATGTTTCGTGATTGGAGTCTGTCGAATTTTGGATGACGACGAAAAGCAATGTTCGTATTGCAGGAGCAGGGCCTTGAGCTGTTCTTGCTTATCGTTCGGAAGTCTGCGATTGACGTCGAAAGCTATGAGAGGGGCTTGGTTCCTCTGAGCAGGTTCCGCAGAATCGGCGAGGGCGAAAGCACTGGTGGCTTCGACAATTTCTTCAATGTATGCGACCGTTGTTCCTTTGTTCACATGTTTGTACTCTTTAATGAAATTCGTGAGCGTAACCGTTGCTTTGCCTCCCCGCAGCTCTGCAATTCCTCTCGCGACGCAAATATTTCGGGTGACCAACAGATGCTGACCGCCTTCAACGACGCCTTCCAAGTCAGGTGATTTAGGAGCGCCCACTGAAATAATGACGCTTGAGCGGGGCGGAATGGTGACTTGTACTTCCAGCACATTCGAGGCATGGTGTCCTGACGGCGTGCGCGGCGGTAGTGCTTCTTCTGTGGATAACGTTATCGACTTTGTTTTTAGGTTGATGACAGCACCATGGAGGCATAAGAAGTCCATGCCAAGGATGACATCTCTCGAGCAACGCTGTAGGACTACGAAGTCTGTAGGATAAATATGGCCGTTAATGGTGACTCTCGCTGTGCAGATTCCTGCAGGCGTTACGAGATGACCTCCGGCTGTGCGGATTGCAGGGCCTTTCCAAGCTGTCCTAACTTTCTTTAACTTCGCGGCGAACGACTCACTGAAGACAGAATAGTCGGCTTCAGTATCGACGAGAGCGTTCACACTGTGGCCGTCGATAAGAACGTCGAGGTCGCTAGTTCGCCGTCTCGTATCACAGTTAGGGCGTGGCGTCGGGTCATGGCTGCGTTGGCTTGTTCCGCTGCTTTCATGTTGCGTCGTCTGGCCACCTTCGGTAAGTGAGCTTTCGCCGTCAGGGCTTTGCCTGGTTGGCGTTGTATTCGGAAAGCACCGAATACAACGACAACGCCAACGACGAGCTTCGGAAAGCTCGTCGTTGTCGGAGGATCTTTGGTAGTTCGTCGCACAGCAACCGCACCTCCACCGGTTCCTGCCCTTAGTTTCCCGGATACGGGCTAGGAGACCGGCCCCGCGTTGGGCCAGAGTACTGCCGGTGGTGCGGTAACGTGCGGCGGCTGGGCGACGGCGAACGCGAAGGGCTTCGTGGTGTCCACCGAGTTCCTGTCAGGTAGTCGGCGATGTCACGTGGTCGTTCTCCTGGCTGTGGACGCGGTGCATTGACGGCGAATCCACGCAGTCCCATCTGTCGGTACTGGCAACGGCGGTATGTGTGTCCGGCCTCGCCGCAGTGGTAGCAGAGCGGGTGATGGTCAAGGGTGCGCCAGACGTCAGTCTTCCTCGGTGCACTGCGCTGGGCCGCTGGCGAACGGTATGACGTCGGTGGGGGTGGTGGCGGCGGTGGCGTCTGTCGACGGAAGTGCGATGGGGCGGTGTTTTGGCGTGAACGGGGAGGAGCGTTGTGGCGCAGTGGAGTGGCGTAGCTCATAGCTTCCGGCTCGGGCAGCGGTTCGTAGGGAATTTGAAGCGATTGCTGAACTTCTTCTCGCACAATGTCGGCGATTGAATACACTTGAGGCTGCGCCGAAGGCAACAGCTTGCGCAGCTCTTCCCGCACGATCGCTCGGATTGTTTCACGCAGGTCTCCGGAGTTACTGGCTTGAGCAGCAGTGCAGTCTGCAGTCAGGTGACGATTATACTTTTTGGTGCGCATGTCCAGGGATCTTTTCGATTGTGGTCGCTTCGGCTACAAATTCTTGGACGGTTCTTGGTGGGTTTCTCATCAGTCCCGCGAAGAGCTCCTGTTTGACCCCTCGCATGAGGAAACGAACTTTTTTCTCCTCAGGCATGTCTGGGTCAGCGTGACGGAATAGCCGGGTCATTTCTTCTGTGAAAATGGCGACATTTTCATTTGGTAGCTGAACCCAGGTCTCTAATAAAGCAGCGGCCCTCTTTTTGCGAGCGACGCTCGCGAACGTTTGCAGGAATGCGCCGCAGAAAACATCCCACGTTCGGAGCGTGGACTCCCGCTTTTCGAGCCAGGTCCTTTCGTTGTCTTCCAAATAGAAGAACACACGACGCAGCTTTTCGTCATGGTCTTAGTGGTTGAGTGCGGCCACATGGTCGTATGTTTTTAGCCAGGACTCCGGGTCTTCGAACGATGACCCATGGAAAATTGGTGGTTCCCTGGGTTGATGCATGACCATCGTGGGCTGGGACGCTGCGGTTGTCATTGTCGCTGCAGTCGCGGTCATGGCCTTGGTCTTCCGCGCCTTGTCTTTTAGAAGCCCGTACTCTGGTGGTAGTCCTTGCTTTCGGCGGCTTGCTCGCTGCTCCTGGTTGGCGTCGGTGTCTTCTCCGCGACGTGGACTGGGTTCACGGCTTGGCGGGGGCGTCCGGCACATGAACGAAGCAGCACCTCCACCAGATGTCAGGGGGTCGTGACGTGGCCGAAGACAGGAGACTTCGTGTTGGGATTTAACTGTTTATTTGGGCGAACCTGTGCCCGGTAAACTGAAAGTCCAATTACAGCAGCAGTCTCGCACAGATAGCAGTCTCGGACTGATACAAAGAGAAGTTTATTAACTTTAAACTCAAACAAACTCGTAACATTATTTTATACATACAGTGCTCGTTTAGACACCCCTCTTGTGCACTATGATACAAACTCCATTATCCTTCGAGGAAACTAGCTGCACATACACAGATATATATATATATATATATATATATATATATATATATATATATATACAAGTTTGTGCTAAACTACGCATACATTCGTAAAAAACCACAAATATATATTTACAACAGATCGTGAACATGGGTAGGCATCTTTACAATACTTCGACTGGCGCTATACAAACACTTGTAACACAATGTTTTGGGTTGAAGGGGTTAGTAGGGGATTATGGGGGTACGGAGTTTTACACCTCTGACGAAAAAGAACTTTGTGTGTCAGCGGCGAACGAACTGTTCCTCCCCGCCAGCTTCCAGTTGCTTGGCCAAGTACTGCACTATTTTCTGCCTGATCATGGCTAGTGCTGGATAGGCCGCTCTCACTGGGGTGTTCTTCACCTCAGCAAGGCACCGGCGTTTCCAAATCACAAAGAGTGTGATGGCAACCACCAGCCTTGCGAAGCAGCCCCTATTCCTTTCAAGGGCCGGGGGAGGGCGGATGCTGATGCACCTCGCAACCAGGCGTCATACCGACTTGGCCGCCCCGCATTCTAACATCGCGTGGGAGATCGTTTCCGCAGCACGGCAATTAGGACACTGGCTATTCGGCGTGATGCCGAAACGGTGCAGGCGATGTCTCGTGGGCAAAACTTGCCACTTGCGCTTCCACTCGAAGTCATGTACTTCGCGCGGTCGGTAGTTATTGCTTTTTTGTTTGCACATTCCTAGGCTTTTGATCTGCTCCTTTTCTTCTTCGGACAACTGGTTTTCTGTTATCGCTTCGACGATTCGGGTGGGTGGTTCCTTGTCATTGTCGCAGTTCTGGGCTTCTTTTTCTATGATCTTGGTCGTAGTTGCCGCCATTCTGTAAAAGTGTGAGGGCGCTTCCGCGCGCGGGCCAGTGTGTTTGTTGTTTTCCAGATAGTGCGTGATGGTGCTTGTCCAGTAGTTGATTAGATTCTTCCCAAGGTAACTCGCTGCGTAATAAAGCATGCGGGTAATCTTGAGGGCCAGTATCTGGCTGGTCAGTTGTACGTGTGAGAGGCCGAGGCCACCTTTGTCCTCGGGTAGTTGAAGGAGGTGTCGCTTGACTGGTGCCGGTTTCTCTTCCCATAGCAAATCGGTGATCATGGCGTTCAGTTGGCTCGCGGTTTTCCTAGGGATCACCGCTACCCTACTGGCGTAAAACGCAAACGCGCAAACGGTGGTCCTTGCTGCCAGCGCTTTTTCACGTAACGTGAGGTTTAGGAGGCAAATGCGGTCAGCTGCCTGCTTTGCCCTCTGGAGGGCTCTCTGCCACGTGGCTGGTGCCACCCCTTCACTGGAGAAGTAGATTCCCAGTACTTTAACAATGGACACCACTTCGATGTTTCCTAGGGCTTCTCTAGGGAAAGTTCCAAATACCATCGCCTTGCTCTTGTCCGCATTTATCGCCGCTCTTGATGCCTGCGCGTATCTTGTGAACGTCGCACTGAAGACTTGGAGGCTGCTTTCATCCCGAACAAATAGGGAAATGTCGTCCGCGTATGCCAGCACTTTCACCTGCTCCTGGCCCGTCTGTGGGAAGCCCCGAATGCCTTCATGCGCAATAACACTTGTGATCAGTGGCTCGCACGACACGACAAAAAAGGTCGGGCCCAATGGGCATCCTTGCCTTATGCCTCTGCTATACTTGAATGCCGGCGTTGCGACTCCATTTATCACAACGGTGCAGGTTAGGTCCTCGTACGAAGTTTTTGCCAGTTTTATAAAATTTGCCGGTAAGCCAAACTCCTGCATCAGGTCGAAGAGGTACTGGTGTCGTACCCTGTCAAAAGCTTTAGCTTGGTCTAGGGAAATAAAAACACCATTGAAACCTCTTGTCGTCGCGTATTCGAAAGAGTCACGGATCACTAATGAGTGTCCATTATAACTCCTAAAAATGATGTATGATCACTGAAAGAAATAACTACTGTGTTCACAAAATGGAAAGGAATGAATGCTAGTATTTTGTTTGCTGAATGAAAGTGCATAAAACAGGTTTTTGAATTATTATACAATAATTTATATAGTTGCACAAGTCAACAAGACACTTAGGGTCAATTTGAAGTCTTGACACGAGAGTCACTAAATACAAGTGATGAGAAAAGAGAGCCATGTCATCAGCATAAAGTAAACAACAAAAGTTATTAAGGCAACGTGCTAAATCAATTATGAATATTAAAAATAATAATGGACCCAAAATTGAACCTTGTAGAACACCTCTGGTAATGTGGTTGGGACTGGATGCAAAATTTTTGACCGAGACTACCTGAAACATATTAAAAAGAAAGCTCTGTAAAAGTGTTAATTCGGGACAAGTTATGTCATGGTACTCAAGTTTACGATATAGAATGAAATGATCAATGCTACAACTGCTTTAGTAAAGTCGACGAAGACAGATCCTGCGATGTTACCATTATCAATGAATTATCTGATTTTCCAGTGAAAAAAGCTTTTGCAGTATCAGTGAAAAGACCAAGCCTAAAACTAAACTGACAAGAAGAAAGCATGATAAATTTGCTTAAATATTTAGGTATTCTTATTTCAATTAGTTTTTTCCAAATATTTATTCACAAAGTAAAAGACAGATATGGGCCTGTAATTGCACATGTTGAGGGGATTGCCTTTTTTAGGTACTGGCACTACGTTTGAAACTTTTAATTTCTCCGGGACAACATCGTTTTTCAAACAGCGGATAAAAATGTGGCTTAATATAGGCGCTACAAGAGATCTTGCAAGTGTATTGTGGTTTGAGTGGATGTTGTCTAACCCAGCTCCTTTAGTTTTTAATCCTGAAATAATTAAGAAAATTTCACAAGCACAAGAAGGAAAAAGAAACATTGACTGAGGACTGTGAGAAAACGAAGGCACATAGTCTCAGGAGGAGGGAACTTCAAGGCTAGTGGAAAATTGTACATTTAAGACGTTGGCCACGTCGCTGGCCGCAGTGAGGGATAAGTTGTTGACACGAATAGAGATAATTTTCCTGCGCGAATGAGTGGAATTTAAAAATTATTTTAAAAGCTGCCATTTTTTTCAGTTATGTGCACAATTCTGTAGTCTCCGCGCATAATAACTTTGTATCACCTTTCTTAAAAGTGTAGCCAAAGTGCTGGAGTCAGTTTTATAGCGTGATTTCAAGCGCGAATGAAAAGGCTGACGTTTCACCTTTAATATATGTTCTCTTTCTTGTGAAGAGATCATATCAGTGATTCTGATAACCAAGAGCACCGTGGGGCAAAGTAGCGTCGGTTAGATGATTGCGATGTAGTTGAACGCTCAACTCCTGAATGAAGAGCGTCGTAGAACCTGGTCAAGGCCTCTTCAGGATTATTCGTGGCATTCACACTGGATCAACCTTTAACGGCAATGAGCATGCAGTACTTGTCCTAATCAAAGCAATACCTTTGACGTATTACGTTGCTACGAGTGATGACCTGTTCATAATATAAGAATACAAGAAAGTGATCTGTGATGTCACTCTCAATTACACCAGCATGACTGATGTCATCAGTGTTTGTGAGGATTTTATCGATTGATGACTGTGAGCCATTTTCAGAACAGCGTGTTGGTAGAGATATTAGCGATTTAATCCCTAAACTATAAAAACAAGTCTTATACTCAAGAGCCAAATGGTTAGACGAATCTAGTAAATCAAAGTTCATATAACCCATAATTATTATATTCTTGCGCGCAGCAGTAAGTTTATCAAGCAAGTGATGAAGGGCTTTACAAAATCCAGAGGGGTCACTGGAAAGGGATCGATAGATAGTAGCAAGAATAGTTTTTCGTTGATTTTGACAAAAACCCGGCAGATCAATTTCCAGCCTAAGAAATTCACATTTCGCCCCATTTAAATATAAATCACTGTGCCTTTTATACAGAATGTTATTTGATATAAAAATGGCAGAGCAACCATGATGATCATCAGTTCGGTGAGGATATTCGCTCTTATAACTGGGTAAGCCATTCAAGTCACCATGACCAAGTGATAGCCAAGTCTCGGAGCAAAAGATAGCCGAGAACTGATGATTAGGGTAAGCTAGTAGAAAGGTAATACTGTCATGGCTGTCAAGAAGACTACGAGCATTGAAATAGATCAAAGAAAAACCCTAGTTCTCCGAAGAAATGTTACTAAAGTCTCCCGGAAGGATATAAGCTATTGTTTTCTTTTTTCTAAGCTTAACGTTCTTTCACGCCTATGCATTGAACACATGCAGATCAACATCACTGACCATTCTGTGCCCCACACCATCAATACTTTGTCTTGCCTTCATACAACAATTGTCAGTCCACAGAAAAGCCCACTTCATTTGTTTCTTGAGAATAAGTGCTTTAAAAAACAGCCGGTTATTATCAGTCGTCAGGTGCTAATTAACGCATATTGGCTTTTTCTGCGCTGCAGAAAACCGAGCAAGTCTGTTTTTGGGCGCGACTTCGCAGTCTTCTTCAGAAACTAGGTGCGCTGGTCGTGCGAGCAGAAGAGCACAATGACGTTTTTGTTTTGTTATTTGTGTCGCGTGTTGGTAATCTGTGTACAGTATCATTGTCATCAGGTTTAATAGGGCAACTGACCTTTGCACCGAGAAGCTGAACAATGTTTCTGCAGTTCTCGCCTTGCGTTGTTGGAACACCTCTGATTTCCAAATTATTGAGGCGGGAGTACTGTTTCAAATGTCTTATCTTTTGCAGCAGCATCTGATTATTTTCTTTCAGGTGCTTGTTTTCGGATATAAGGCCACTGTTTTCCGACTTCTAAGCTTCAAACTTACCGCTCATAAAATGCTTGGTTTTCTTGATGTCATCTGCAGTTTGTTCACAATTTCAGGATGAGACCCAGTCACTGCAGATTTTACTGATTCCAACGTGTTATGAGCGGTAGCTAATTTTCTTTCACTTGGCATACTAACGTCCTCAAACTCTTTCGAAAGTGATAAAACGGTAGGATCCAAATCAAAACGAGCGATCAGAGCACTGCAGTAAGGGGAAAAAATAAAACGTAAGAATAAAGCACTTGAATTACCTGCGTAGGAATGGCAGACGGATTAGAAGGTCGAAATACAGCAGTCTGCAGGCTCTGATTGCTCGCTCAAATAATGCAGCTGGATGCCCACGGGGCAGCTTAAATATCCTGAATACAGGCACGGCAGCGACCCCTGTAGCGGAGACAGCAGATAGAAGTAGTTGATGGAATCCAGTTGCTTGCCAAACAAGTATTGAAGTTTCCGGATTGCAGATTCACCAATAAGGCGATATGCAACCGACCCGTAGATACAGCAGCGAGGCCTTTGTAGGAAAGGCAGTCGGATTAGAAGATTGAAATTCAGCAGTCCGCAAACTCTGATCAGTTCAGTTCAGTTCCAGTTTATTATTGATTTCAAAAAAGTAGTACAGTAATATTAATATACAGACGAGGGTCCCAAAGTTAAAAACTGTAACGGGACCCTCGATGCATTATAACAATCAATAAATCAGATCACTCGCTCAAATGATTATCGCTCGCTAATGAAGTCCTAAATCTCGCGCGAGCATACGAATGTGTCATTATCAGCGCATTGTAATACCATAGTAAGAACAGTCAATTACAATGCTGCGATTGATTGATATGTGGGGCTGAACATCCCAATACCACTGTATGATTATGAGAGGCGCCGTAGTGAAAGGCTCCGGAAATTCGGAGCACCTGGGGTTCTTCAACATGCACCCAAATCTTAGCACACGGGCCTACAACATTTCCGCCTCCGTCGGACATGCAGCCGCCGCAGCCGAGATTCGATCCCGTGACCTGCAGGTTAGTAGCCGAACAAAGCTGCGATTAGTGAACTGATCTCCCCCCTTTTGGCACGGGTACAGTGCGCTAGTGTCGTCTGTGATCGTTCACGTGTATAATAAACAACATGCAAACGTTCCTATCAAAGAAAAAAGAGAGCAGTAAGTGGTCCCATTGGAAGAGTTCACTCGTTGATTAATATGTGGGGTTTACCGTCCCAAAACCACCATATGATTATCAGAGACGCCGTAGTGGAGGGCTCCAAAAATTTCGACCACCTGGGGTTCTTTAACGTGCACCCAAATCTGAGTACACGGGCCTTCAACATTTCCGCCTCCATCGGAAATGCAGCCGCCGCAGCCGGGATAAGAGTTCACTCGTGCTTAGCGAATGTGCACCAAGCTTGTCCAGTGGTGCAGCATGCTTGAACAGCAGTGCATCGGAGTGCCCTCAGCCAGTACAATGTAGAGGTGCCTAGTTTCCTGGCAATACGAACGCCGCCTAAAGTCAATTTGAGCTGATTCAAGATCATAGGTCTAATTATAACTCACTGAATAAATCAGTGACTCGTGGGTTGATAAGATACTTCTGTGTGATAAATATGTGGATCCTATAGCAAGAAAACAGGTGCTCTAGTGAAAAAAACTTTGTGAGCTTTCAATTGAGTAAGCGCACACGATGGCCTGTCGAAAAACGTGGGTGATCGTTTCATGTTCTGTTTTAGCGCAACATAATCTCTTTCGCCGATGTCTGTGTGAGAATTAGTGATGAAGGCATACTAACGGCACGAAAACATTTGTTAGTCCAAATCCCAGAAAGCCAACCCATGAATGATGTTGCTGAACAACTGAGGAATCTTCTGAGCGTTGTAAATAGGGGTGGTATTCAAGTATTTTATATAGCACAATATACTTTAGCGATTCAAACGTGAAGTGAAAAAAAAATGGCGAAGCAATCATCTTTTCAGCAAAAGTTTGCTATGTGCTTTTATTGCATCAATTCAGATGTGATATGTATTGATGTTCTGAACTATATACATATATGATAAGTATAAGATTCAAGGAAGTATTCTTGGGAGTAATTTGTTAACATACACCTCTAGTATACTTAAAATAAAAAATGGGTGTACAAAGGGTGTAAATGCGTAAATTACACCCGTTTGCATAATTTTGGCAGAAATATTAGGTGTAAGATAGGTGATTTATTCAAAATCTACCCTTAAAGTTGTGAAATAGTTCATGGTGTACATAAAGAATGTTGATACTAAATAAAAGAAGCGAACTCGAAAATTATCAAAAACGTATATACACAACAGCAGAATAGCAAGCTTAAAGAAAACATTCGTTAAAAAGAAGGTGAATGAAACAGAGAGGGACATGTGGAATGTTGGAAGACTTACGAAATCATCACTGGACACCTACCGAACGATCAAGCAGGGAATTTCAAAAGAACATATCTACGATTATTCTCGGAGTAGTTATTTGCTGTATGAAGCCAAGCGGGAGTGTTGCGGACCAAGATGGGCAGAGCCGAATACGAAGGCACAGACACGTTATGTCGTGCGTGTGGAGAGGAGGAGGAAACGGCTGAACATTTGATATTTTTCTGTAAAGAGCTCCATTTGACAGTTCAAAACAATGACGCACAATTTTCAAGGCTTTGGGTATTAGGAACAGTGAAAGCAAAATAGACTTTAAACATGTAAAAATAACCACGGTAAATAACCACGGCTACAAGCAAGGCACGAGTGAAATTCAATTCTTCGACACTTAGTGATTGTACTTAACTAGGTGGCTAGGTGGTGTGAGTCAACGCCCGATCTAAAGGGCACAGCGGAATACATCGACCCATTCATTCATCCAGCCATGGTGCCACACGCCTGACGGAAGATGTTTCGCGACGTAGGTGACGGGGTTATGACATTACTGACATCATGACCAGCGATTCGTATTCGTCAAGCAATATTACCTTCTTATACTAACATTAGTTTACCTCATCCTAAGAGGGTGATTACAAGAGCACCCGGATCTAGATAGATAGATAGATAGATAGATAGATAGATAGATAGATAGATAGATAGATAGATAGATAGATAGATAGATAGATAGATAGATAGATAGATAGATAGATAGACAGACAGACAGACAGACAGACAGACAGACAGACAGACAGACAGACAGACGCTCAAGTGCCTCCTCAGTGCAAAGAAATGCCTCGCATTTAATAATGGCCGAAAAAAACAGTATATAAAAGGGTGATCACAAGATCACCCGGATCTTGATAGATAGATAGATAGATAAATATATATATATATATATATATATATATATATATAGATAGATAGATAGATAGATAGATAGATAGATAGATAGATAGATAGATAGATAGATAGATAGATAGATAGATAGATAGATAGATAGATAGATAGACAGACGCTCCAAGTGCCTCCTCAGTGCAAAGAAATGCCTCGCATTTAATAATGGCCGAAAAAAACAGTATATCCACGCAGTGAATGATGATTAGTGAAATGAAGCTTCAAAGGGTTTTATTGGTAAACTTTAAGTCGTCCGTTCGTTCGCTTGCTGCTTCTGTCTACACATCCATTCATCTGCCCGTCCGTTCCCCTGTCTGTCTGTCTGTCTGTCTGTCTGTCTGTCTGTCTGTCTGTCTGTCTGTCTGTCTGTCTGTCTGTCTGTCTGTCTGTCTGTCCGTATGTCCGTCCGTCCGTGTGTGTGTGTGTCTGTCAGTGTGTCCGTCTGACTGTCCATCCGTACGTCCGCCTATCGGTCTCTATTGCCGTGCGTCTGTCTGTCTGGTGATGTCAGTTTTTTCGCAACGCTATCGCGTTAAATTACAAATGTGCTCACCGTTCTTTGGTTGATATAAACTGTCAATCAGCTATGGCACATACCTGCTCGCTTCTTGGAGACAATCACCAGTTGTATGCAGGTATGTGCCACACAGTTCTGGCCGAAAGGGTTTTATGACGCAAGTGACAAAACTGCCGTATTTAGTTATTTCTTTTATTTATTTACAATACCTCAAAGGTCCCAATGAAGGGGTTTTACATGAAGAGGCGGGCTATTACAATGGATTAAAGGGGTAGATAATTGATCGCAGCTTTGAAGTTGATACTATAGTGGTGCACAACGTGAGGAGGTAGGCTATTCCAATCTTGTGCGGTCTTGACAAAAAAGGATGAAAGGTGCGCAGTGGTGTGAGCACTTGGCGGGTAAACAGCTTTCTCGGGATTGATTCGGTCTTAATCACAATGGGCTGGCTTGATAATAGGAGTACGAGGTGATCTGTAATATAACTTGAAAAACAGGCACAGACAAGCAACACAGTGGTGTAACGAAAGGGTGGTGAGGTTAGCACGAGATTTAAGTTCGGTTACGTTTGACTGATATGAATATTCTGAAAAGATGAATCTTGCCGCCAGGCTTTGCACTGTTTTAAGTACTTAAGTCTTGTTGCACTGATGAGGGTCCGAAACAGCGCAAGGGTACTCAAATCTAATGGACAACCTTAATTTCTCGAGTTCCCCTGGCCCAGACAATATACCCGCTAAAATTCTGAAAAGCACAAAAATAATATCCAGTCTTATGCTACAATTTATTTTTAACCAATCCCTTGACAGTGGTTTTATTCCTAAAGACTGGAAGATAAGTAAAGTCACCCCCGTGCCCAAATCAGGAAGCCCTTCAGACCCCTCAAATTAACGCCCTATTTCGTTAACATGCATTGCCTGCAAGCTGCTAGAACACGTAATCTACTCCCACATTGCAACTTATCTGGACAAAAATTCCTTCTTTTTTTCTAACCAGCACGGGTTCCGGCGAGGACTGTCGTGCGAGACACAGCTGTACAAATTTTCTACTGACCTTCATTTTAACCTAGACTCCTCTTTTCAAACAGACGTAATATACCTCGACTTTTCCAAAGCTTTTGACCGTGTTCCCCACCGCCGCCTAATAAGTAAGCTTTCTGGTCTCAGTATAGACCGCTTGGAATAAAAATTTTCTAACTGGTCATGTTAAGTATACTGTTGTCGCGAATAACGAATCAACCCGTGTTGATGTAGTTTCCGGTGTACCGCAAGGTTCTGTTCTTGTGCCTCTTTTGTTTATAATCTTTATTAATAATATTCCAGACAAAATTTCATCCACCATCCACCTTTTTGCAGACGATTGTGTGCTTTACCGTCGCATTTCATGTTGCACTGACCAAATTACACTCCAGAATGACTTGTCTAACATACATACTTGGTGTTCGCGGTGGCTAATGCAGCTTAATACGCAAAAATGTAAATTCAAGCAAGTTTCGCGCAAGCGCACTAACTTTTCCTTCCAGTATTCTGTGAACTTCCAACCCTTATCCCAGGTTGACTCCTATCGTTATCTTGGCGTAATAATAACAAGTAAACTAACATGGTCCGAACACATCGAACAACTAGTTACCGCTACAGCGAAATCACTTGGCTACATTAAAAGAACGCTTACGTCCTGCCCACCGCGAATCCGAAAATTAGCTTACGAAACCTTCACGTGTACTAAACTTGAATATGCTTCTGCTATTTGGAACCCTCACCAAAATTACCTAATCGACGCATTAGAAGCAATTCAAAATCGCGCTGCCAGATTCATCACCTCACAATAGAATTCTCGCCTAAGTATTACCAGTATCAAACTATCCCTCAACCTCCCTTCTCTAGAAATTCGCCGCAAAATCACTCGGCTCTGCCTTCTGCACAAACTATACCATAATTTCCTGTCGCAACGCAATACCGTTCTTCTACCTCCCGCCCGCTCATCGCGTCGCCACTTGAACTCCCTATGTTTACAGCGCTTACATGGTTCAACTAACGCTTTCAATAAATCATTTTTACCTACTGCCATTGAAGACTGGAATAACCTGCCTGGATCCATAGTGCACGAACGAAACCTCATAAAATTTAAACAGCTGATCAAAAACCACTTGATAAGTTAGTTCATTTACAATTGTTGCCGTGTTCTTCCACGTATATATATATATTTCGCTTTTGTTGACATTGTTTTTTTATCATGTAGTTAACTTTCGATTTTGCTTTGTACCATTGACAAACATGCATCTGTTGAATTGTGTTTTCGCCTCCCCCTTACGTAGTTCCCCGCAAGGGGCCTTTAAGGGTTCAATAAATGATGATGATGATGAATTTTTCGTCGGATTAGTGTCTGATAACCGAATAGTTTGAGAGAAGTAGGAGCTAGATGCAGGTTTTGGCGCAGGCAGCCAAGAGCATGGTTTGCTTCGTTAGTAATGTGCCTTATGTGAAGTGACCGTGTTAAATCAGAACAAAAATGGACACCTAGATACTTGTATTTAGTTCCACATGAAATTTGAGTGTTTTTTTAAAAAGTATGCGGGAGATGAATAAGACTATCCACGATGCGAAGAGACTAAGAACGTTTTGTTTTCGTAAAGGGCCATTAACCATGTTTTGCACCAGATTTCAGTTTTATGAAGGTCAGATTGATGTTCATGAACACCTGATGTGTTGTTAACTGGGCAATAAATGACACAGTTATTGGCGAAAAGTCACATGTTAAAGCAAATATTATTTGGCAAGTGAATATATATATATATTTATATGATCATAAGAAGGTTCTAAAACCTTGCCTAGAGGTACGCCTGAAATGACGGGGCGTAAAGATGAAGAAAGATTACTAGCGTGAACGAACTGCTGGCGGTTATTTAAAAAGTCACAAATCCAACGCAAAACTAATGGGTCAAGGCTGAGACAGGAAAGTTTTAAGAACAAGCGTTTATGAGGAACTTTTTCAGAAGCTTTCTCAAAATCTGAAAACAGTGCGTCTATGGGTATGATTACATCAATGCTAGGGCTAACGTCGTTAATAAACAGGGATAGTTGAGTGTCATGAAACACCTTGTTCAAAGTCATGTTGGTTTGATGAAAAAAAAATGAAGAGGCACGAGAAAGTTGGTAATATGGGAATATATTACGTGTTCCGTGATTTTAGAGCATACACTTGTGAGCAAAATCGAACGATAGTTTTTGGGTGAGTGCGAGTTACCTTTTTTCGGGATTGGTTTGACCTTGCCTACCTTTCAGTCTTGGGGCACCACTACCGATGAGAGTGGGTGCTGACAAATGAAAAACAAAATCACACTTGTTACAAGTTTCTTTTCTTCAATTTTTGTGTTAATTACATCTATATCTATTGACGAAGTGAGCTTTGATTTAATTGATATGTCAGGTTTTACGTCCCGAAACCACCATATCATTAGGAGAGACGCCATAGTAGAGAGCTCCAGAAAGTTAGAACTTCTGGCGTTCTTTAACGTGCACCCAAATGGGAGCACACGGGCCTACAACATTTACGCCTCTATCGAAAATACAGCCTCCACAGCCGGGATGCAATCCCGCGACCTGCGGTTCAGCAGCCGAGTACCTTAGCCACTAGACCACCACGACGGGGCAATGAAGTGAGCTTTGATGAGTTGAATATTTTGGAAATACCCTTGACGTGAAATACAATTATGGGTATGGTCGGGTGGCATACAGAAAGGGCATGGGGAAAGTCACCGTTCAGTTCTATGGTGAATACAGAAATAAAGGTTTCATTTATTACTTGCGCAGCATAGTGTTCAGGAATTGAAACATTTTGTTCGTCTCGTAGTGTAATTTTCGATGAAGGGGCAATAGATTATGGGTTAACTGTTTTTCAATACTGCTTAGGATTTTTGCGGAGTATATCAAGTACGGTGGAAAAATAGAAAGAACGCTTGGATTTAGCTGCGAGAGAATGAAAAATTCTTTTTGTTGGCTTCTATTTTTCCCATGCGTACTGGGTGTACGAGTGCTTTGCGGAGCGAAACTGACGCTTTTTTTTATTTTAAGACGTTTTAGTGAGGCGTTGAACCTTGTGGTTGTTGACCTCATGGTCAAGGTGGCAATGGGAACGTAAACTTTTATAAGGAGGTCTAGTTTGGTTTTAAACAGGTGCAAGTTTTTTTCGACAGTGCGCATAAGAAATTGGTCAGAAAGGATTAAGAGAGAGCTGCTAGTTCATTGTTTATAACTGCGTAGTTGCATGCCCTCATCGTATGTTGTTATTGTTCTCGTTAATTTCTTGGGATTTGGTAAGTAGCAAAGGTTGTGTGAAGAGCAGAGTGGACGCTAATGGCAGATAAATGTGACACTGGTACTGAAGCTATCAGGATGAGACGTAAGCCATAGGTATAGAATTGTGAATGAGTGTTCTGTTTGTCGAGTAGGTTTAGAGATAAGTTCCGATAGACCGAATATCAAACAAGAGTTTCGGAGTTCAATTTCATCGTTGTGTTTTGATGCAGTTAGTGTGACATTTCACCATGTTATTCGAGGGAAATTGAAAAACAAAGTAAAATAGGTGGCACGTTTGAAAAAGAAGTTGTGACAGAATAGATGACATCATGAAAAAAATTTGTGAAAGATGCATCTGCATCAGGTGGGAGGTAACACACTCCGATTACAACAGGTGGATTTGACGCTTGGAAAAGCACAAAAAATGATTTTTACGGACAGGGTACATCAACAATGGTGCGCTGCTTGCTGTTATGGGCGACTATCATGACACCACCACCACGTTTGTTTTCTCGGTCGCGCCGAAAAATGACAAAATTAGGGAAGCAGCGCTGTAGTTCGGTGCTTGAAACAGATGAATTTAGCCAAGTTTCGGTAAGAACTTTGAAACAGCAGTCAGTGGTATCTGCTATGTGTGAAAGTGAGTCGCATTTGGGCATGGTACTTCTTATGTTCGTGTTTACGAAGCACAAAGCTGTTCGGGAAGATTCTTGCTGAGAAGAGTAATGTGAGTGCTACCGTCGCTGTCGAATGACCTTCTGCTCAATACAGTCATAGAAGTAAGTAGTGTTATTGAGTATAAGTATATCATAACGGAGCTTGAAAGTTTTTGTTGATTTCTACCAAATTCCACTAGCTTTTTATAAGCAAGGTGAATAGCTAGCGAGAAGTCAGCTGTGATCTTAAAGTTGGTGCGCTTGAGTCGCGCAAGACTTGATAATATGCCCTCTTTATTTTTGAAATTGGAAAACCAGACAATAATGGGTCGATTGATATTCGGTCAAAAGCGTCCCAACCTGTGAGTGCTCTCTATGTCTCTTGGTTGCAGAGAAGTTTCAAGGTTCATGCTGCAGGAATCGATAAAAAACTTTTCCCATTGCTCACAAGTTGAATTTTCATTGTCTTTCAGTACGAAAAACACCAGATTTAGGCGTCTATCTCAATAAACTTTAAGGGAATTGCTTTCATTTCAACTAAGAGTGTTGCTTGTCCAGCCTGAATTTCACTCAGCACTGCCATGATGTCGTCAGGTCGCTGTTATGAAGTGGATCGTGTGTTATGACCGGGGTTTTCCTCAGTGTCGCCTGCTCGAAGCAAGAGGATAAGAATAACACGAGACACACAAAAATCATAGCAAGCACATAATCGTCATGTGATGACCAGCAAGGCATATTCGTCCTACTATCTTACCCTCCCATACTAATGTTTACCCTTAAGGTCAGGAGGTGGTCAGAGAGCACCCGACGTAGGCGGCTAGATAGATAGATAGAAAGATAGATGGATAGATAGATATTTAGATAGATAGATAGATAGATGGATAGATAGATAGATAGATAGATAGATAGATAGATAGATAGATAGATAGATAGATAGATAGATAGATAGATAGATAGATAGATAGATAGATAGATAGATAGATAGATAGATAGATAGATAGAATACACATGGTAGTTTGTTCTATATATTTGAACATATTGCAGCCCAAGTACAGGCCTTTAGCAGGAATGGATGAAAAATACAGAATTAAAGCTACAGAGAAAAAAACTGTATAAAACTAAAATACATTAGAGCAGTACAACAACAAAAGCACTTTGCTCATTAAAGAGAAGAACCTACTTATGTTTGAAGTGGTTAGTAGCAGCATTATTGAAATCTTTTAATGGTAGTGACCGAATGGCCTCCAGTAAAAAATTCTAAAGCTCTATAATACGCGAAAAAAAACTATTTCTTTAAGTGTTTGTACGACCAAATAAAGGCTTTTTATTCAAGTTGTGGGAGCTGCGGGGGCAAGTTTTGTTCATAAATTCGTGTTGCTACCACCAAAGATACCATTGGAGCAGTTGATAACTATACGATAGTTTTAAGAATTCAATTCGGTAACGAGAATGCAATTATACAATGTTTAGTGATTGTAGGGCCTGGGATGGTGAGAAGTTGTGGCTGTATTCACGACATATGAAACGGATGTCTTTACGTAGGACGCTGTGAAGTATTTTGAGATCACCGTGTTTGTGAGGGTACCAAACTGCAGATGCATATTCCAAAATAGGCCGAATCAACGTTTTATACAAAAGTTTTTTGGTATCACGGGGAGAGTGAGCTAAAGTACGGCGCAAGTGACCTAATTTTTCAGAGATCCCCCACTGATGTATTCGACTTGGCTAATCCAGGAAAGATCTTTTGTGGAAATCACACCTAATAGTTATACTGTGACACTCCATTAAGTTGTGTTCCATCCAGATAATAATCAAATGAAAACGGCTTTCGTTCATTAGTAAATGACATCACGACTGTTTTATTGCATTTGACGTCTATCTGCCAAATTTAGCAACAAGCGCTGAAAGAAATGAGCGATTGTGAATGATGGTGATGATCTTCCGAAGAATCAATGGATTCGTACAATACGCAGCTGTCAGCATAAAGTCTTATTTTAGACGAGGTGATGTGTGGTCAATCATTTAAATATATGAGGAGCAATTACGGGCCAAGTACAGATCCCCGCAGAACACCTGACGTGACGTCGACGAGAGATGACTCTACTGAATTGAAAAAAAAAGAGATTGTGAACAATAATGAAGGAAACTGGCGATTCAACAAACAAGACGGTAATTATTGAGTATAAAATCAAGTTTCACTAGCAACTTAGAATGAAGTACAGACTCGAAAGGTTTAGAGAAGTCAATAAAAATGGCATCTATTTGATTACCTATATAGGTTAGAGGGCACTTCATGAACGAAATCATCTAATTGTGTAACAGTATTGTAGCCACGATGGAAGCCGTGCTGAACTGACTTTAGAACTTCATTTGACCCAAGAAATTCCATGATATATTTGTGAATAATATGCTCCATCATCTTGCGTGACTGTGGTGTGCGAGATATCGGCCTGTAATTTGATAAGAGTTGTCTATCACGAGATTTCTACAAAGGCTTTGGCTCTTCTCAATGAAGATGGTACTTCACTGCAGTCTAGGGATTTCTGGAAAACTACTGTAAGTTAACAGGCTGTCCATGCGGAGCATTTCATGAGAAAGAAATTTAGTGTGCCGTCAGAACAATGACATTTCTTGATGTCGAGATTGAAGATTAGGTTGAAGACACCTTTTGAGCTTATTTCAATATGACGCAGTTGGTTTGTACGTCATGTATAAATTTTAGAACATGATTGTGGAGGGTAAAAACTGACTGAAATTGGAGTTGAATGCATTGAAAACTACAAGAGGGTCGTTTGTAATGGTAGCAATGATCTTCGTGGAGGAAGTGGTTTCAGTACTAATTGAGACTAAAGGCCAAAACCGGTGAGGATGAGATCTAAGTAATGAAGGAAGTTGCACATGAAAGAATAAGTCTGGTATTTTTTGTGGCAGAGGGAAGTTCTACCTTGGATTTATCAAAGGAAGCTTGAAGCGCAGGGTTATTGTGTCTTATTTTACGCAGTCTAGCAACACAGCGAGATAAGGACAATGTATCCCTGCTGAGCCAAAGGAGTATGTTATTCGTCTTTGTCTTTATTTGATTGTAATATATCATGCAAAATTTTACTGATTTCTTGAAATAACCGACAAGGTTGTCATCACGAGACGTGCTAATAGGTGACAAAAATGGTCAAAGTTATCCGCCAAAGGAATAGACGTATCATCGGCTTTGTTGAAATCGCGAAATGTGGAGTAGCTGAAACGTTCGTGCGGGTTAGGACGAATAATGTGTACAAGGGCTGCGTCATGGTGCGAAATCTCTTCTAATATATTTTATTTAAAACCTAAGTTCACCAGACTGTCACTGATAAACACTAGGTCAAGTATTAAGTTCATTCGCGTATTCTTATCAACTATTTGCATCAGTTTATGCAATGAAGAAATTAATATTATTTCCATACAAATAGGTGAATTAGTGACGAAATAAATAAGAGAAAACCAGTGGATGCCCAGGACGTTGAAGTCCCCAAGAATGAATATGTTTGTGCTGTCGAGGCTATTGTCATGATAGAATTGGGAAATGGTATCGAAGAAAATGCCACTGCAGCTATCAAGACGGCGATAAAGAACAAAAATCGCAAACTTTTCTTCATGCGCTAGTAACTTACACCAGATGAATGCCAAATCAGGAGGGCCTGACAAAATCTTGAAGTTGAAATCAGTGTGAAAGAGTAATGCGATGCCTCCCCCCTTTCTGGTACTGCCGGTCCCACTGGATACCAACGCAACCAGGAGGAGTGATTTCCGTATCATGAATATCCTCGTGAAACCATGTTTCACTGACGCATATGATATTAGGGAAGAAGAACTAACTAGCGAAAGTAAATGTGCATATTTGTTAGTTATGCTTCTTGCAATACCATTCGAAAGTGCTGATTCCGAAAAAAGAGTGTGTTTGTTAACCTATTAAAGATGATGCGTTTGGTGCCACACTTTGAACCAGGAGCTCAAACCAAGCTATTCGTGACACTGTCCCAGTTGTAGCACATATTATCAATGAACGAGTAATAAAGTCTAATTTAATGTTGGAGTCTTTGTTACGTTGCTCTAGCGAAGCACCCCAAAGTTTGTAGCATACTCTAGATGAAAAATCTTCGGAAAGTATTAGACCAGACTCTTCAAGCTTATGCGTGTTTTTCAGCATAACTAACCGATCACCGAAGTCAAGCAACTTTAAAATAATGGGACAAGAATGCCCAGGGTGCATTCTGCCTAATCTGTGGAAGCGTTCTATCCGATGACATGGCGATGAAAGCTTGTTGCTTACGTTCAAAACCTTGGACTGCAGTGCGAGATGAGACTCGCTGGTATCTTCTGGCATACCATGAAGATACCGCTGCCAGAAGATACCGCTGGTATATCTTCTGGCATACCATTCCTTTGTGAACGATTTACGAGATCGTCACATTTAATGGTCAGTTCGACAACGATGCCCCTTAAGTGAACAAACTTAGGGCTAAGCTGAACTGAGTCTTGATCAGTCGGCGTCTTAGAGAAAGAATTTTCAAGAACAGCCGCACGTAGTTCCAAGGCAGCTAAACGAATATATACAGCATCTTTTATTTCAGATATGTTCTGACAAAAGCTTTTTTGAGAGGCAACTAAAGCAGCCATCATCTTCACCAGAGATGGGTTGTCGCAAATAGACATTAGCAATTCAGCTGACAATTCGAGGTAATTAAGAGGGCTTCAAAGAGATTCGTCAGGTTTGCTTGTCTTAGAGGGCACAACTTTCCTGGGACCAGGATAAAGCTCAATGTCACCGCACGTGAGAAGATGACCAAGGCAATATATGACGTAAGAACAATTGTGACGTAAGACCAATTGCAAACAAACCTACTGTTCAAGAAACCTTGAGGGTAACACAGCCGCCGCAAAAAAACGGAAATCAGAATGAATACTGTACTAATTGTTGAAGTAACGTATCTGTATAAGCAAGAAGTTTTTAAGCAACTCGCTTAAGCTGCTGCTGCTTCATTGCCCACTGCCAGGACACTTGACGATCGGCGTACTTATACTGGTGATGCTTGACGTCACCAATCTGATCTCTTCACTTGACGGAGTTTCGACGGTAGGGGCGTCTACGTGAGTGCGCCGCGATGCCGGAGGTGGAGGGACTTGCGCAGGAAACAAATGCCTGTGACGTACTTGGATGACAGAGCAGTAACGCAGCGAACTACCGGTAATCACCACGCGGGAGGCCTTTGCAGGATCACTCTAAAAATAGAGCGAGTAAAAAGGGTGCCTTTTTGTTCCACAACAATAATCGTCATCTATATGGCGTTCCATCCTTGCGCTATCGCCCCGCGCCCGGTACATTCTGGTCACTATCGACATGCCCATTATCAGGGTTACATTGCATTCTCGGCAAGAAAGTGGCCAGCGCCGACTTTTCAAGAAAGGAAGCGCATGCAAGCCTGATGACGATTATTGTTGTGGGACAAAAAGACACCCTTTTTACTCGATAATTTTTTAGAGTGATGTAGCGTACTCTTTAACCAAGCATCATGGTCGGTGAAGATCAGGAGCTGTATAAACAAGCAGAAGGTTTAGGCAACATGCTGAAGCTGCTGGGGGGGGGTGTCCACGGGAGTGCACGGTAACACCGGAGGTGGAGGGGCTTGCGCAGGAAACACATGCCTATCATGCACTTGGAAGATGTGACAGTAACGTAGAGAACTACCGGTGGTCACCACGGGCCCGACCTTAGCAGGAAGTAGCATACTTTTGAACCAATCATCAGGGCAGGTGAAAATCAGGAGCTGTATAAACAAGAATATTTTAGGCGACATGCTGAAGCTACTGTTGCTGCATTGCCCACTCTTGCTATAAAGTCTTGTTATAAAAATTAGACGCAACAATACTAGGTTATTATTTTAATGAAAAATACAGTGTATTTATTTAGCATCTTGGAAAAGAAAATGATCATAAATTGCTGTTCTGTAGTCTTTCCTACGACAAGAATATTTCCACATAATCTATTTAGAGGTCATGGCAAGTCATTTTCTGAAAATCGCCATTCATGCAGTTTTTTATACGTTTGTACATCCTATTCATCTGTTAAACTCGTCCTGCTGCTGCTTTCGTAGGTAGGTACTAAACTATATTGAAGTATCTTGCAGATAACAGGGCTGCATATCTGTAAAAAGGGTGACAAACATGAAGGCTCAGAAGAAAACAACCAGAACTGGTGTGCGTGATTATACATAAGGCTCATATCAAGCTTCTATCAAGTAGCCTAACAGATTGGTTTAGTGAACTGTATTTATTGAGATACTGATGGCCCAGTAGTCTTCGACGGAGGACCATGGCTGCTCCTACGTCATGACGCGAAAGCCAAGCCTCACCGCCACGTCGTAGAATTTCTGTACTGCCTGGAGTCGTTCGTGGTCAGTGAATTAAATTGTGTTGTGAGATCTCGTGATCTGTGTGGTGCTGTAAAGAAGGACATTCCTAGTGGACGTTGTGTTTTGATGGATAAATTAGAAGCATGTCTTAAAAAGTATAGCTATTTCTAGTTTGTGGGGTACAGACAAACAATACTCATATAACTTTTGAATCTGCAGTATTATACATTTAGGAAAAGGCTCTCTAGCATGCTGAGGTCAAATAAGATTTGAAAAAGTAGAATATATTGATGTTACGACACATGTCATTTTTTAATCAAACACTTTTCTTTGATGTTTTACCCCAAATAAGGTGGAATTATTTAGGTGGAGACTGAAAAAGCGAATGGTATAACAATATCATGAAGCTTGCAGAAAGAAAATGACGATTGTGATAAAGCACACCAATTATTTAAAATGATTTGGAGAGGACATGAGAACCGTTGGTTCGCTAAACATAACACCTAAACATTTACACGTATTTGCACATTTCAGCGAATATAGGGGGCGCCATCGCCAATCCAATATGGCTGTCATTGTGGTGATGCGAATGTGCACGGACACCCATAAACACGTGCGTTTCCTCTCGTTGCCACCACCTGCCATCTCGTTTTACCATGCCGTAGCGTTGACGTTCCCACACAAGAAGCAGCTGACACTCGAGTACATAATGTGTGGGGTCTGAAGATAGCCATCACCATCACGCTCTTGGAGTGAACGAACACAGCAGACGCAGTCGGAACAAACAAAAGACATATTGATTTACCTATTTTCGGGCAACAATATTAAATAACATCAACTATGATCCACACGCTAAGCAACCTTACACATAAATAGAGAACTCTCAACAACATAAAAAGCGCAAGAAGGCGTCGCCAATGCCTGACTCACCACAGTGGCCCCCGGCAGACGGCCCGCGGTGGCGGGCACCAGACACGCACCGCGAGAGACAACCATTCGCGCCAAACGCCACCAGTAAAAAGCCTCGCTCTTTTCTCTCTGCCACCACCAAGCCTTGCCTGCCGCCAGGGATCACCGCCAGTCTTACTGCTCAAGCAACCATGATGATGATAGCGGTTATTAATGCATGAATGAATTTATCCGGCTGTACCTCAAGATTGGGCGGTGGCCCAGGCCAGCTTGCCTTAAAGTTAAGTAATGTTACTCTATGTTTAAAGATTGAATGTATCGCATCTCAATTGTAGCCACCAATCAGTTGGCCTCCTCCTGGTTATTTCTACCCGTTTAAGGTCTCTTTCGCCTTCACTGCCCCTAAACCCCAATGCTTCAAAAAATTCGATGCCATTACCTTCGACTATAAAGTGGAGCCCTTTACAGAACATTATCAATTGTTCAGCCGTTTCTTCCTTCTCTCCACACGCTCTAAATACTGTACCTGTGCCTTCATATTCAGCTCGGTACGTCTTGGTCCAAAATACTCCCGTTCTATGCTCGAAGAGCAGAGAAGTACCCCGAGATTTATCGTCGATCTTTTTCCTTGCAATTTCATGCTTAAAAGTTCAGTAGGTCTCCAGTGATGATTTCGTAATCATTTCCATCTTCCACAAGTCCCTCTCTGTTTACTTCACCTTCTTTTTAGGCAATGTTTCCTTTTGGGTTGGTATTCTGCTGTTGTCTAAATACTTGCTTGACAATTTTCGAGTTGGTTTCCTCAAATTAGCATGTGCAAGTAACTTAAAACTTTCCTAGCGCAACGCTACTCGCCCATTTTCTCAATCGCTCCTCAAATTCTATCTTGCTGCTAGCTTCCCTGCATTCAAACAATGTACATCACATGTCACCCTGTAGCCCCTGATTTGGGGTATTCCTGTGTCCTACCAAAAGCAAGTCTACCTGCGCCACGTTGTTTAATTTCAAATCTTGCTTTAACTTCTGATTTCACGCACAAGACCACATTTCCGAACGCTATTCCCTGGTCTATGACACCTTTCCAAATTCTCTCACAACGTCATACCTATTGTAGTTCCACAGTGCCCTATTTTCCATTACAGCTGCATTCCTGGTGCCCTTACACATTACGTATCTTTCATCCCTCCTTAGATACTAAACCCGTTATTTATCCATACGCCCAATTATATGTATTTACTCACTATTTCTAGCGTGACTTGTTGTATCTTATGCTCATTGCCTTTGTTATCATTAAAAATTATGATTGCCAAATTTTCCATGCTGAACTTCCAATTTTACCGATGCCCCTCATTACCACAAAAGTCTATCAATCCCTGCAGATCTTCCTTGTCGGCTACTATTAGTAAATCATCTGCATACAACAATGCTGGTAATGACTGTTCAAGGTGTTTTTCTTGCTTGGAAAAAGAGGGGCTCAAGCCGAGTCGACTCCACTCTAACTTGGCCTCTAGCCCTTGGAGACAGAGCATAAATAACAACGGTGCCAAGGGACATCCCTGTCGAAGCCCGTGTTTATCTCTATAGGTTCAGATACATGCTAGTCCCATTTTATAACTACCTTGTTACTTTATAGATATGCTTTAGAAGAGTAGTTATTCCAACTTGCACATCTAGTTTGTCCAGTATTCCCCAAAGGCCTTCTTGAATCACACTATTGTAAGCTCCCTTAATATCTAGAAATGTCTTCCACAGGGGTCTGTGTTCTTTTCCCGCTATTTCAATACACTGCATCAATGAAAACAAATTGCTTATCAACCTCCTTCGTGTACGGAACCAATTTTGTAGTTCACCCAGCATCCCCTCATTCTCCGCCCATGTCTGTAGTCTTTCCTTCACTATCTGCATCACTAGTCTGTAAACTACAGATGTCACTGTTATAGGACGGTAGTTGTTTATATCGGCTTTGTCCCACTGTCCTTTATAGATCATGCTCATCCTGCTTACTTTGCACCCATTGGGAGCTTCACATCAATTATTGCTTTGCTCGCTGCCTCCTATAATGTTTGCTTAAATTTTAGTCCTAGTTTCTCTATTAGTATGATTGGGATGCTGTCAGGGCCTGTTGATGTGCTATTAGGACCACTTTTTTCTGCCCTTTCCCACTCTCGTCCCAGTGGAGCCATTGAGCTAACTGGTCTATACTCATCTGGTACTGTTCATGCAGCGGTTCCTTGGAGTTTAAATTTTTCTGCCACCATTGTTTTATATATTCTATTGTCTCATCTCCTTCTAGTCTGGCTCCTTGAAAAAGTACTTTAAACCGTTGTTTCATGCTTGTCTTATTACTCAGAGAAGTGAGATAGTTCCAAAACTTTGCAGCTGCCTTTCTATCCTTTTTGTTTACTTCCGCCATTCATTGGGCTCCCTTTCTTCGAATCTTTTCACTAGTCCTGTAGTACGGTTATCTTCTGCAGCGCAAAAAGTTACCCAATTTTTTTACACCATTTTCCGGTTCACCCCTCTGTTTAACATACCTTTGTTCCCTGGAGGCTTCCTGACATCTTACTATGGCTCCCTTAGCTTCCTCATTCCACCAGCCCTTGGGTTTCTGTCTGCTTTTCCCGGTTGATTTGACTCCTATCTTAGCAAGCTCTAACTCAAACAATCGAGTTAGAATTGTATACGTCCCCTCTGTTTTAGTATCCTTGGTGATTACTATCTCAATCTCTTTAGTTGCTATTCCTACTTGTCTTTCTGAATAAAATCTTGCCGTGTGGTTGCTTTTATGCCGCCTCTCCAATTTCGTTTCTCTTCCAAAACTCAGCTTGATACGTTTGTGAGCACTACCTAAGTTTCTGGACCCATATTCATCTGTGTTCATCACCCTTAGCCGACCATACACTCTATGTGACATTATTGCTTAATCGGTCGTGGTCGACTGCAGCCTTCCCATCTCCAATGTTATTTGCAATTCTCATTTCTCGGTGCTGTGTCAAATGATTAGGTCACGCCTTTCACACTTATGAATTAGCAATCTGCCTGTTTGGTCAGTATATCCATCCATAACTTTTATGTGCGCATTCATATCTTCTAATATAATGCACTCTTCTCCTATTTCGTCAACGTCATTTTCTATGCATGGCACCATTTGTTGATCTTCCTGTCTGGCTTTTGCCCGTGTCCACAAGTATTCAAACCGAAGACAAAGATAACCCTTGCACCAGCAACATGTGTCGTTGCATGTAGCCATGCAGGGCTTGCAGCTATCTGTTCCGGAATTGGGGCTTAGATAAACACATCCTACAATAACGTTACGTGAACCAAACATCAGTTTACAGAATATTGCCTCTACATCGAAAGCTTCAAGCATAACAGTGTAAGGTATTTTTTTGTTAATAAGAATGGCCACGCCTCCTCCACGTGTTGCTCTATCTTTCCGTACGATAACATAGCCGGGCGGTGTAATTTCAAAATTCATAACGTCATGTGTGAGCCATGTTTCGGTTATTGCTAAGAAGTCGAGTTTCATGCAAAGCAGTAACGATTCAACAGCCTCGGATTTATTTAGAATGCTTCGTGCGTTCACATTGGCAAAGACTATGGTTTGGCGGGTTGATTCGGGTGTTGAGAGCGTAGTGACGGTGCTTCGATCGCTTCTTTTATTTTTTTTTCAATTGAAGAAGCACTCGAGTTGTTACGTACAGCAACTTTGTCTATTTTTTTGCATCATCCCATTTTTTTTTATTTATTTGTGGAGTTTAACATCCCAAAACTACGATATGATTTTGAGAGATGCCATAAATTTGCCATAATAGACTCCAGAAATTTCGACCACCTGGGGTTCTTTAACGTACACCCAAATCTGAGCACACAGGCCTAGAACATTTCTGTCTCCATCAGCCAGGATTCGATCCCGCGGCTTGCAGGTCAGCAGCCGAGTACCTTAGCCACTAAACCACCGCGGTAGGGCAGGAAGAGACACTAGACGCATGGCGCTACTCACAACAATAAATTTTATTAGTTGATTGTGTCAAACAAAAGCGCCTTCACTTGGACATCCCAAAAATATGTGACCTTCGCAAGATACAAGAACAAGACGAAACCAAGTAAATAAACAAAAGAACCACTACAGTGAGATCAGTTAAAAGATAAAGACTTTCACGGTTTGCGCCAGAAAATAATTACTTTGTCAGATAGTGTTAGCGAAGTCTTGCCGATGCAGGAGCTACCATGACAATCAATTTGCTCACTTTTTCTCGATCGGGTGACTGGGATACTTTAAACAATGACAGTTTTTTTCTAACAAGACACAAACAATGGCACTTTTGTACAATGCAAGCAAGGAATAAACTTTGTTGTTGTGAGCAGCACCCATGTGTCTAGCGTCCCTTCCTGTTTTTTTCCTCGTCAACTTCAGCGCTAAACTTCCTTTTCATTACAAGAGAGATCATCAACAAAAAAAAGGAATTATACAAGGACGAGTGAAACATGCCTAAGCATCCGCAGTTTCACACCAACCCAAAATTGTACAATTTTGCGGGTGTGACAATGTAATTTTTATACAATGTTGACTTGCGATTCTTAGGGATTTCTGTGCCCTGTTGTGCTCAGATTAACACTTTTGTGACTGCGCCTATCTCCATCAATAGTATGCTTTCCATGTTTACAACTTCAATATTTGCCCCGTTCCGACCACTTTTCAACACCTTGCACTATCTAACATGTAAAAGGAAAAGTAATTCATCAGTTTCACTACTGCTTTTCTTTTTTTCACTGCGTGGGCTTTTAAAGCTATTTTCTATGCGTGCGGGTGAGCGTGTGTAGTTTCAATGATGATGTCGACGTTGGTGCGACCGCTTCACGAAAACGGCAAATTTCAGACGATTCTCATGCATCTGGGCTAGAATCTAAAATGATGACACCAGCATAGGCTCGGAAGACGGCAGCGACACTTGTGATTTTTGTGCGGACGACAGGAGTTCGTCAAACCACCCCAGAACATCACCGGTCACTTGTCAAGAGTTTAGCTTTGTGCTCGTGCCGTGTTATTGCCGGTATGTGTCGGTGTAAGTTAATCCGATGTGTTCTGAATCGGGCAGGATCACTTGCTAGCGGCAGTGCAGAGAGCGCGTGAAGGCAATCGGGAGTGAACCCTGAAACTGCATTCCGTAGTGCCGCGCCATGCTTCTTGAGAGCTGTCGACTTTTTGTTTTTCATTGTTCAAGCTAACGGACAGCTGTGCAAAAGCACAAATGAATATGCTTGTACGCATATTTTTTAGAAGATGACATACAGCAAGAGAGATGATTTTTGTAAGTTCCGCAGTCATTCCTGTTACTCTACACGGAACACTTCTCAGGGTCAACAGCACAAGGAAAAAAAATTGATAAATACAGGAACTGTAAATTATGCTATGAACAAAGCTGAAAAGAAAAATGTTTTCTGGAAATGGGCGTGTTTAATTGCATCGCAAAACTGCTCCTACATTAGCATGAAACACGCCATGTGTAATAATATTCCATGTACACATAAACATTAAAAGTTACAGCACTTATGTTTCTAAAGTAATTGTGTGCAGACCTTGAGCTTAAAATGTATATTTTGATTTCTTTTTATACTTAGCTTGTTCACAGCACAGTTGATGATAAAATTGGTGTTCATTTTGTTTAGTAAATTTGTGGGTTTCAAACTGACCTGTGCATGAAAGATAACTCCTTACACTACAACTTCAGAACCATAAAGGTAAGCTCATAAGCTTTAGTGCATAAAAAATATTATTTATAGGATCCGGACTGCCCTAAAACTAGCCAAATTTCTGGCGGTCACGAAAGTTTTAAGTGATGGTAAAAGTAGCGTAAAAATCCCATGAAAAAAATTCTTGAAAGTACATTCGTGTATGTCTGTGTGCCTCTTCAGTGCATTTTTCCTTACTTAAATCTGAGACTTCCTGAGACACAGATCGAGCCCGTAGTTGGAGCATGGAAGAGTCCAGTCGAGCAAAATTTTATGAGTCGAGTGAGCCGGCAAGCCCAAAATACATTTCTTTGGAGGAGTCTGAGTGAGCTCTGCATGTCCCTTGCCACCCTACTAAGTGTATTTTCAATCACTGGCAGCCTGATATTGGACGCACGTTTCTACTACTTCGCTTCTACTCATAATGACGTCAAAGGGCAGTGCGAATAGAAGGGGCACTCAATCAGAATAAACTCCCTCACTAAATGTTAGTGCTTATGAGCACTCTAAGGCCAAAGGCTTGTACAGGCATATAACGTAATGCCAAAGAATCCATTGCAATAGACAAAGTACAAAGACACTCAGTAAAGAAAAAAAAAATGCAGAGGGAAACCAAAGTCAAGATCCACACTGAAAAAGCTGCTTAGTACAACAAATACTGAGCCACACTCGTGTACATGTGTGCAATGTAAACACAATTAAAACAAAGCTGCAGATGAAGAAAAAAAAACTCGCAGTCCTGGCACATGTGGAAAGTTTGATGGCATACTAAATAACAACATATTCATGTTTCGGATGACTCGAAGTGGCAAATTCGAGTGCTGATACAAAAGTGGGCCACATATTGTGGAGCAAAATATCAAATGGGAATGAAAAATACCACAGCTGTACTGTTGAATGGAAAAAAGCATTTCAGTGTGTGGAAGCACAAAGAAATTGGCCTGATATATTTCATTCTACTGGAACGACGTAGGGTGGCCCCGATAGTAGTTGTCCAATTTGGTTAACTTTGTAAGGTCGTGGCAAGTGCAACAAAGAATTTTCAAGGAAGCTTTCCTCTGACAAAGGCAGCATAGATATGCCTGCTTTGGGATGAAGCGCAGTTACAAACTGTCATGCCTGAAATATCTTGTGTATATGAACCCTGTTCTGAATTTTGTTTAATGCAAGGCATAATATTTTTGATGCAGGTTTCATACAAGGCAGCTGTATCTTAGTATAGGCCTAAAAAGAGTTACTTTCACTGAGAGAAAACCAGTTACTTTCACTGAGAGAAAAGCTGTCACCAGTTTTTTTTTTTACAAAGATGCGAGTTGTTTAAAAGCTTTAGTGCCAATGCTATTCATTTATAGGTCTTACTTTTGTGATTTTGTTATAGCTATACCTAAATACTTTATTGAGTCGATTTGTTCCATGCAATCAATCCATTTACAGCCTGCATCTGAAGCTTGAGGGCTCTTTTTTTTTCAATCACAGTCATAGACATGGTTTTCTTTTGTGCTCATTTGCATGGCCCATTTGTCAACCAATATTTCCTAAACTCAAATCAAGTTTATTTGATCATCACATTAACTTTTATCTGAGCAGACGCAGTCTTCCAGAAAAACCCTTATTTCTACCTCAGGTGAATTCATACCTGGGTACATGTAATTTATGTACTACAGTAAGTATAAAGCTGGCCCCAAAACTGATTTTTGCGGGACCCCTGAAAAAAAAAAAAGCCACAAAATTTCCATTTTCAATTGTTTACGTAAACAAAAAACATTGGTAAATCGATATACTAGTAGTACACGGTGGTCTTCAGTCGGGAGTCGATTATATGTACTAGTGAGCTTCATCGATTCACCAAGACCCGGATCACTCGCGGACGGCTGGGCTCACAGGCGGCTACGTCGCATGCATGTGAACTAAAAGTCCTGAGTCAGCCTGAGCGGCCTCGGGCCATCTGCG
Source organism: Rhipicephalus annulatus (assembly GCA_013436015.1). Classification (NCBI taxonomy): domain Eukaryota; kingdom Metazoa; phylum Arthropoda; class Arachnida; order Ixodida; family Ixodidae; genus Rhipicephalus; species Rhipicephalus annulatus. Next base: position 740,317 of record WOVY01000013.1, read on the forward strand.
CGCTTGATGCTGACTGCATCCACTGTGACGTCTGCTCCCTCGGCATAGCTGTGACACAGGCCACAACGCTGACCTAATTCCAACCTAAACAGCAGTTAGGTAGTGAATTATACCTATTTCTGTTATGATGCAACTTACTGTAGGTGAACTACTCGAGTGCGTGCGCATCGTAGACAGGCACGGTCGTTCCACCGCTGTTTCTCCTAGCGAGTATAACGCGTGTTTGCCCGACCTTCGGGAATACGCACATGCTCGATGTGGCTCAGAACACCAAAGATAACAACTGGGTGCCCAAACAATGCGAAATCCAGAAACATGCGAGAAGTGGACAGAAAAACAAAGAGGGAGCAAGAGCGCATCGAAAATTTCCCGTGTCTAACTTAAGATGGTCGCACAGCATGCCCACCGCGCTGTCGTTCGCCAGCCTGCCTGAAAAAAATTGTTCGGGACGGTCCCGGGCTGCCCGCAGGCCGCAAGGCACGCGAAAAACGAACATGTGTCCGAGCGATCCCGGACGAGTGGGTGGAGCTTCCAGATGGTCCCCGAGAAAAACGAATGTGGCACCGGTGTCCGGGGCCGTGTAACTCGGTGAATCTCACTAACTACACCTATGGCTAAGTAATGTAGAAAAGTGAATCAAAAGGTAAGGAGGAAATTATTTTTAAACCTAGAAAGTGGTGAAAGGCAAGAAATTTCCTACCAAAGTAATGACGTGTTTGGATCACTCCCTGCATAGCATCAGCTTGAATTGATAGACCCTGAGGACTCTTGGCACCACGCACGTACACGATAAGTCCACGCGACATGTTCAGCTCATAAGTGCTTCTAGGAGCTTTCATAGTCCTACCTTTAAAGAACGTAACTGGTGCCAGTGAGTGGCTATGCTTTCGGATAAATAATTATATTTGCGTCTTTATTTAGACAGTGTAGAATTATATGGCGTTCGAGGTGGCATGGCATAGGACTTGTAATAAAATATTATTACAAAGAATATGTTATGCATATTTCACATAATACCGCCTCAATTTGGCCTAATATACAAGACCCAAGATGAGGGTATACTAAGCTTACATACAGCACCTCAATAAACCTCACTTTACCAGAGTTTTAAGTACTACTCCAATATGCCAACAAAAATAGGATATAGCCTTAAAGGGCCCGTAAACCACCTTCGACATCGCTTCAAGCATTTCAAGTAAAAGCGCATCATGTGCAGAATGCCGTCGCGATCAACGATTCTGAACGAAGCAGCGCTACAAGTCGCCAGCGCGCCACAATTACCAAAAAATAATCCCTCCTCCTTTCTGGGTCTTTCAAGCCTCCACGTGACGCGCCGTGCCACATCTCTCACGCACCGAGCCAAATATGCCAAATATGCTGTGACTGGTTGAGCAAGAGCCTACAACTTCCGGTCAGCCTGCAAGCAGCTGTCTGCCCTGCTTGTTGTTCGTCGCGTTGCCTGCCTGCGCGTAACACGTGCGGGGCACAGCGTGTCCCCATACGGGTCCATCGCGTTGGCAATTCTTTGAAGGCAAGCGCGCAACGCAGGTTCCATACCGGCACGATTACGACAGCCATGGTTCGCCAACAAGCACGCAACAGACAAAGTCGCAGCAACCGGAAGTAGATGGTTTTTCAAACAGCGTGTCAGCGATGACGTATGCCGCACGAGATTGGGAGAGACATGAGAGGGGCGCTCGGCGAGAGGGCAAAGCGGTGTGGGAGAGGATAGCAGTAGAGGGAAGCTCAGGAGATGGCGAAAAGTGTGGTTGCACGGTTTTGATAATCAAAGGCGTCTAACTCCACTAGTACTGCACCGTTTCAAAAAATTCTCACAGCTCCGTGTTCTTCGTACAGTCGTGCACAATTTCACCCCCACAACTAAATGTCTACCTCTGGGTGGTTTATGGGCCCTTTAGAAGCAACACCAGCTTATTCTTTAGGAGTTAGAAACATTCTGCATTTACTTTTCATGCACTCCAGCCTCCCACATTGTATACGCTCAACGTAACAATCACATAGAAGTAGGCGATCAGCTCGAAAAACAGGAGCGCACTACTCGTCAGTTGACAGGAAATGTCAAAGTAGGAGTGCGACGACTCGAAATCCACAAAACTCCGATATTGCGGACACTTTGAAGCCAACAATGGCAAAATGAGTGAGACAAGAATAAGTCAGGAGAGAATAAACGCGTGAAAAGGAGGGTAATCCAAAGCAATAAACCGGCCTAAACTCCCAATGACAGGAGTTTGAAACCAGGCTGGATGCTTTTGTTTTTTCTAGAAAAGATGCACTTCAAAACACTCAAAAAAAGGAGGCCAGGCGAGCTACGATTCAGGTGAAGTTTGGAGTAGATAGGTCAGATAGTAGGCTAAAGTGCTAAGAATCTGCAACAGAACCTCGCACTTTTCGATAGCACAGCAGCGTAGGATGCGATGGCAAAATTCAGTTCGAATGCACATGCTGCACCATTTCCATTCGTATATTTACTTGAAATGTGTGATGAAAGAATCATGAAAAAAAGAGGTCTGGTGTGTGATCTTACCCAGGACCAAGTTACTGTAATCCACTTCCTCACGTAAGCAGGATTGGCTACGCTGTGCAGTACTTGGCCACTACATCCCTTACGAATGCATCAATTAACCCTTGGCCCTCAGTCCCCAGCGACTACGAAACAGCTGTCCTAGGTCAGACCTGTAACGCAGTAGAAGGTGCTAAGAATTTTCGGGTCCAGACAGGCCGCCATTGGAATCTGAACCTGGTTACGTTTCAACGCTAGAACGCTATCTAGTGAGGCTAGTCTAGCTGTGCTATTCAAGGAATTAGAGGGTGTTAAATGAGACGTAATAGGGCTCAGTGAAGTTAGGAGGACACGTGAGGCTTATACAGTTCTAAAGAAAGGACACGTCCAACGCTACCGTGGATTAGTTGACAGAAAAGAGCAAGGTATGGGATTTCTTACACACAATAGCATCCCTGGCAACTTTATGTAATAGTAGAGCATCATTGAGAGGGTGGCAAGTATCATAATTATGTTTAACAAAAGGTACACGATGAAGGTGGTGGAGGCCCACGCGTCTACATTGAGCCATGACGATCATTCGGCTGAACACTTCTATAAAGATGTAGAGTCAGCAATTCATAAAGTTGTGGGTGTGCTAACACCCCCTGTAAAGTCATTTGCACGTCATGGTGAACGTGTCTCGCGTATGGGCAGCATTCAGAAGTCACAACTATCGAGCGGTAGGTGGCGTTGTGCTTGCGAGCGTTTATCACCACCATCATCATCATAGTGAGTGCGGTCTCGCCGACAGTGACAACTGGCGGCAAGCCTGGGTGGCAGCGCATGAGAAATGAGCGGCTCTCATTGGTGCATATGGGTTGACGCGAACGACTGTTTCTGGCGGAGGACCCGCGATGCACGGCACCGCAGGTCGTCTGCTGTGGGCCCTCAAGGTGAGTCAAGCATTTGCGATGCCTCCTTGTCTTTGTTATGTTGTTGAGTGTTGTGGAATATTGCGTGAGATTGTTTTAGATTGTTGATCACAACTGATGTATTAATTCGGCTGGCAATATTGTCGTACTAAAACAGTTAAATAAATGTGTGTTGTTTTGGTTCGGTCCGACCATGTCTACTGTGTTCCTGCTCCGGGACCGTGGCATTCTATTTCGAGACACCATAAAATAAAAAAACAGTATACTATTCTGATGGGCACCTTTGACCTTAAAGTAGGCAAGAAACAGGTCAGAAACCATACGATGGGGTAATATGGCATAGGCTCTAGAAATGCCAGAGGGGAGTTATTAGTAGAGTTCGCAGAACGAAATAATTTACGGATCTTGAATACCTTCAGCAGAAAATGGGCTAAGTGTAAGTAGACGCGGCAATCGTAAGAGGATGTGGCAAAGTCCTAATCGTGAAACTTAAAATAAAAAAGACTTCATTCTGTGTGCACACCGGGGCATTGTACAGGATGTAGTAGTTGTGGGCAAGATCAGATGCAGTGACCATAGAATGGTAAGAGCTAGTATCCACCCAGATTTGAAAAAACGAAGCCAGAAACTGATACATAAAAAGCCAATTCTAACAACATTCGTTGTTGGGCTAGTATAGGCATTGCATCAGAAAAAATCCAGCCAATAAAGTAACGAACACAGGAAACAAAGGAGGAGACACAAAAGCGGCTAGACTACCAACTGTTTATTCACGTATGCGTGGCTCAAGTATATGTACTCATGCGGTCACATGGTCATGCTACGAGCTTTTCCCAAAAATTGCAAAATATAATAAACTGACACACAGTCACTGTATGCATTCTTTGCCTTACTAATCACTCAAGATTACAGAAAAGATTCCAGGCAAGTATTTTACTTCCTGCACAACACCACGGAGCTATCACTACAACATGCTTCACCATTCTTTGCGATGCGAAAAGATTCAAGTATTTCACATACCATTTACTCTTGGCTTTTGCCCAAAATCCTAATTTTGTTCAGCACAGGCTTACATTTGCACTGTTTACAATGGAGGGCTAAATTGGACCCTGTTCCTTTCTCTAACAATTTAAAATGTTCACAGGCCCTAATATTCACACGAAATGTTTGGCCTATGTAGACCATCCTGCAAGTCAGTGGAATTTCATACATCTCACCAACAACACATTCCACATATGTCTGCCCATGCTTCGCTTCACTCTATGGCTTCTTTTTCCTAATGCGTGCGCATAAACCCCCAGTTTTCTTGGTCAGGAAAACGCCGCAGACACACCGTACCTGACGGCAACTTTTCGGCCATGCACAACACTGTGCATATAGCCCACCGTTTGTGGTCTCCTCTGCTCTGGAGAGGTCTGTGTGTTTTTCGTTTTTCCTTTCATTTTTTGCAGAAAAGATTCAGCTACAGTTTGACAAAACAAATCTGAGAAAGCCGGCGTTTTTCAGTGTATCAATCTGGGCGATGATATGTGAACCATGTTGTTGGCATGGTGTGTGAAATTCCACTGACTTGCAGGATGATGTATAGAGGCCAAACAGGTCATTGTGTGAACATTATGGCCTGGGAACATTTTAAATTGTTAGAGAAAGGATCATGGTCCAATTTAGCCCTCCATTGTAAACAGTGCAAATGTGAGCCTGTGCTGAACAAAATTAGGATTTTGGCCAGAAGCCATGAGTAAATGGCACGTGAAATACTTGATTTTCACATTGCAAAGAATAGCAAAGCATGTTGTAGTGACAGCTCCGTGGCATTGTGCAAGAAAGAAAATATTTGCCTGGAATCTTTTCTGTAATCTTGAGTGGTTAGTAGGGCAAAGAATGCATACAGTGATTGTGCGTCAGTTTATTGTATTTTGCAATTTTTGTGAAAAGTTCGTAGCATGACCATGTGATCGCATGAGTACATATACTTGAGCCACGCGTACGTGAATGAACAGTTGGTAGTCTAGCCATTTTTGTATCTACTTCTTCGTTCCCTGTGTTCGTTATTTTATTGAATCGGCTTTTTTTGATGAAGAAGCCAATAATGACCTAGTGGTGAGAGGGAAAGTGCAGGAATGTAGAGGTTTGCTTCAACATAGATTTGAGGCTCTAAAGTAGGTAACCGGCATTAGCATTGACCCAATGAATGATAATTTTACTTGTATCCTCAATGAGTGTGCATTAGAAGTCAGAGCTACAGTCACTAGACAGTCACTGGCAAACTATCTTAGGAGACAAAAAATCTCATCACGAGAAGACAAATAATCAAAACCTCAAATGCAACCGACAAAACAGAGCTAGTGGAGCTTTCGAAGTTACTGAATAGGCGTAACGTAGCCGACATCAGAAGGTATAATGTTGAGAGAATCGAGCAGGCTGTAAAAAGCGGCAGAAGCCTGCAAGCTGCGAAGGGAAACTTGCGCATAGAGACAAATCGGATGTATGCATTAAGGGACAAGGAAGGCAATGTCATAACCAATAATGATAGGATAATTGAGGTGGAAGAAGAGTTTTACAGAGAGCTGTACAGATGCCGAAACAACCAGGAAGGTATAGTGAGAAGCAATATTAGCCCAGAGAAATTCAACATCCAACCAGAAACGACCAGGGAAATAAGGAAGGCCCTAGAAAGAATGCAGAGGCAAAGCCACTGGTGAGGATAAAGCATGGAGGAAGGATAGACAGGAGGGGAAACTCGGCTCCTTTCTTCGCCATGATTTTGCCCCCCCCCCCCCTCAAAGCGGCGGCGAATGTCGTGACAGCGCCACCTACAAAAACGTGGCTGAACTGCTGTGCAGGAGCGGCAGACGCGACAAGCGTGGAGCCCACTCTTGTCGTCTACATGCACACTTACTCTGGCTGCTCAGTGTATTAGTGCATAGCTGAAATACACTTGATAAACGAGGTGACAGACAATTACGACGAGTTTTCGCTAAGCTAGCCAGAGTGCCTTGACAGAGTTTCACAAAGCTGTCCACAAGCCCTAAACAAGTTTGCTTTCACTCTTTCACCTTCGCATGAGAGTGTAGAAATATTATTTGTGTGAACATGCCAAATGATATGTGCTAATAAAAAAAACATACAGAGGAAGCTTTTCATATTTAAGAAAAATTTTAAAATCAGAAACCAAAAATAACAAGAAAAACATTTTTCTCATGTGTCTGCTCTCTTCCTAAGCTTCTTTCATGTTGGAACTTCCCAAGAACCAATCGTTCATGTGATGCTACAACAACCAAAAATGTAAAACTGAGAACCACGCTTTTTTTCGGGATGTAGCTTACATGGAAGTTTGGAGGTGGGTAAAATATTTACCAAAGACTTTTGAGTAATGACGAGTATCTTCTACCTTCGCTCGTTTGGCGCTGTTTTTATCCGTAATTTTAGCAATATTTCGGCCAATTCCTGGCTTCATTTCTCGGCACGAGCAAGTAAAACCTCTGCTCAAGAACTTAAGGTGGCACTTCAGTGAGTCACGAAATCTTTGGCTGGTCAGGGATGTCTGTAAATTTAAACTTAGCTTAAAGCCGCACCTGCCGACCGTTCCACTGCGAAAATAATTTTCATAGATGCAGTCGCTCACCTTCCATTGTCTATTTCCTCTTCATATAGCCCTCGCCCATTCCCGCTACTGTTCTTGGTCAGACAAAACAACAAAAGGTCGAACTTTTTTTTTTTTTAACGCAGAATTGATTCACAGCTTGGGACAGTCTCCGCTCTTTTGTTCAAATCAATTGCCGTCTGCTCAAACATGCTTCATCAATGTCTGTCTTTCTTTCGCGCACATTAGTTCTCTATGGCACTGTTTTATCGAATAACGTACAAAATCTATCCTCAAGCTACACAATGAGTGATTTGAGGCATGCGCTAAGCTACGATAACAGGTGGTCTGATTTTTTTTTTTAATTCTACCACTGCATTTCGTTTGTTGTTCAAAGAGCATCTGATCCAACATATATAATTAAAAATGCTGGCACTAAGACGCTCTACTTGCTGTATTTTGTCTTGGCGAACTGCGCCGGTGAAAGACTTTCAAAACTGCATCCAGTAGCATAGCGGAGTCGGCCACAGGCAGATGTACCAGATGACACTCGGGTGCGTTGGAAACCGCAGGCGCGCGCGCTTTCCTCCCGCTGCACTAAACGGATAGTCCTGTGTGTCGTCGCAAGGATCACTGTGCGCACGTTCGCCAACCTCTTCTCCCAGAGTGACATTAACGCAGCGCGCGCTCGCGCTGCCGCCGGCCCAGAGTTTCCCTTCTTGTCTTTCTTGCTCCGCGGGATAAGGTAACAACAGACCTGCTGAAAGATGGCGGAGAAATCATGTTCGAAAAAACTGGCCAACTTATATAGCAAGTATTTTTTGACGGGAAGGGTACCAGAATCTTGGAAACACGCCAACACCATCTTAATACACTAGAAAGGAGACGCCAAGGACTTGGAAAAATTACAGACCATATTCATACTATCAATGAGGTGAAAGAGAAGTGCACGAAAAGAATGAACCCCTACACATAGCCTTCATAGATAACGAGAAGACATTTGACTCAGTCGAGACGTCAGGAGTAATGCAGGCACTACAGAATCAGGTTATGGAGGAACCCTACACAAACAAACAAAAAATCTACAGTGGATCTACAGCCACCATATTTCTCCCCAACGGAAGCGATAGAATCCTAATAAAAAAGAATGTGGGCAGGGAGACACGATCTCACCAATGTTGTTCATCACATGTTTACAGGCGGTTTTTATGGCCCTAGATTAAGAAGGGTTAGGGATAAAAGTAAATGGAGAGCACCTTAGTAACATGTGATTTGCTGAAGGCATTGCCTTGATGAGTAACTCTGGTGACGAATTAAAGCTAAATATTACTGAAATGGACACGGAAAGCAGAAGAGCAGGTCTGAAAATTTAATATGCACAACACTAAAGTGATGTGCAACAGTCGCGGCAGAAAACAGCACTTTGTGATAGTTGGAGGGGCGCTCGAAGTTGGAACATGTCTCCTTAGGACATGTGGTAACCGCGGAGCCAAACCATGAGGGTGAAATAACTGGAAGAACAAGGATGGTGTGGATCACATTTTGCAAGCATTTTCAAATCATGAATGTTAATCTGCCACTAACCCTAAGGAGGAAGGTATATAACAGCTGCATCTTGCCAGTACTTACCTACAGAGCAGAAACTTGGAGGCTTACAAAAAGAGTCCAGCTTAAATTGAGGATGGCTAAGCGAGTGATGGAAAGGAAAGTGATAGGTGTAACCTTAGGAGAGAAGAAGAGAGCACAGTGGGTCAGGAAACAAACTGGGGTTAAGGATATCATAACTGAAATCAAGAACATGGGCTGGGCACGTAGCCCATAGGCAGGATAACTACTGGTCATTAAGGGTAACTGACTGGATTTTAAGAGAAGGCAAACACACCAAGAAGAGACAAAGTTAGGTGAGCCAATGAAATTAAAAAGTTCGCAGGTATAACATGGCAGCAAAAAGCCCAAGACTGGGTTGATTGGTGGATAATGGGAGAAGCCTTTGCCCTTCAGTGGGTGTAGTCGGGCTGATCATCAGACCGAGGAGCAGGGCACAGGCGTTCCGCCAGGTGCCGGGGAAGGAAGAACTCTTGCATACACAAAGAACACACAATTTATTCACATATTTGCTAACAAAGGTAATCCAGCGTCACCGAGAAACTATCGTCCCATCTTACTAACGAGTGTATGCTCCAAATTAATGGAGCACATTCCTCATTCACATATTGCAAAGTTTCTTAGCTCTGTTAATTTCTTTCATCCCAGTCAGCATGGCTTCTGGAAGGGCCTTTCCTGTGACACTCAACTGGCTGTCTTCATTAATGACATCAGTTCTAGCCTTGATACTAACACTCCCATTGACGCACTATTTTAGGACATTGAAAAAGCTTTTGATAAAGTACACCATAACCGCCTATTTCTAATGCTGTCTCGCCTAAACCTTCATCATCTTGTTTTTCACTGGATACGTGATTTCCTATGTAACCGTCAGCAATTTGTCTATGTTAACGAATGCTCCTCTTCTCTCACACTTGTTACATTCGGGGTTCCTCAGGGAACGGTCCTCGGACCCCTGCTCTTTCTCATATACATTAATGATCGTCCAACTAACATTTCTTCCAGGATACGATTGTTTGCAGATGACTGCGTGCTATACCGCCCTATTAACAATATTAACTATGTTTTATGCCTACAATCTGACCTCAGTCAAATTGAAGATTGGTGCCGCAAGTGGCTTATGTCATTAAATGCATCAAAAACCACCCTTCTCACTTTTCATTGAAAGAAGTCATACCCGGCTTGGGACATATAATAAGTGGCTCTTTAATATCCCCTGTTAACATCTACAAGTACTTAGGAATTAACCTCACTTCAGACCTATCATGGCTACCCACATAATCAGCATAACAAATTCTGCTAATCGCATTCTTGGTTTCCTGCAGCGTAATATCCGATTAGCACCCCCCTCAGTCAAACTTCTAACATAGTGCTGCTAAGTAAGGCCGAAGCTCGAATATGCATGCGCCCTGTGGGACCCATACCAACATAATCACATTACCATGCTTTAATCAGTACAGAATCGTGCCGTACATTTGATTTTTTCGGACTATTCCTACAACTCTAGCTCATCGAAACTCAAATCCTAAGCCAACCTACCAAGCCTTGTATCACGCCATCGAGTTGCCCACCTTTCTCTCTTTCAAAAGTTCCTTTATAAGTTCTTTCACAAGTCACCCCTAGCCGATCTCAATGCTTTTTGTTTGTTTGTTTATATTGCAAGAGCATGACAAGACTTGCTTTTTTTTTCTTTCAATTAGGAAGCACTGCAACAAGGACTGCAAAAAGTGTGGATAGCGTGATGCACTTGTCTCGCCGTGCTGAAAGGAAGTCGAGTAAGATCCATGCTCTGCTGCTAAGGTACTACGCAATTTTTTTCACGTTACATTAGGTCGCAAATGAACTGCAAATGATGACTGAAAAATATCTGCCTAGCCTGCCTAGGAGGTAAGATGTGTTTTCCTTAATTTATTTGTTGCACTGTTTGTTTTCTGGTGACATAATACGAGAAAACTGTGCTCTGGGGCTTCAAGTATGTTTCAGAACATCAACGGACTCACATTATTGTAAGTGCACAGTTTTTTTCTGATTTGTGTATATACCCACAAAATTGGTTTGCCGAATTGTGCATGCACAGTCGCATGCGTGAAACGCATGCGACTCTTTAAGTATTAATGATTCTGTTTGTTCTTTTCAGCTTTTCCCAGCCACAGAACGATACAAGCCTCACATCTCAGTGGTAAAACGTCGCACACTGAATACGTACTTGCGGCCAAGAGTACAAAATTTGACTGAAAGAGAGAACCGATCTAGCAAGAATACCACTCCATCGACTGTATAGTTGGGTTGCACAAGGCCTGCTACAAATTGTTCCATGCGAACAATGTGGCATGAAAACATAGTGCATTTATACAACTGCAAAATAAACAAATAAAGTGAGGAAACTAGCGTTCATCTTTCTTTTATTATGTTTACATACACGCTAACAAGTGCAGACTTTAAAGGCATTTAATTTCGTATTACATGTGCACAGAGCCAATGTGATAGGCACAAAATACAAAAAAGAAAAGCAGAGCAAGGAACATTGGCAGCCGACCTACAGCTGTCGGTGAATCAACGCTTATGTAAGGGCAAGCTGTATGCGGCACGCACTCGGGTTCGTCGGCCAACGCGGTCGGGCCTACATTGTGTTCCGACGTCAGCTGGCGTGAGGCCAATGTCAATCCCCAAGACCAACCCTACGTTGGTTTTCAAGGTCGGGCCACCCACTTCGCAGTCAGTCACAAACCTCTCGCCAACCTCTTGCGGAGAACAAATTTTTGCTTGGGACATGACTGCATGGCGAACATAAGTGACTGACCCTAAGGTGGAAATCAAGACATGCGTGTCATGATTTTCATGTTATGACTAGTCACGACTACACACCACGCTCATGATGCGATCGCGGTCATTTCGCTAGCTTCACATACACCAAATTTGGTATTAATGGACTTGAATGAATGACGAAGGTATGAATGTTACAAGCATGATAATCATAAAATGCATGTCATGTAAGAACATTACTACACGCCATGCCCATGATGCACTCGCGGCCGTTTTGCTAGCTTCATATATACCGAATTTTGTTTTGAGGTCAACGGATGACTAAAGTTTATAACTCATGCAAACGTTATAATCATGACATGAGTGCCATGTAAGAACATGACAACATACCATGCTCACGATGTGCTAGTGGCCCTTGCGCTAGCTTTACATATACCATATTTGGTATTACGTGACGTGAATGAAAGACGAAGGTAAATGACATGTTTAAACATGATAATCATGACATGCATGCCATGTGAAACATGAATACATTCTACGCTCATAGACTGCTCGCGGCCGTTTCGCTAGCTACCCAAAAACTGAATTTGGTATCAGGTGACGTGAATAGCCGACAAAGGTAAATGACACGTCAAAACATGAAAATCATGATATGCGTGTGATGCAAGACATGATTACATGCTACACTAATAGCATGCTTGTTGTGGTTTCTCTAGCTTCGCATATCGTATCATGTGCTACTAAATTTGGTATCGCATGACGTGAATAGACGACAAAGGTATATGACACATCCAAACATGATAGTCATGGCATGGAAGTCATGTACGCATAATTTACACCCACCTCATAACGTTGTGTCAATTTTAATGTGACATATCAACCTTCCTCATTTGTGCTTGACATATCATCAATTCTCACAGTACGTGGGATCCGCCAATTTTTTTATCAAGGTCTTTTCTGACCTTGTTTTTTCGCTTCCGTAGTTACGAAGTAACTACTTCTAGGTTGTGCTGCTCCTACATTCAGGTATGTCCTACCAACTTACCCAAGTTTCCACGCTTCATAACTTCTCTCGTGTGGGGGGGGGGGGGGGGGGCGGGGGGCTGGTCAAGCCACTTCACGCCTTTGATCAGTAAATCTACAGCGGGCATATGAATGCTAGTGTGTTATTGTTTGTTTGAGTAGACATCAGTTGAATGCAAGCCATCATAAGGGCGATAGTTATGCTGAAGTTGATTAGTTATCAAGCACATGTCAATACAAAATGTGTAGCTGACTTAGGCTCCCTCAAGAAATATAGTCTGCGCGTAGGGCTCATTCGAACTAGTCAATATTTTCCTCAACTGGACTCACTCACTAAAGTTTGTCACTCAAACTCCCAATCTAAGTCGACTCATGCCGCCGACATACGTGCGAGTAATGATCTTTTCTGAACCATATACGCGCAGGCACGAATTCAGAATGCAACCAGGTACGCGTGCCATTAGTGCGATTGGTCAAACGTTCAAGCTGGCCAGCTTTTATTGCAAGACTGCTTACCGAACATTTTGTTTGGTTTCGGAACCACTTGTGGTTTAGTAGGCATCCACCCACCCTGCTGTCACTCCGTACTTGAAATTGCAAAAAAAAAAAAATTATTATGCGCACTTCAGGACTGCTCTCACTCGCGTCAAAGTTAGTAAGTTCGGTTGCCTAGGCGTCATAAAATTCTTGGCGCCACGTCGAGCTTTCAGACATGTGCCCCACAAAAATGCCTAGGATCTCAAAGCTATTGAGGGATAGTAGTACCTTAAACCAGCAGGTAGTCCACGTCGGTCCGAACTGAGCACCGACACTGGTGTTCACGAAGTCAGGTCGCTTAGATGCTTCGTCGAACGAGACGCGGTCGGGTGTAGACCACACGGACAGACTAGTTAACTCTTTGGCTTCAGGGTAGATCCTACCGTAAAGATTGACATCCGTGAAATAGACCGGACTGACGAATTTCTCCACCCTCTCAAGAGTGGACCGTTGGTTTTTGAACAGCGAAGCCATGCTCTCGCTGCCACAACGTGCTCAGAGTTCGCAAGACTAACACAAGAGTATTGTCACAGAACACCTGGTATTGTTTACTAGAGTGCAGAGCATAGATGATCCAATACACAGACTGGGCTGGGCTGGAAAAACTACTATAACCAGCCAACTAACCAGGCACCACAGTTCACCACTCGCAACTTTCACCACATAGAGAGGGCGCTGGTGCAAGCCCAACATTTTCGCCCTACTTCACCATAGAGTTTCCCACAACACTTATTAGAGGGAACTCTGGCGCTAGTGTCTACGCAGATGATATAGTGCTAATGGTCGACAACAAGGAAGATTTGCAGAGATTGGTGGACATCTGCGGTAATGAGGGAGATAGGTTAGATTTCAGATTCAGTAAGGAAAAATCAGCAGTCATGATTTTTAATGACAATGAAGGAAGTGAGCTTAGAATACAGGAGGTCACGCTAGAGATAACAGATAAATGCCAATATCTGGGCTATGGATAAGCAACGGGGCTGAGTACCTAAGGGAACACAAAAGATACGTGACGACTAAAGGTAACAGGAATGCAGCGGTAATGAAAAACAGGGCACTGTGGAATTACAATAGGTATGATGTTGTGAGAGGAATGTGTAAAGGGGTCATGGTTCCTGGTCTGACGTTCGGCAGTGCGGTCTTGTGCATGAGATCAGAAGTTCAAACAAGATTAGAAATTAAGCAACGTCAAATAGGTAGGCTTGCGCAAGGAGCTCACGGAAATACACCAAATCAGGGAGTACAAGGTGATATGGGATGGACATCATTTGAGGGCAGGGAAGCTAGCAGCAAGATAAAATTTGAGAAGCGATTGAGAGAAATTGGGGAGGAGCGTTTGGCTAGGAAGGTATTCAACTACTTGAACATGAAGAATGTCGATACAAAATGGAGAAAGCGAAGCAGAAAATTGACTGGTAAATACTTGGAAAAGAGCAGGGGGCCAAACCAAAAGGAATTATCGGTTAAGAAGAAGGTGAGGAAGCTGAGACCGATATGTGGAGAATTGGCATGATTAAGAAGTCCGCACTAGAGGTCTATCGAACTTTTAAGCAGGAAATTGCCAAGGAAAGGATCTATGATAATACTCGGAGTAGTTCTCTACTGTTTGAGGCCAGAACAGGAGCATTGCGAACCAAGACATATCGGGCCGAATACGAAGGCGTAGACACGGTATGCAGTGCGTGTGGAGAGGAAGAAGAAACTGCCGAACACTTGATAATGTTCTGTAAAGGGCTTCACCCTATTGTTCAGGATGATGGCGCAGAGTTTTTCAAAGCACTGGGGTTTAGGGACAGGGAGGGCAAAATAGACGTTAAGCGGGTAGAATTAACTAAGGGAAGTTATCTGATTGGTCGCTAAAGTCAAGGCACGAGTGAAATTTAAACCCTTCACTGCAAAGTTCAAATCCCCAACCTCACTATTTAAAGGAAAAAAAAATATAGTTTTTGGTTCATTAAGTGTTACGGCTTAGTGGCGCTAGCCACCGCTCGATCTAAAGGGTACAGCCATATCCATTCATCCATTTATCCATCCGAGGGGAGCTGGGAGCTGCAAGCCTACAACACACAGTTACAGTGGCTAGAATTCTAGCCACTGTAACACGGGGCTTCAGTGAGCATGGGAATGATGGGTAGTACAAACGTTTACCTAGTTTTCGTAATTCTGGCTCCTAATGACTTTTCAACTTTAAAAAATTGTTACTTAATAAAAGACAGACAAAATCTTATGTAATGACTGTGGCATGCTCAATTTTATTTATGCCTTTATTTTTACTAATATACGCTTTAAAAAGTATAAATACGCATAAAATCAAACAAAATTTTAGTACAATGTTAATGTTGCTTTTTCTGCAAGTGTCTAAACTTAGCAGTATGTTTTTGGAAAATAGAACAAAAATGAATAATTTTACGTGTGATAGGGCAGTGTTTCGGTTCACCCGGTGAAAAACGCTCTGTTCACCCAATAGCCCCCTAAAACCGGCTTGACTTGGCTGAAAGCGTATGAATAGAAGGCGTTAGAATCGCAGTGTTAGAAAACTTTTTCCAGGCGATTGAGGCGTTCTTTATTCTGTGGTTCAGGTAGAGTTTCTCATTAGCTTGTGACACAGTCTGCGGCGGGTTCATCGTATTCTAGTCGTGATGTTTTTTTCTCCGATGTTGGTGTTGGATTGGACTGTAATCTGTTTGAAATGGCGAGAACCGCCTCTGCCCGTGGGGACGTGGTCGCTTTCTGTTGTTAGGAAGTGATTCACACGAAGTCGCTGCCGCTTTTGTTAATTCCTGTGATGTCGCCGTCTTCAGGAGCTTCTCATCCGTGCTTATCGAGTAGTTAACGGCATTCGCCCGAAGTGTTTGCCACCAAATCTACAAGCAATGATATAGATCATAAAATAAAGGCCGTGTGGAATGCGGTTTGTGAATGTTGGTCTGACGCATGTACTACTACGCGGATGAATGGTAGGTGCATGCGTGTTGCTTGAAGACAGATCAAACAGCTAGTGTCACTTGGGAGGAAGTATATACTTGTGTCAACGCTTTCGGTGAAGCTTGTTCTTGCGTAAGTGTGCGAGATAGATACGGAATGCACAAGTTGGAATTAAAGAACGTTCTTGTCCAAGTGGCTTTAATAAGCGGTCGCAGATGATGGCAATTTGTTTGCTTAGCAGTGTGTGTTTAGATTGTGGTAACCAACTGTGAAGGTAGTTGTGTGTGGGTGGGGAAATCAGTTTTCTTTGTTGCGGTGCCTTCCAAACAAATCCGTTGTTTCTTCTCTTCATTGCGTCGGTCTCTTGATGTGGCACTAAATTTTGCTGTGTGCTTTTCGTGACACTTCCTCTCGCTGTACAAATGCTCTAGTAAAAGTTGACGCGAAAGTTCAGCTGAAGTGTTTCAAGTTCCTTGCAGCTATCCACAGCAACATTTCTTTGTCTGTGTGATCAGTTGGACGCACGCTATTTGGCGTGCCTTTGATAACACAAAACGTTTTTTTTTTTTCGTTTACTGAACGGTCCGGAAAAAATCGGGGACATCTGTCCTGACTGGGACAGCGCGGGTAAAGTCTTGGACAGTCCAGCAAAATTCGGTACGGCTGGTAACACTAGTTTAGGCAAGTGTATAAAAATGAAAAAATATGGAATAAAATAGAAATTTCATTGCTGGAAGCATTGTCGAGCTTAAATTGCTAACCCCTAAAGGTCTTCTAAAAATTAACATTGCCGCAATACAGCAGTGTTATGGGGCGAAGTGCTTGCAGTGTATTGCAGTAAAGCATACATAACGCGTGTGTGTGTAAAATGGAAGCGTAGCACTGCTATTAGGCCCAATGTGATGCGTCGTGCTTTGTCTCATTACTGGTCATGCGGCAGACGGCATCGGCACCAACTTCAACCTTTGTAAAGAGTCCATATGTTCCCCCCATAATTATTTTTTTAGTTGTGGCAAGTGATTCACACTGCAGTAAACTTCTAGTAAATCGCATGAATAATTTAAAACTGTTGCATGGCCCCCAATAAAGAAATGAAAAATACCTGTGACAAACTCCTTGGTACTCCAGATTTTGTGCCATCAGATATGTGCTCTCAAATGAAAATGATCATTATTATTGAAAGATATACTCAGGCTATGTATTAGAGATGATTGTGCATATTTCGCAAATTTCCTTTTAAAAGCTCATGGTTCACTTTATTGGGTGTACTTGAGTTTTAAAAAAAATAGCTCCTGAATAATAGTCTGAAATTGAACGAACAGTTTGGGAAGGGGCAAGTTGAGCTTAGCAAGAAATTGATTTATGAAAACCATTCTGTCCCAGAACCAAGAGCAAGCTGGTTTCAGGAAACATGTTGACCTGAGATGATGGCATGTGTTCAAGCATCTTACAAAGACAGCTCGTTGTTATAATGTGGCTGTAATTGGACAAATGCCTGTCATTAGGTGTGGAGATACATCGCATCTCTGATCATCAAGTATTTAGAGAATGGGTTTTAAGAAGATGCTAAAATTTTTTTTTTGAAGGGGTGAGCATTAGAGAGCATTACTTTATTAAAGTCTCCAATTTTATTAGGTTAGCACTGAGGCTTGCAAGTATGTTAAATGAGCATGGTCACATGAGTAACACCTCAGTGGTCAATAATTTTTGGGTTGACAGCGAGGTATGCATGAAATAGGATTATGCAAATTGCAGAAGTAGAAGTAATGAAGTTGTTGAGAAGACTTTGTTAACAGTACATTTACTGGCTTCATGCAGAATTCACTTTCTAGCAGGGTGAATTTACTTTTGCTGATGCTTCCGATGGCATCATTGCACTTCATAAGCACTGGTTTTATGCACTGCACGTGACGATCTTGTTTTTTCAAGTTTCATGTACTGATTAAAAAGTATAAGATCAAGAAACTTACATACTTTCTTAAGGCTTAATCAGGCTCACCATAGAGGTAAATGGTGACATTTTAGTGAGTTATATGTGGGAGGTCTGTGTACATAACATCATAGTAATCTTGCAATGCTGTGGCTTTATTTGTGTAACGAGTGAAGCTTCTTTTTCTGTTAAAAATTTCTGCCAAGCAAACAAGTTCCAACAGCAGGATTGGCCCTTGGGTAAAGCAGGTAGTAAGAGTGAGCTTATTCACAAGCCTTTCAAAGTACCCACTGAAGTAACTAGTACCTATAGGGCGAAAATTCCAGTGTACCAAGAAGGACAATGGAGGAAAGTGCAGGTTAACATTTCAGGAGGGTATCTTCTGGACATTATCCTCCTCTAGCCACAAGCTTGTATGGCCAATGTTTAGCAGACTCCTACTAACATAAACTAGGTATAAATGTTATTTCTCTATTGCAAGATGACACACCATATACCTTTTGAGAGTCTCCTCACCACAAGCCCTTACATTTGCCTAAAAATATTTTTTTCTACGGTGCCCTTTTTTTGTCCAAAACAGTTGTCTCAAGCAACAATATGCACATTGTGACAGTCTAGCTGGTGACCACAGGATGGCTCCAGACATCACCATGTATACTCCACTCAAAATGTAAGACACTGCAAAATCATAGTCCGGTGTACGTGCATAGGACCTTGAACATGTAAGAAGTGACCACTTCTCTTGTGTTCTCTGCACTGGTGCATGCTTGTCGCACACCTGTTCAAGATTGTGACAGTGACATTAGTTCTGGCAGTGCTGTCTCAGAGGTAAGACTGTGTACACCCCCAGGAACACCATGGTGGAGCGAGCAGAGGTTCATATCAAATGTAGTAATAAACTGGCAACACCATGGTAATATAAGCATATAAGCACACTTGCATTAATTTATTACATTAATTTATCGAGGCAGACATTGCACCACTAAGCCTAATTGTGATCTCTTTTCGTTATTGTCTTCACAGTTTTCCCGTTGGTCACAGCACAGGAAGAACAATTTCTTTGCGGGAGCATCATATTTGAATGCTTGCATGACTCCAATGAAGCACTGTGGGAACAAATATATTGAAAATGTCAATACTTCGGGTCCTATAAATGGTGAACTGGTTGTCACATTCAACCGGTGATCCTGCAGGAGGTCTAGCATATACTCTAAGGTCATTTTGCATCAACAATGCCACATACAATAGTTGAGCAATAGTTGTTAATAGGCAAGATGGTGCATAGCTTCATGGAGGTAATTAAGCTAAGGAGGAAAATTCTAGATGCCTAAGCACCACAGAAAAAATGAAAAAGCACAGGGAAAGAGCGTCACTCGCAGTTGAACTATAGAAAATACTTACACTGCCCCACACATTCGCATCGTCTAGAGTTTCCCCTAATAATGTTATACCAACCTGCCCAGCAACAAGTACTTCTAAGGTAATAAAGTGCAGAATGACACTTGCATAAGACAGGAAACACAGGGCGCGAGTTAACTGCCATCTATCTTTTTTTTTTGTGGCTTTGGTAGAAAATATATAAGGAAACAGACACATGTGCAGAGTGACAGTGTGCAATGTCACAGTTATCAAAAATATCACATAACATTGCCTACTCGAGAAACTTTCCTGGTTTTCAAAGTTTCAACAAATGTGTCACTAATAAATACGCTACTTCTTTACCAGCTTGAACTGCTTCCAACAGTTCACATCTACCAGGACTGCTGCCTGTGATCTTTGTCTGGTATTTATTTTAACTGACAAGCCCAAATACTAGCGAAAAAATCAGCAAGATTTGTCTATCTACCCTCAACAGCCTGTAAGTCCACGTCCAACAACACCTACTCATCCCGGCTGCGGCGGCTGCATTTCCGATGGAGGCGGAAATGTTGTAGGCCCGTGTGCTCAGATTTAGGTGCACGTTAAAGAACCCCAGGTGGTCTAAATTTCCGGAGCCCTCCACTACGGCGTCTCTCATAATCATATAGTGGTTTTGGGACGTTAAACCCCACATATCGATCAATCAACAACACCTACTCCATCCTTCCAGTGGTCATAGTCCATACGGGTCATTATATCATTCAATTAGCTGCCCAACTATACTTTCATGCATTCATTCACTTCATTTTTCTTGAAAATAGAGATATGTGAACCCTATAACTGCTTTCCAAAGAACAAATGAAGTACAAGTAACACTTGCTATGATGACGTAATTAAAAAAATATTTCACGATGATGGCCCAGAAGCTTTCTTTAGAAAACATGTAAAACCAACATGGCGAAGTATGTGTTCCAGGGAAATTCTGAAAGTGCCAAATTCAAAAAGTGTGCTGTAGAGAAGCCGCCGAACACTGAGATGGGTCGAACTCTCAAGTGCTTTCTTGTGGGTCTACCCAAAAAGAACGCCGCTCGCGCGGAGAGTCTGTGCTTGGCCGTTATTGTCGCCATTGTGTATACTCGATGTGTGCCGGCTAATAAACGCCATAACAAGTGTAAATATTCTCAACAGCGCAAATATTCTACGATTTTACATACCAAACTGAATACTGTTCCATTTGACTCAGTCGTTATTATTCTTAGAACTAAATAATTTTTTATAGTTTAAGAATATTTAAAATGTTAAGTGCACAGAAATAAATAGAAAATGTGTAAAAGTATCATAAATTTAATCCCTGCTGGCAGGTTATATGCACTAAACATGACAGCTTATTTAGTGCTGCTGGCTGCTTCGCTCTAGGAAAGTGATTTTGCTACCTATACATTGTCCCTTACCCTTTCTTAACATTGCTATAGATTTTAAGGGCTTGTTTTTTTCTCCAGAGACTCGATTCCTGTTTTAAAATTGCTGAGAGTCCTTATCATAACTGCAGAGGGATATAGAGCCAGTTATTAAAGTACTTGTTTTTATATTGCAATGGAAATAATACATCAACTGGGAACTAGCAATGAAACTTTTTGTATTAAAATTTATTTCAAATTTAGTTTGCTGCACAACACGTGTACCAAACAGTGACCGACAATCATTGGGTGTATTTGCACCACGCTCTGCCATAACGAAGCACATGCATCAAACCTGAGAGACACGGGCTTATGCATGCAGGTGCAATTGTTATGTAGTCGTCCCATGAAAATTGCTTGGCAATATATATTAAATACT
Source organism: Rhipicephalus annulatus (assembly GCA_013436015.1). NCBI lineage: Eukaryota > Metazoa > Arthropoda > Arachnida > Ixodida > Ixodidae > Rhipicephalus > Rhipicephalus annulatus. The sequence continues at coordinate 761,313 of WOVY01000013.1, forward strand.
TGGCTGTACAGATGTCTGTTAAATTATTCTCGAATGTCCAGATTGACTACAAAATGAGCAATGCTAATAATGTTGTTGGCTTGTGCCACAAATTTTTTATCACTCATTCTTTAAAAATATTTCCTTATGCTGCCGTACGACAAAACAAAAATATGTGCATGGTCTTTAGCATACTGTTATTCACAAACTAAATGCCAATTTATTAAAACTCAAGATAATTAAACATTCATATTTCATAATTACGATGAAACTGCGGGTGAGTTACCGCAACAAAACAATCTTGCACTGATGTCACTATATTTTCATTATGAATTTACTCATTTGCATGCTTGCTTCTTTTTCACAAGTTATGCATACCATTATACAATACACCACAACTAACTCGTTTATCAACTTCAGTATTTTATCACTTTCAATCAACCATCATATTACAAAGTATTGAAACAAGTCACTTTTAAGGCACACAAGTTTTCTTGTGCCCTTACAGTGTATTGAAGGCCCTGAAGTGTCAAACAGGCCAAAAGGCATTGGTAAGGCTTGTTCATCGGCATTGGACAAATCTGTTTACAAAACGTGTTAAAGGCACATGCGTGCACAGGTTTCGGTTTGGTTGTACGTTAAATTTAAGTAAGGAAGGACTGGTGCGACATTTCTGGCACAAGCCAAGCATGTGGTTAGCATTGCTAACATTATAGTTAGTATGGGAGTTTCAGAATAATTCAACCCTACTTTTATTTAGCAATATATCTATAACATGTGGTACAAATAGTCTCTGTTAGTAATTTCTCAAATGACAACACCATTATATGCAAATCATGATGAAATTTAGATGATTGCAAGGAAGAGGCATTGGCAGTTAAAATGAGAAATAAGCTGGGCTTAGCTGAGCACAAAGTGAGCTCAATTTCATGGGAAGCATCCAAAGTACTAAAATTTGTTAGTGCCAAGGTCCAGATGACTTAATTTTAAAGTAAATGTTTATGACTGACCTTGTCAAATGTGTTAGAAAATTCTAAAACAATTTAGTCTGTGATTCACTGCATCAAGAGAATGGCACAATTAATGAGTAAATAAGTGGAGTTTAACTTTAAAGCATATTTTTAAATCTGTACTGCGTAGCGTAGTATGAAATGTAGGGCGATGTAGATGTACTCAACTGCTGAATAAGCTTTGCTAGAATATAATATTAGAAGAGGTATTACAACATATGTGCAAGTTAAAATGAGTGAAAATCATAATAAATTTTCTTAATCCCAGAAGAACAAGAGAAAAAAAAATTACAGCATATTTATGGAGTGATTGATGATGAGTGGGATGAAGCGTCCAACCCTGCATGCGTCTATGCGCCCGATCGTGTTCGAAAATGCGTATGGAGAAAGGGTAACACCGATTAGATGCTTTCATCGATGTTATCTCATCGGCACGAATTCTCGCGCCTATTGTGCCCGAAAACAGCTTTGTGATGCAAATCACTATCGTGCAGGTGAGGAGCTGGATCATGCACAGATCATAATGTCAGCCTGATTGCACGAACTAACGATAATAACTTAGTAGTACACCATGCATAATAGAAGCGTTGAGAGGGCCCTTAAGTTATGTCGTGTTAACTGCAGAATAGGAAGGTGTGCTTTGCCAGCATATTCAACTATGAGCCATGCACTACAGCTGTGTTTTGTATGAATATAAAAGAGAGTACTGCTTGAAATGTTAAGTACACTGACTATACGATTCAAAATATTGTAATCGGCATTCCTAAGAGTTACCTTTTTTTGTAGAAAACTGACACATACTTATGTCAAGATTCGTGCCGAAAGTACGTCTTGCCCAAGGATATTTCTGATGAATTCAATTCCACGTAGCTTAGGAATTGAGGTTATGCGAAGCATCCGGAGGCGTGCTTAGCATGACCTTGTTGCAATTTTTTTATAGTGGCACGTCATGAAATTACACCAAATATACGTCCAAGTGTTGCACGCACAGACATACATTGAAGAGTTCCAAATGTTTATATAACCAGTTGTTCGTGCTTGTACAATGATGCAAACATGAACTTGAGCATTAGGAACACCAGAAGCAATAAGCTGATATGAAGCGCTGGTGCTAATGAGGATGGTAGCCCTGGACGCTGCTACATAAGTCAACTTCAGCACAAGGACCTAGCAAAAACTGACACCAATACGACGTCAAAGCTTCATCATAGGAGTACATATGTAATATTTGTAAAATTGGATAGTCAGCACGGCAACCCTTGCAACCACAATTGACATTTCATAAGCATGTTAAGGTATTAAGCTATTTGAAAAGTACGTCCGAGATCTGGCGTGGCTTTGTGATAGAGTATGCTTCATTGCCACGTAGAATGCTTGGGTTCGATTCCTGCTGGGACCGCGACATTTATTCTTTGCATTCGTCGGGTCAGCGCTGCCGATGTAAGGATTTTTAGATGCGAAGCATCTCTGACTCACGTGTGTAACGCCGTACGTACGTCCGTACGAACGCACCGCGGCGCGTTTCTCTCGCCGCAAGCATTGGAGCAGTGCCAGGTAGGTCAAGTCGCAGCTGCGCTTTAACGTCTCACCTGCAAGCGCTGCTGGCTCCTCCACCCACTCGCAACACACATCTCTCTTGCTTCATCTTTTTCACCGCCCGCAACACTCGACCGCACGTCGAATGGAAACACTCTTTCAGCTTGTTATCTGCGATGAAACGTGCACGAAACCACACCCGCCTGCCATGTTTTTGCGTTTCAAAGAAACGTTTACTCAAGTAAATGTTACACCGAGTTTCGCTTCCAGCCGTTCTTCCAGCACCCACGTCGACGCCCATTTCAACTGGGTCAACGCCGTGCCCACCACTGCTGCTTCGCATCCCAGTAGGGTTCACTACGGGAAATGGTTCATAATTTCGTAATTCTCACGCGTCAAAATTTTCCACGTGTGTTCTCGTCATTCCTAAGTGGATGCAAAACAAATTAAGTGTGAATTACTTGTGGCACATACCCGCCCTCGGGTATGTGTCACTATTTGGCAGGAAGTGTTTGACAACGCACGTGACAGGATTGTGACGTTATTCATGTCTTAACCAGCCGTCGTATTCGTCAAACTATGGAACTCTCCCATACTAATTTTTGTTCACGCGAAGTTAAGGAGGTGATCACGAGAGCACCCAGACGCAAGCGGCCAGATAGATAGATAGATGGATAGATAGTTAGAAATTTGTAGGTTTAACCAATCACAAGAAGGCTATATGTGTATGACGCGTTCTTGTCGATAATCTGCATGCTGTGAAAATGCTTCTCGTATTGCTGTTGACATGTGCGTTATTTCGTTCCTTTTATGCACTCGGAACTGCATGCATGCTTTCCTGGCGCGAGGGCGCGCGTTTGCAGCATTCAGTATTTTTTTTGTCGAGCTACACGATAGGACGTGGCACAGCGCTTACAGCGCTGCGCAGTGCGCCATGTCCACTTATACTCTATGAACGGATCTTCGCGCTGTTAGCCACAATGATTCTTCACATCCGTTTGCTGGTGCGCAAAGTTTTAACACCGTGAAAGTGCATGCAGAAATATATATATATATATATATATATATATATATATATATATATATATATATTTTAGCAGATCCCACGTACCTGGGTATCCACGTTATGCGACGCATGCGGAGGGAAGGTGACCGTGTTGCAGTTATTTTTATTGCGCGACACGGCATGAAGTGACGCTAAATATATGTATAAATGTTGCACGCACAGACTTAGGTTTAAAAGGTGAAGATGTTTATAAAATCACGTATTTGCACTTGCGACTATGCCAACAGGAATATGCGGATTAGCAACATCAAAAGCTGATATGAAACACTGATGCTGGCCCTGGACACTGCTACATAAATCAACTTCAGCGCATAGCAACTAACCACAATTGACGTTAACCCGACGTGGCGGCTGTGTCAGATGATTACATATGCAATGTTTTTAAAATTTGGTATAGGCAGCACTTCAACCGCTATTGATGTTTAAGGAAGACTAGAATCTATTTGAAAAGTAGTTCCGGGACCTGGCATAGCTCTGTGGTAAAATGCTTAATTGCCCTCTTTCTTGCCCCTACTTCCCCGCCCCCAGCGCTGGGTAGCAAACCAGATGCCAATATCTAGTTAACCTCCCGGCCTTTCCTTTCTCACTCTCTCTCTCTCTCTCTGCTTAATTGCCATGTAGAATGCTTGGACTCGATTCCAGCTGGGACCTTGACATTTATTCTTTGCATTCATCGGGCCGACGCTACCGATGTTGGGTGCTTCTTAACACTAGCGCGTTGAAATTACCCATGTGTGTTCTCGTCGTTCCTGAGTAGATACTAAGTGTCAATCACCTGTGGCACATACCCGCATACGAGTGGCACATACCCGCCACTGTCTCGCGGGAAGTGTTTGACGACGTACATGATGGGATTGCGACATTATTCATGTCTTGACCAGCACGTCATATTCGTCAAACCATCTTTCCCTCCCATGCCGACTTGGTTCACGCCAAGCTATGGGGGTGACCACAAGAGCATCCAAGCGTAAGTGGACGGACGGACGGACGGACGGACGGACGGACGGACGGACGGACGGACGGACGGACGGACGGACGGACGGACGGACAGACAGACAGACAGACAGACAGACAGACAGACAGACAGACAGACAGACAGACAGACACGCTCCAAGTCACCGAAGTTCGCTAAAAAATGCTTCGCATTTCAAACTCGATAGCAACATCCGCATCCACACGGACACGCGCGTGCGCGCACACGCACATTTTAATGCCAGTTACCCCTAGCTGCCTGTAGCACGTGCACGCTATTGTACTCCCTGCCGCACCTGTTCCTTTGTACTCCCTTTATTCAGTCACTGATTATATAGGCGCACGATAGCGCGCCGTGAGTATTTGCGCATGTCCGATGCGCAGTCGTGATGCAATAGTCTTGCCGGATACATCCTTTCCGTTAACAACAAAATTACGTACCCACCGAAACAGTGGTAAGTACATGACATTTCAGAAAATGATATCATAAACTTGGTTAAAGTCCTTGTCATGATGAAGACGCTGTGGTGGCTTCACGGTTCGAGTCGACCTTCTCAAAGCTGGCGTCGGTGGTGAAGTTGACTGACGCACCACAGGTGGCGAAGGGTCGCCCGACGTCGGAACTTCGCGACGTCGGCCATTAGCTGGCGAGGTTGAAGCTGCCACTGTCGGATGGCCACTAACGTTGTTGTCCGCTGAGCTGGTATCAATGTTGTCGTCGCTTTCCTCGATGAACCGTTCGCCAGTTTGAAGTAGGTGACGACGGTTGCGCCTTAACAGCTTCCGGTCCTCCGTTTTGACAAGGTAGGACCTTGGATATGGCGAACCCACCACTTGAGCTTTCCGGGACCATGCAGCGTCTCTGAGCCTCAGGACGTCACCCTTCTGCAGAGGAGGCAAAGGTCTTCCCCCTTGGGCCTGGCTGTGCTTTTTGACGTCGGTTGCGGTCACCGTACTGAAGTCCGGGAGGTTGGCGCGAAGGCGCCTTCCTTGCAGTAGTTCACCAGGGGATCACCCGTCCTCCAGTGGGGTAGAGCGGTAGGCCAGCAGGCTCAGCCAGAAGTCGTCGCCCGAATCTGCAGTTTTTTTTTTAAGATGCGCTTCACAACCTGCACACCTTTTTCCGCAAGCCCGTGACTGCGGATAATGAAGGCTTGAAGTAACGTGCGTGAAGTCGTATCTCCTTGAAAAAAAAAAAAAAAAATCATGCTGGAAAATTGTGGGCCGTTATCAGTGCATACTTCGACGGGCACGCCAAATCTGGCAAAAATAGCGCTCAGTGTTGCGATGGTTGATTGCGCCGACATGTCAGGTAGTTTCTGAACTTCCGGAAAGTTGGATAAGGCGTCAAAGACAACGATGTACGAGTCCCCCGCAAACGAAAAAATATCAGCTCCAACTCTATGCCATGCACAACCTGGCACGGGCCGCATTTGAAGCGGTTCCTTGGGCTGTTTGTAAGCATACTTGCGGCATGTAGAACAAAGTTGCACCGGGGAAGCAATCTCAGCGTTAAGCCCCGGCCATAACACGAGGCGTCTGGCCCTTTCTTTGCATTTTTGCATGCCGAGGTGACCTGCATAAATTTTTTCAAGCATAGTTTTACGCATGCTTTTCGGAATAACAACCTTCGACGCCTTTAATAGTATTCCGTTGACAAATGAGAGTTCTTGCTCAAAAGGCTTTAGTTCACCTTGTACTGGAAGCCCCGCCGACAAACTTGCGATCACCGACTGTAGGTAGCGGTCACGAGCCGTTGCCGCTTGCAGTTCTTTCTGCGTTGCTTCTGTGACACGGTAACCTAGAAGCTGGATTGCGTGAACTTCCACGTCGGTAGTAGCACCAGCGTCGTCTTGGTTGTCCCCAGTTGACCAGGACAACATGTCAGCAAGAACAAGGTGCTTCCCAGGAATATACTGCAAAACAAAATCATACTTGAACAACCTCAAAAAGAACTGTTGAAGGCGAGGTGGCATGTCACTAACTTCCTTTTGAGCAATTGACAAGAGTGGCTTGTGGTCCGTTTCAATTGTGACTTTCTGGCCGTAGACGAACTGGTGAAATTTTTCGCATCCAAAGCAAATTCCTAGGGCCTCCTTTTCTATCTGTGCGTACAGTTTTTCTGCCTTAGTCAGTACTCGAGATTCGTAAGCTACGGGCCGCCACTCGTTATTGTGACGTTGCAGAAGGGCGGCACCGACGCCGTCCTTCGATGCATCGCAAGACAACCTTGTTTCCCGTCGTGGGTCAAATATTGCGAGCACGGGAGCGGTGGTCAGAATTTGCGTGACGCTTTTCCACTCTTTGGCGTGGTTATCTGTCCACTCAAACTCAGAACTGGCCTTGATAAGAGTTCTTAACAGGGCCGTTCTTTCAGATAGCTGCGGCACGAACTTTCCAAAGTAGTTCAACACACCAAGCATACCTTGAACATCGGCCTTGCATGTTGGCACTGGCATTTGAACCAAACTTTTTACGAGCCCTGGATTTGGGGATATGCCATTCGCACTTATAATATCACCCAGAAACCGTAACTCTTTTACGCCAAACTTGCACTTGTGCAGATTAAACGTTAATCCAGCTGTTTCAGCAGTTTTGAGGACTGCAACCAGGCGCTCATCATGCTCTTCCTTCGTTGAGCCCCAGACCAGAATATCATCTATATATATGAGCACGCCTGGCAGACCGTCAAATACCTGACAAAGTACCTGCTGAAACACCTCGGGTGCAGATGAGATGCCAAAAGGTAGCCTTAGAAAACGGTATCTGCCAAAAGGCGACGAGAACGTACAGATCTTTGATGTTGTCTTGTCCAAGGGCACCTGATTAAAGCCGGCGTTTGCATCCAAACAGCTAAAATAAGTAGCACTGGTTAGCCGTGCTTCCAAGTCCTCGCGTCTGGGTAAAGGGAAATGCTGCCTTTTGATATACTTGTTCACTCTTCTGGGGTCCATGCAAACCCTTAGAGCACCGTCTTTTTTTTTACCAGTACCAGAGGGCTTACCCAGTCGGTTGGCTCATTTTCTTTGACGATGATGCCCCCCCCCCCCCCTCCGGATCATTCGCTGTAGTTCCTTCTTCAGAGGTTCCTGAAGTGCAAGTGGAACCCCGCGAGCAGGCTGAACGACCGGAACCGCGTCTGGATCCAGGACCATTCTGTACTGCGTTTTCAAGCAGCCGAGCCCTTGGAACAGGTGCCTGAAATCTTTCAAAAGTTCATACTCAGACGAGGCATTGACAGCGTCCACCGTACGTCGAACCAATCCAAGCGCTTCACTGGCATCGAGCCCAAGGATGGCTTGGCGCCCATTCTTTACGATGAAGAATTTCACGCTTATCTCGGTGGTTCCGACAGACAAACCACATTAACCACAAATTACTTATAGAAAAACTGGAACGGTACGGTATTCGGGGAACGGCGGGATCATTAATACAGTCTTATTTGCAACACCGTAATCAGATTGTTAGCCTGGGTGGTTGCAATTCCGATTCTTTGTCAATCGTTGCAGGAGTTCCACAGGGAAGCATTTTGGGACCTTTACTCTTCAATATTTACATTAATGATATCGTGAACATCTTCTCTAACGTAAAATTTATAATATATGCAGATGATACGAATATATTTTTAACAGGAAAATCAGTGAACGAATTAATAACACATGCAAATCTACTGCTGATTAGATTAGAAAAATGGACAAGAGAAAACGGTCTAAAAATAAATGTTGCAAAGACTAAGGCTATGGTATTTCATGCTAAAAATAAAGCGGAAATTGTAAAACAAACGATCTTTTTAAATTCCACCCCTGTCGAGATAGTCCCTTCTCTTAAAATATTAGGAGTAATATTTCAAGAAACATTATCATGGGGTCACCACAAACACTTCTTAGCTACGAAGGTCTCTCAGGTAGTCGGCCTTGTGCACTGAAACAAGCACTTGCTTCCTCGGAATATTTTGTTGTTAATTTACAATACCTTATTTTTATCAAGAATCAATTACTGCCATCTAGTTTAGGCTCTAACTTCTAAAGAAAACATCAACAAACTTCATCTGTTGCAAAAAAGGTTTGTATGGGCGGTAGAGAACGTGCCACGTACTTATCATACTCGTTCCTTATTTGAAAAATACAACCTAATGCCAGTAATAAAAATGTATGATTTTCTTCTGTCCAAGAAATATAAGCAAGACATAAAAAACTCTAACCCGTTTTTAAAGCAAGTTGGCAGATTTAATACTCAACCAGCCTAAGTATAATACCCGGAAAAATGAACTGTGGACTGTTCGAACCTTTAGAACCACATACGGTCTTCAATCGTTGGGAAATAAACTTCCAAGGTTAGTAAATGAACTCAGGGATAACGAAATTGACTTAGAAAAAATCACCTTTAAACAACTGCGGAATCATTGCCTCCAGACGTCATGATCACTCGTTTCTGTTACTTGTAATTTTCTAAAGAATGTATTTTTGTATTTTTGTTTTTGTTGACGTGTATTTTGTATACTGCTTTGTGTTTTTTTTCACGATATGTTTCTTGGTGTCTTGTTTGTTTTTTCTGTTTTAGGAAATGAGTATGCATTTGTGGTGTTGCCAAAGCAATAAATTAGGCATATTCTTTTATGATGCTTTTTTCTGTGTTTTGCAAGGCAAATGCGCCTGTATTTCACATTGCGATATTATTTGTTTATAGCATTATATGTACCACAGTCATCATCATCATCATCATCAGCTTGTCTACGTCCACTGCAGGACAAAGGCCTCTCCCATGTTCCGCCAGTTAACCCGGTCCTGTGCTTGCTGTTGCCAATTTATGCCCGCAAACTTCTTAATCTCATCTGCCCACCTAACCTTCTGTCTCCCCCTACCCCGCTTCCCTTCTCTGGGAATCCAGTTGGTGACCCTTAATGACCAGCGGTTATCCTGTCTACGTGCTACATGCCCGGCCCATGTCCATTTCCTCTTCTTTATTGCAGCTATGATATCCTTAACTCCCGTTTGTCCCCTAATCCACTCTGCTCTCTTCTTGTCTCTTAAGGTTACACCTACCATTTTTCTTTCCATTGCTCGCTGCGTCGTACTCAATTTAAGTTGAACCCTCTTTGTGAGTCTCCAGGTTTCTGCTCCGTAGCTAAGTACCGGCAAGATACAGCTGTTATATACCTTCCTCTTGAGGGACAGTGGCAATCTACTTGTCATAATTTGAGAGTGCCTGCCGAATGTGCTCCACCCCATTCTTATTCTTCTGGTTACTTCAATCTCGTGGTTAGGCTCTGCGGTTATTACCTGCCCTAAGTAGACATAGTCTTTTACAACTTCAAGTGCACTATTACCTATCGCAAAGCGCTGCTCCTTTCCGAGGTTGTTGTACATTACTTTCGTTTTCTGCAGATTAATTTTAAGACCCACCTTTCTGCTCTCCTTGTCTAACTCCGTAATCATGAGTTGCAATTCGTCCCCTGAGTTACTCAGCAATGCTATGTCATCGGCGAAGCGCATGTTACTGAGGTACTCTCCATTAACTCTTATCCCTAACTGTTCCCATTCTAGGCTTCTGAAAACGTCCTGTAAGCACGCAGTGAATAGCATTGGGGAGATTGTGTCCCCCTGCCTTACACCTTTCTTTATTGGTATTCTGTTGCTTTTTTTATGAAGCACTATGGTAGCAGTTGATCCCCTGTAGATTTCTTCCAGAATGTTTATATATATTTCATCTACGCCCTGATTCCGCAGTGTATGCATGACGGCTGATATTTCTACTGAATCAAACGCCTTCTCGTAATCTATGAAGGTTATGTATAGTGGTTGGTTATACTCTGAGCATTTCTCTATTACCTGATTGATAGTATGAATGTGGTCAATTGTTGAGTAGCCTGTTATAAATCCTGCTTGTACCTTTGGTTGATTGAATTCTGATGTTTTCTTTACTCTGCTAGCAATTACCTTTGTAAATAGCTTGTATATTACAGAGAGCAAGCTGATCGGCCTGTAATTCTTCAAGTCCTTGTCATCTCCTTTCTTATGTATTAAGATGATGTTAGCGTTCTTCCAAGACTCTGGTACTTTTCCTGTCAGGAGACACCTCGTAAATAGAGTGGCTAGTTTTTCTAACACAATCTGTCCTCCATCTTTCAGCAGATCTGATGTTACTTGATCCTCACCAGCAGCTTTGGCTCTGTGCATGCTCTCCAAAGCTTTTCTGACTTCTTCTATCATTACCGGTGGGGTGTCGTCTGGGTTACTGCTAGTTCTTATAGTATTAAGGTCGTGGTTGTCTCGGCTACTGTACAGATCTCTGTAAAACTCCTCCGCTATTTTAACTATCCTATCCATATTGGTAGTTAATTTGCCTTCTTTGTCCCTTAGTGCATACATCCGCCTTTTGCCTATCCCAAGTTTCCTCTTCACTGCTTTGACGCTTCCTCCGTTTTTCAGAGCGTGCTCAATTCTCTCCATGTTATACCTTCTTACATCGCATACTTTACGTCTATTAATCAGCTTTGAAAGCTCTGCCAGTTCTATTTTGTCTGTTGTACTTGACACTTTCATGATTTGACGCTTCTTAATTAGGTTCTTCATTTCCTGGGAAAGCTTGCCGGTGTCCTGTCTAGCTACCCTGCCTCCAACTTCCACTGCACACTCCGTGATGATACTCGTCAGATTATCATTCATTGTATCTACGCTAAGGTTGGTTTCCTCGCTAAGAGCAAAGTACCTGTTCTGCAGTGACACTCTGAATTCCTCTACTTTCCCTCTCAGTGCTAGCTCATTGATTGGCTTCATGCGTATCAGTTTCTGTCGTTCCTTCTTCAAGTCTAGGCGGATTCGAGCCCGTACCATTCTATGGTCACTGCATCTTACTTTGCCAACCACTTCCACATCCTGCACGACTCCTGGGTGTGCAGTCATTATAAAGTCTATTTCGTTCTTATTTACGCCATTAGGGCTCCTCCATGTCCACTTGCGGTTTTCTCGTTTTCGGTAGAAGGTATTCAAAATACGCAGATTATTGCGTTCTGCGAATTCTACTAGTAGCTCTCCTCTGGCGTTTCTAGTGCCGATGCCATAATTTCCTACTGCCTGGTCTCCAGCCTGCTTCTTCCCTACCTTTGCATTAAAGTCGCCCATTACTATAGTATACTGTGTTTTCACCTTACTCATTGCCGATTCCACGTCTTCATAGAAGCTTTCAACTGAAGTGTCATCATGGCTGGATGTAGGCGCGTAAGCCTGTACTACCTTCATTTTGTATCTTTTATTCAGTTTAATTACAATGCCTACCACCCTTTCATTAATGCTATAGTAATCCTCTATGTTGCCAGCTATGTTTCTGTGAATTAGGAACCCTACTCCCAGTTCTCTTCTGTCTGCCAAGCCCCAATAGCAAATGACGTGCCCATTCTGTAGCACAGTATAGGCCTCATCTGTCCTCCTAACCTCACTCAGCCCTATTATATCCCATTTAATGCCTTCTAGCTCATCGAATAATACAGCTAGACTTCCCTCACTAGATAACGTTCTAACGTTAAACGTTGCTAAGTTCAAGTTCCAATGGTGGCCTGTCCGTATCCAGAGGTTCCTAGCACCCTCTGCTGCTTTGCAGATCTGACCGCCGCCGTGGTCAGTTGCTCCGCAGCTAGTGGGGACTGAGGGCCGTGAGTTAATTGACGAATGCCTACGGGAGGGGGTGGCCAGATACTGCACCAGGGTGGCCAATCCTTCTCTGGTGAGATCATCGGTGCGTACCGACTTTAAGCCGGTACGTAAACACACGTCAGGTAAACGTAAACACATAAAACACATAAACACGTAAAACACATAAACACGTAAACACACGTCAGGTCAAACAGTCGTGACTCATCGAAGCGGTAACAACACGGTAAATCTGACAGCCAGCGGGCCAGCAGCCTGCTTGTCGAAACGTAAAGGTGAAAGTGGGCCAGGTGTTGACACGCGCTGTAGGTGATGCGATTCGGCCAAAAGCGAGAGATTTGCCGGGTGTACCACTTCCAAAACAACGAAAAGCGGTCAACCCGAACACACGCAACTGCCCCAAAAGACTCGTTCTCTCGAAAATCCGCACAGCTCTTAATTCGACCGAACACTTCGTGCAATACGCGCCAGAATGCAAATCATATTTTCACTCGTCATTAGAACCGAAGAGGAAGTATTACATCCGTCCCGGAACTATTGCCTCAGGTTTCGGAATGACGGAGCGCTACGTTACGTGGGAACGAGGAAGCTTTCGAGCAACCCATTCAGCCTGCGGGAAATTTTCAGATAAAGCGAAGTAAGGCACGGACAAAACAAATCTTACACCTCTATGTACCAATATGTTACACCTGTACAGTGTTGATTGCTCATTTTTGTCGTATACATGTTTGAATGCTTCGCTCGGATGTATACGCAAATGCTTCCTTTTTTTAAGGCAAATACGCCAACATTTTTTGCATCTTTTGAAATAGATTTTTTTTGTTGTTTAAGCATTAGACGTTTCGTTTTATCACACATGTACAGTGATGATTTCTTTCTTGTCATAGACCTGTTTATTTTACGCGTATGATCCCGAATGTTTTTATGAAAGTGTTACCGCTGCTGCGATGTGTTCGGGGAGGGGGAAGGGGGGCCTGCGGCCTTGTCAAGCTGGCATCACGCCAGCTTTTTCTGCAGGTCTCCTGCATCATGTATCCTTGATGCGAAATAAAGTCATTATTATCATTATTATCACTTTCTGTGACGTTGTTCCATAACTTGAAATAACGCCCCCGTTGTAGGCGCGCAACACTGACCCGGTAGGTTGCAACGCTTCTTTGGATCCAAGCTTACGGTACGTTGTAAATGGAAGTGAGCTTGCCTGCGAACCGGTGTCCACTTTGAACGTCACTTCTCTGCCATTTACTCGAACCTTGATTGTCCAGTCTTTCTTGCGACAATTTTCAGAGCCGATTTCGAGAATCTCAAAGTCAAGAACTCAACGAGATTAGCTACTTCGCTAACGGCGGTAGACTTCTGGCAACAACTTGCAAAGTGGTTGTATTTGCGGCAAGAATGACATAATTTACCATACGCGGGGCATTGCTTAGGTTTATGTTTGCGGTTGCACTTCCTGCAGCAAATATCTTGATTATCGCGACTCTGCTTTTTTTTTCCCGCTGCTGCCGTTTTTTCGTCACCGTTTCGCCACTTGAAACTGCGTCAATGCTGTCTTCTGTCCTATTCCAAACTAGGCTCCTTAGTGCCGCTGCTTCTGCCGCTTTACACATTTCCTCGGATTTTAGTAGCGTCAGGCCTCTCTCGGCAAGCATTCTTTCACGCAGCTTTGGGTCGTTCGTACCAAACACAATTTGGTCTCTAATCAGTGAATCGTGCTGATCCGCAAAGTTGCACTGTGTCGCCTGCTTCTTTAAGTACCGCACAAACTTCTCAAAAGGTTCTTTCGCCGCCTGGCTTCGTGTACGAAAAACATACCTTTCGTGAATTTCATTGCTCACCTCGGAGAAGTAGGCGTCGAACTTCCGCACGACCGTGTCGTAACAATCCTTGCTTTCTCCGGGGCCGTACTGAAAGTTGTTGAAGATGTCGAGCACTTCGTCTCCCGCGAAGCTCAGCAAGAGCGCCACTTTCGAGGAGTCACTTCTCGGGGACTTCTCGGCTGCCGTTGCTTGCAGAAAAAGCTCGAACCTTTGCTTGAAGCGCTTCCAATTTTCAGACAAGTTGCCCGATAGGCGCAATGGCTCCGGCGGCTTCAGTAGGTCCATGGCGATTCCGCGCCGTTGCTGCCGTGCTTCGGTCCGCGGTGGCCACTTCTGACACCCTGTAACTAGCAAGGACGACGATACAGCATGATGGCCAGAACAAGAAGTGGCATCGGTTTATTCAGTCACTGATTATATAGGCGCACGATAGCGCGCCGTGAGTATCTGCGCATGTCCGATGCGCAGTCGTGATGCAATAGCCTTGCCGGATACACTCTCTGCCGCACCTGTGGAGAATACAAAAGAACGCAAGGGCTCACGTACGCAAGCCTATTTCACTCCTGCAAGGGCTGTGTGCCGCTAGGAAAACATGAAGGTGCAAACGTCCTTTGGCAAGCTCTTACCTCGAATTTTCAGTGACACCCAACGCAACGCTGCTTTTTATTTAATGCCGACGCCGCATCAATACCAGAATTTGCCATGAAAAATTACCAAGAAAGCACCTGACGACCCAGCCCAGCTGCACAGCCATTCCCATTTAAGGAGTTTTTTAACACTCTTTTAGGAACCAAATATACTGCATCCTGTCTGTGGTCGGTGGAGCTATCGGTATGTGTACTTTGCATGCTCACAAACCCGCGTTAGTCTTGCAACAACGCGTTCGCATGCATGCGCTACAACAGCGCAATACGCTCCCACGCGCTGCAAGCAAGGGTGCAAGTAGAGCAGACGAAACTTCGGTGGCTGCAGCCCCGCAGCGGCTTGCGCTTCGCCTTCCCATACTGCCTTGTACCCGCCATTGGCGCGTGCGCAGAAAGCATAGCGGCAAAAGCTCTCATTTCAAAACTTTGCTGCCTAGCACTGTGCCCTCGTTGTTCATTGGTGGTGAGTTGTGCGGTTGACTCTGCGGACCATTCTAACCATTGTCAGCTAGCGGATTCTGCTACCGTATCGTGTTGGAGTTTGCATGTGATCTTCCAGTTGTGCCTGTCAATTCTGTTGCACTTTTTCCATTGTAGTTTGTTCGCATATATTTGTCTGTCTAAGTGTGCTTGAAGTGTTCATGTGCGGCTGCTGAAAAGCCAACCCTAACATGACCCGTGCACTCGTTGACAGAGACTCAATGTTGAAGGACCTCGCAGGGTCTTTCGCATTGAGCTCCAGGACACATGTCGAGGTTCGCTCATTCAGCGGTGTGCGGATCGAGAAATTGTTCTCCTTAATTGCTCATTCTCTGGCAGATGTGCACATGGTAGTTCTTCAGGTTGGCACTAACAATGTCGGCAAAGAACCCCTCGCGCTGATTGCCAGGCTCTGATCACTGATTTCCAGGATTCTAGATGTCAATCCGTGTGGTAGTGTCTGCAATTCTGCCGAGACAAGCGAGTTTGTGCAAGTGCCAGTGGGCGCTGTCTGTCGGAGATTTGGAGGCGTTCAACACGGATGCCAGGGAGATGAATGCCATTTTGCAGGCACTGTGCCACAAGAACGGCTACGGTTTCGGCACACGCAAGTTGATGGGTATGCTGAAGCATGACGGCATGCACCCGACGAAACGTGGTAGCCAGGTAAGCAATTAATGTGGATGTTACATAGGTGCTAGCTGCCTAGTCGGTAGCAGCTGCGGACGATCAAAGTTACGGGTCAGCGACGAGTCAACGACACATACTGCAATTGTTGCATTTTAAACAGACGAATTCAATCCTCCAAGAAAACGCAGGCGTTCTTGCAGCGCTACAGTGCATATGCTTCATCGCAAGTGCCCACGGCAGATAAAATTACGCGAAATTAGGCGTGTGTAGCTGTGATAGCCATCCTACGTATAATTTCCGTGCAGTGTGGTACCGCGAGGCGAAGGCCACGTAGACGTGGACGTTGGAAAATTTTGTTGGCGGGATTCCGCCATGGCCTTTTTCGTTTTTTCCCGAGTTAAATTGTTATATTGGCACTGCAGATCCACGAACGACCTTTGAACATAAGTTACATGCTTAGATTGTCGGAATCGAGCGGCTGCCTGTTGGTCATGTTTTGCACATGTAAAGTCCTACGAAATGATTTGATTAGAGTTAAATGACGCGTACATTGGGACTATTGGTGACTTTGGCAACCAATAATATAAGCGGGTTTTACTGAGTGTTCATTACCACGGTATATTTGAGAGGCGCCAACAGGTAAGCTTACTGGTGTAGCCATTGTTTCTGGTGCACATCCCTTATGCAACAGCAGCTTCCTTACTCAGAAGTGCAGAATAACCAAGCTGACAAGAACTACTAAGGAGGCCAGTGAGGTTACCTCCCTTATGTGCATTTTCTCTGCCATGAGTTGACAATCGTCTGGTGGAAATGTGAATCCCCTATTGTGCATCACAGGAAAGATTAATACTACTATTACTGTTATTGTTATAAACGCAGATCATATTTCACTAAACCCATTTTAGCCCATTTTATACTCTCAATTGGAATACTGAAATTAGATGTCTGATAAGTCTTACTTGTTTCCAAAATGGGGCAGTAATTCCTGATATATAAAGTGAAAATTCTACAAGTCATTCATGTAATTGGGTCATTATACACCGAACGTCCCAGCCATTTTGGCGACCATCTCAAATGTATTAGAAAAAAAGAATCTTGCTGATTCACTGCATTGAAAACAGTGAACTGGTAGAATTTTTCTCAGAGAAAAACTTTTTTGGTCACGCGGCTGCCTTCCGAGTTTCCTGAAAATGTCGCTAGGGTGTTGTTTGTGAATTTTTTTTAAAGTACCACTTCTTTCTATACCAAATTCGGTCTACATGTTAAGCAAAGGTGCTTGTGCATGGTGTGCAAGCTCAGTGATATTAGTGCAATTTTACTAACGCATACACCTCTAAGAATTTAGCCGAAATGTCTTATGCTTGCTGTTTTTTTATTGCAATACTGCAGTTTCCCTCATGCAGATAAAATTTAAAATAAAAAACTATAAATTTCACAAAATTGTCATTTTTGTCTATATTCAGATGCAATTTGCACCTTGCGGTGGTCGAATTGAAAGTCACCTTTATATTTAAATCAAAAGGAAATAAGCACTTCTCTTCAATTGCCAACACTGATCATTAAATTTTTTGTTTTAAGAAAGAAAATAATTTTAGAACTTGCCTAATGACGACAATGTGGAATTTTAAAGCGGCAGCTGTCATATGACCAGATGGGAAGATGAGCTCCAATGAGAAAATTCAAAAAATTATTTTCTGCCTTAAAGCAAAAAAAATGTAATGATAAAATTTGCATATCAAAACAACTGCTTATTTGCTTTTCATTTAGGTATAAAGGTGACCTAATTATAGCCCCAGAATGTGCAAATTGAGTTTTAATAAGAACAAAAAAGACGACTTGCAAAATTTGTGATTTTTTTCTCGTAAAGTGTAGCTGCTTGAGAGGTTTAACAATATTTTTCCCTAAAAATACTCCTTTTGTCAAGAAAGTATTCACTACTCAGGTATGCATAAAAACTGTATTGCAATAAAAAAACTGCAAACACAAGACATTTCAGCTAAATTCTTGTAGTGGAGACTTACACAGGCACCTTTCCTTAACATGTAGACCAATGTTGGTATAGAAAGAAGGAGCGGTACTTTTAAAATAACCTTTTCTACAAACAACACCCAAATGGCATTCCAGGAAACTCAGAAAGCAGCCACGTGACCAAACATTTTTTTCTCTCAGAAAAATTTTAGCAGTTCACTGTTTTCAACGCAGTGAATGAGCACAATTTTTTTCGAATACATTTGAGATGGTCGCCAAAATGGCTGGGAAGTTTGGCATAGAATGACCCAATTGCAATTCTTTTATTTTTTCTGCATGCATACTGTTTCGGCAATAAATATAACATCTGGAAGAGGTAAAAGGTGTATTAATGCCGACGTGCTGAAGCGAAAGTCAAACTAACCCAACGACAGGGAAAAGACTGCATTTATTTGGAGAAAGCGTTTAAGAATGGGTTACAAAAAATTCTTGTTGTGGGACGCTGTGTGGCACATTACAGGAAACTAATACTGGGGAGTCCACATAGCCCCAAAATTAGATGATGAGAATCAGAGAGATGAATCAACTTTCATTGAGCCCAACTATGTTGGTGGTGCACACGGGCACCAGACGAGGTGGTTCACTAGTTACAGGACTCATATGTACTCAGCAGATCCTGGACCTTGTTGGTCAGTGCAAGCCGAGCTGGTAGGAGGGGGCTGGATATCAAGGTCTCCCACGCCAAAGAGATTGGGTATTGAGGGTGTTAGGGGAAAGGGAAGGAAGGGGGGTCTTGAGTTCTGAGCAATTTGCCAAGATATGTGGCAGGAAGCCTTTTTCTCTTGTGCAAAACGGACAGAGCGTGGCATGTTTCGCAGGGCACATGCGGTTCATTTCATTGATTTAACCTCAGGGCGCATAAAGGCTTTACAGAAGGAGCAGGGTTATACAAAAACAAAAAAGGCAACAAACGCAACATAGCAATACAACATATTAATGAAAATACATGCTCAAACAAACTAAGTTACAATAGGCTGAAGATGTAATCCGTTAGTGCAGCCTTGAATGATGACGCATCCTCCATGTAGGCGATAAAGGGCCGAAGGCGGTTCCACTCAGTGCTCGTTTTCGCTAAAAAGAAGTCTGAAAAAAATTAGTGCAGTAAAAAGGAATGAAAACCTTGAATGAAAAAGAAATGAAGATGCAATGATACGTATGAAGATGCCGAGATGAGTTCCTGTTTAAGTGAACATTTATGGTAGCTGATCTTTTAAAAACGAAATACTCGAGAAATTTTTCTTCGAAGTTTCAAATTTGTTAGTCCAAGGTCTGATTTCGTCAGTGAAATGCTAGCCGAGTGAAAATGGTTAGAGCATGTAAAACACGCTGAATGCTTCTGAACTGATTCAATTATAGTTGTTAATACTTATTGAGCAGATCCCAAAAATAAGCTGCATATTCCAGCTGGGTTTAATTAATGTTTTGTTGAGTATTAATTTTAAATGACATGAAGCTCCGGAACAAATTCTGCAAATCTACCAGAGAAACGTAGGCGTACCAGCCGAGAGGGGGGGCAAGGGACGCACGAGCTCCACCATGAAGAAAACTTGGGGGGCTGAGCCCCCCTACTTTCAACAGTAGTCACTCATGGCTGCACGCTGGGGAAACGAATAAGTAAGGTGTAATTATTTATCACAACAGCAATTATTCACTTGTGTTTCTATAGGAGAATGAAATTGTTACGAGGATGTGTTACAACATAGTGTAATTTTGCCAAGATTGCCGCTTTGATGATTTTCCTTGTAGGTTCTTATAATATATATATATATATATATATATATATATATATATATATATATATATATATATATATATATATATATATCCCGGGTGACGAGTGTGGTAGGCTTGCCCCCTCGCTCACGAAAGAATTGTACGCCACTGCAGAGAGATCTGTTAGCATTGTTAGTGATGTATTCAATGTGTGAAGCCTCTCAAAGGTGTCTCCTTCCCTGGCCCCTGGGTGAAAGGCTGTGCCCCTAACCTCGGTCACATATAGGTGTGCTTCCCAAAAGTATCGCTGTTGTATATATTGTGTGCTCATAATTGACAACAATGAAGGCATGGCTAAACTTGTTGCTGGTTTATCACCAGCCTTCTTGCAATATGTGCCTGTTTCAAATATATGAGGGCTAGGTTTTCTTTTTTTGAAGTCCTAATTCGTTCGAAATAAAACTACAGCGAATTCAAGACGCTCATGCTCGGAACATTTAAGTAGACTTTCCAGCTGCCCCTTTGCATAGTTGCCACTGCGATTGAGGCATCTGTTTTGGCCTTGTAGCAGCTTTTTTTCATGCCCCCCCCCCCCCCCCCCCATTGAAGACAGCCAAGTCAATTCTGTATGCCACTCACTGTCTGTAGATTGTTGTCTACACAACCTGCTTCAATATCTCTATACTGTTTTTACACTTTGCTGTCACCAGAGTTGCCACGTTTTCTCAAACAAAAAACAGGCCTTTCAACGAGCGAAAGGGGGAGGGCCGAGGATACCAGGATATTAATGTCCAACAATAGACACCTTATCAGGTCTTTGGCATACAGCGCCATTTCAAATAATATTGCTTTTCTTGAGTCAAATAAACCTGATATAAAAGCAAAAATGGTTCACTGAGCTAACCTACTAGTCAAATTGCTGGCATAAAAATATTCATGGTTAGAATAGTGCTTCGTTTTTCTCACTTAATAAAGAAAAATTGGGGGACTCTTAAGCTTCCCTTTTAAGAATTGAACATGATAACAATACCCTGGCCCTAGTGCGTACTTCAAGCACTTGGTGCATGAAATCTTTTCGAACTTAGTACGCACTCACTATGTGGTCTGAAGGAAATGTGTACAGCAAAATGTGCGCGTTTTGTTATGGCTGGCCACCTTTTAACTATGAAGTCCTTAAGAGAATCACATGTTCTGATGCCTGATTACAATGCACACTTGTATCAAGAAATAATACTGTGATATTACATATTGAATTGTGAAGGCAGTATACAGGACACATGTGTTTGCAAAGCCTGTTACTTTCACTGCATTTTCAAGCAGATGAAGTTATTTTCCCTGAATTTCCAACTAGATGTGTTGCTGTGCGGTAGAACGCCTTCTTGCCATGGAAACGGCCTGGGCTCAATCCTCCCGCAAACTGGGAAATCTTTTATTACTTATTTTATTTGCATCTTTCTTGGTTTTCCGGTTGCTCACAAGGTCCATCACTCACAATCAATGACGCCCACGAGATTTTTAAAACTATCGCGTTAAAACTGGCATAAAAGGGTTAACAATGTATGACTGATTGAATAAGGTTTTACAGCTTATGCCAAATCACATTGGTGTGATGTTGAAATACCTAGGTCCATTGTTAGACTACCAAATTTCATGACTTTCACTTTTATGTCTGTTTAGGGGTTCAGCAATGAATTGGCCAGAAAGTGTAAATAGATCTTTTTTTTTTGGAAACATGCAGAAGTATGATAAAATCAAGCTCCCTTTCCCTTGAGTAATTTGAGTTGTATATGTATTTTGAAATAGTGTTTAAAAATCACAGCAGCTGTGCCATTGCACTACTTCATGCTAAAAATAGTGTGACACAATCTTGACTAAAATATGGCCATCAATTTATGAGAAAAAAGTGGGACGCATGTGGCTCATCGACTTATGAAGCATCTTTGAATAAGTGGGGCAACACCTATCACATTGTCTCATAAGGGCACTAAGCTGTAATTCTGCTGCCAAATTTCTTGCCCAAAAAGGCCCAGTGGAAGCAGTACAGAGGAACACTTCTAAAATGTGGAAAAAAATTGAAGTATACCTTAATTTCAGATGTTCTACTCAATTCTGCGCCTCTGCCTGTGGCATTGAGTCTAGCGGCTCTGTCCCAAGGTCTTCACATACACAAACCCATTCAGATTGTGTCTGTCTTGTCAGTAGGTGTAGATAATATTGAAACTCGATGAAGACAAGGACAAAACAGCAGGCATAGAAGAGTGCACGCATTCATAAGAAAATAAAAAAAGGAGAATATTGATTTTCATTCACATTCAACGAAGCTGTGTCTATGCATGTCTTGTCTTGTTTCTGCAACGGATAAGGGGGAACATCTCAGTTAAACCTGCATTTTCGCACATAATTGAAATTGTAATGAATCATGGCAAGCCACTTCGACGTGGTGTCAATGCACTGAATGCTGTAAGTGCATTTACAAATGCTGCATCATATTCGTAAAATCTGGTGTGACATATTTGCTTTTCTCATATAACTTGCATGATTTGATGATCTTGAATATTCGTGTTCTCTTTGGCTTCTGGCTGTACAAGCAGCTATTTCGCCATATTTTTCTTTTGGCCCAAAATCTTAGCAACAGTGTCTTAGCCACAGCTTTTGGTCTCGTTGCCTCTCCTCATAATGGTAAAAAATATAAAAGAATGTGCTGTTTTGTGAAATCCATCAAACATGAAAAAACAGTTATGCATGTGTGCTATGTTATTAGGCTATGCAAGGAACTGCTTCATTTTTCATTCAAGTGCACTTCCACAATGATTTTAGGCAGATATAATTTTGCAATTTAGAAAGAAAATCTATAGTTGCCCGCTAAAATTCTCTCAACATTCAGAACAGAAGAATACCATAAATTTGGAACTTTAGCTACCTGGTACGCAATATGACACTGGCTGAAAAAATATTAACAGAACAAAATGGTTTTAAGCTCAACGTATCACTCATACCATGCATTGTAAACGTGCAACATATAGTTTCTGGTACACCACAGCTGGAAGGCATTGTGCTGATGGCAACGCAAAGTGGCAGAGATAGTTTTGCTGAGGAAAAAGTGGGATACATTCATCCTATTGCCACGTTCCATTTCCCAAGTTTTTGTTATCGTCCCAAAACACCACACGATTCTCAGCGCAAACCGCGCCTGCAGTTTTCGAGAAGGTTCCGGACTGTAGTAGATCATTTCGATAAGATCACGCCCACTATGCGAACGGTACAGATTGTTCTGGAACCTACGCCACCGCCAGTGATAACGCTAGAACATTCGACGGCAAGAGTATAAATGCCGATGCGCTTCGCCGCTTGTCAGTTGTTGATCGAAGGCCGACGCTCCGTTCGCCGCTATCAGTCCGAGACTGCTATCTGGCCCCGCCGCGGTGGTCTAGTGGCTAAGGTACTCGGCGGCTGACCCGCAGGTCGCGGGTTCGAATCCCGGCTGCGGCGGCTGCATTTCCGATGGAGTCGGAAATATTATAGGCCCATGTGCTCAGATTTGGGCGCACGTTAAAGAACCCCAGGTGGTCGAAATTTCCGGAGCCCTCCACAACGGCGTCTCTCATAATCATATAGTGGTTTTGGGACGTTAAACCCCACATATCAATCAATCAAATCAGTGAGAGCTATCTGTGCAAGACTGCTGCTGTAATTGGATTTTTTCGTTTACCGGGCACAGGTTCGCCAAAATAAACAGTTAAATCCTAACACGAAGTCTTCTGTCTTCGGCCACGTCACGACCCCGTGACATCTGGTGGAGGTGCTGGGTAGAAAATGCCAGACCACTCCGTCAGAGTCCGTACAGGGTTTCGACGCGAGAACGTGAGGCCATGAAGAGACAAGTTGATGAAATGCTGCGGGATGACATTATCCAGCCGTCCAAGAGTCCATGGGCATCCCCCGTGGTGTTAGTGAAGAAAAAGGATGGGACCCTACGTTTCTGCATCGATTATCGCCGCCTGAACAAAATCACAAGAAAGGACGTGTATCTTCTCCCACGAATAGACGACGCACTTGATCGGCTCCATAACGCCAAGTACTTTTCGTCAATGGACCTCAAGACTGGCTATTGGTAAATCGAAGTCGACGAAAGAGACCGAGAGAAAACGGCGTTTATAACACCGGACGGCCTCTTCGAGTTTAAGGTGATGCCCTTCGGCCTTTGCTCAGCGCCTGCAACTTTTCCACGCGTTATGGATACAGTACTGGCAGGATTGAAGTGGCAGACTTGCCTTGAGTACTTGGACGACGTCGTCGTGTTTTCGTCGAGTTTCAACGAGCATCTTCAGCGCCTTAAAGCTGTACTTCAAGCCATCAAGACGTCCGGACTCACACTGAAGCCAGAAAAGTGCAGATTTGCGTATGAGGAGCTCTTGTTCTTGGGGCACGTTATCAGCAAGTCTGGAGTTCGTCCCGATCCACGGAAAACAGCCGCCATCGCCGTCTTTCCGCCGCCCACTGACAAGAAGGCCGTGCGCCGATTTCTGGGCCTGTGCGCCTATTACAGGCGGTTCGTGAAAAACTTCGCCCGCATCGCCGATCCTCTCACTAACCTTACCAAGGCCGACGTGGAGTTCAAGTGGGAAACGCCAGAGGAACACGCTTTCCAGGAGCTTAAACATCGCCTCCAGACGCCTCCGTTACTCGCCCATTTCGACGAATTCGCTGAAACAGAAATACATACTGACGCAAGCAGCGTAGTTCTTGGCACCGTTCTTATGCAGAGGGCTGACAGACTTGAAAGGGTTATTAGTTACGCCAGTCGATCGCTATCCAAAGCAGAAGCAAATTATTTCACAACAGAAAAGGAGTGCCTCGCCAGCATCTGGGCTACGTCGAAATTTCCCCCCTACCTTTATGGCAGGCCCTTCAAAGTTGTGAGCGACCACCACGCCTGGTGTTGGCTAGCCACCTTGAAGGACCCTTCAGGTCGCCTTGCACGATGGAGCCTGAGACTTCAAGAATATGACATTACCGTCGTTTACAAGTCTGGCAAGAAACACTCCGACGCCGACTGTCTCTCTCGTGCGCCTGTCGACCAACCGCTACCCGACGACCCGGATGACGACTACTTCTTGGGAACGATAACTACCGACGACTTCGCTGAACGACAGCGGGCCGACCCGGAACTTAAGGCCCTAATAGAATACCTCGAAGGCAGGACCGCCGAAGTCCCGAGAGTATTCAAGCGCGCACTTGGGTCGTTCTTTCTACAAAACGGTTTTCTACAAAAGAAAAACTTTTCACCGCTTCGAGCTAAGTACCTCCTTGTGGTGCCTCCAGCTCTGCGACCAGAACTCCTGCAGGCCCTGCACGACGATCCGACGGCAGGGCACCTCGGTGTTTCTCGCACGCTCGCGAGGATACAAGAAAGGTACTACTGGCCACGTCTTACCGACGTCACTCGTTATGTGAGGACATGCCGGGACTGTCAGCGACGCAAGACACCGCCGACAAGGCCAGCGGGACTTCTGCAGCCACTTGATCTACCTTGCCGACCTTTCCAGCAGATTGGTATGGACCTACTGGGGTCGTTCCCGACGTCGGCTTTCGGAAACAAGTGGATCGTGGTAGCTACCGACTACCTGACCCGCTACGCCGAGACAAAAGCCCTGCCAAAAGGCAGTGCATCCGAGGTAGCTAAGTTCTTCGTCGAAAATATCGTCCTACATCTCGGCGCCCCAGAGGTCCTTATCACCGACAGAGGAATGGCATTCACTGCTGACTTAACTCAAGCGATCTTGGCATACAGCCAAACAAACCACCGCCGGACGACAGCGTACTACCCACAGACCAATGGCCTCACCGAGCGGCTTAACAAGACGATCGCCGACATGCTGTCAATGTACGTCGATGTCGAACACAAGACCTGGGACGTCATCCTTCCGTATGTGACCTTCGCATACAACACCACGGTGCAGGAGACGACGCAGATATCTCCATACAAATCGGTCTACGGAAGCAGCCCGGCAACGACGCTCGATGCCATGTTACCCAACGTCACCCACGAAGAAAACCTCGATGTGAGCGAGTACCTTCAACGCGCCGAAGAAGCCCGACAACTTGCGCGTCTCCATATCAAGAATCAACAGACGACCGACAGCCACCGTTACAATCTTGGACGACTCTTCGTGGAGTACCAGCCTGGTGAACGTGTTTGGGTGTGGACGCCGATACGCCTACGTGGACTAAGTGAAAAGCTTCTGCGTCGGTACTTCGGACTGTACAGGGTGGTCCGACGTCTCGGCCCACTTGATTACGAGGTTGTCCCCGACGGCATCACGAACTCTCAACGACGCCGATCTCGACCTGAAGTCGTCCATGTCGCGCGCATCAAGCCGTTTCATGCGCATTAACAAACTGAAGCAGTGTTTTGTTTATATTATTGTTGTATCGTAATTTATTCATTGTACTTTCTTGCATTATTGTTGTACCTTCATCTTTAGTTAAAGCATCGAGACGATGCCTTTTTTCAGAGGGGGGCAATGCCACATTCCATTTCCCAAGTTTTTGTTATCGTACCAAAACACCACACGATTCTCAGCGCAAACCGGGCCTGCAGTTTTTGAGAAGGTTCCGGACTGTAGTAGATCATTTCGATAAGATCACGCCCACTGTGTGAACGGTACAGATTATTCTGGAACCTACGCCACCGCCAGCGATAACCTTAGAACATTCGAAGGCAAGAGTATAAATGCCGACGTGCTTCGCCGCTTGTCAGTTGTTGATCGAAGGCCGACGCTCCGTTCGCCGCTATCAGTCCGAGACTGCTATCTGTGCAAGACTGCTGCTGTAATTGGACTTTCCGTTTACCGGGCACAGGTTCGCCCAAATAAACAGTTGAATCCCAACACGAAGTCTCCTTTCTTCGGCCACCTCACGACCCCGTGACACTATTAACCCTCAAAAGGTTAAGAAATTGATGCTCAGCAGTGGAGCTTCTTCTACAGCAACAAAAAACCTGCATTGAACCACAGTGCATGCCCACACCATCTCTCCAGCTTTTCTCTCATGCACTCTGTCATGGCAGAATTTGGTTCTAATGCAGTGAACAGCTGTAGGCCCCTGAACTGTGTTACATATAAGACTCCATCAGCAACAACGTTTGGTGAAAACTGTTTCGTTGCTTTTTTTGTGTTGCCAATCTGTGGTTAGACACTCTGAATTACGAGCTTTCCAGTGACATAAAAGAAATGTACAATAGAAAATTGGTTGGCTGTAAGAAATAATCAGGCCCTCAAAATACACAGAACAGTTTAGAAAAGGTAAGCATTCATTGGTACAAGCACATTACTGAAGCTAAGTAGCCAGCTGCACTACACAGCTTCTCAAGTCTTTTCTTATAAAGTGCCAGCGCGGACGCTGTGTATCATACTATTGCACAAGTTTGATGATGATGATGATAATGATGATATATGGTGTTTTTTGGCGCAAGGGCCATTTGATGGCCAAAGAGCGCCAGTTCATGAGACAGGAATGTGGACAATGGTTTGTGATTAGCGGCTGTATAAGGGCCATAAAATTCCTCCCAGTAAAGCGGGTAAAAACATACAAGTAATAAAATCATGACTATGCCGTGAAAGGTGTGCATGGTGTGAATAGGTGACAAAAGTTGGTGATAATGAAAAACGATGGTGGACATGTATGGCATTAGCACAAGTACCTCACACGTTAGTTCCCTTGCGTACAAGGGCCGTGAGGCAAGTGCTTTCCTGTGTAGCCACCGCAGCAAAAACCTCTCTAGGGAGGTCGTGCTTTGGTATGCCCGGGTATATGATATGAAAATTATGAATTTCCTTTAAAAACGCTAATAATGATTTGTGACTAAAAAGCGGTTCCCTACCGACGAACATTGCAGGGTGTAAAGGTATATGTTGTCGGTAGGATAGTGGGAAGTGTTGTCTTCTTAGAGTGTCTAAATGTTTACATTGAATTAAAACGTGAAGAACTGTTAATGCCTCGCCACATTTATCACACAATGGTGGATCACCACCAGACAAAAGATGTGTGTGTGTCGTGTATATGTGTCCTATCCTGAGTCTTGTTAGTGTTACCTCTGTTAGACGTGATTTTGATACTGGTGGCCAATGGCCAAGGTGTGGCTTGATAACGTGTAGTTTGTTTTGTGTGTGTGTATTCCACTTGCTCTGCCAGTAGTCCCTGAGGTTTCGTTTGAGAGAGTGCTTCAGATCAAGGACCGGCATTGATATGGGTGTAGGGGCAGTGTTTTTGTGGACGGATGCAGCGAGCTGATCCGCCCTCACGTTGCCTTGGATCTCACGGTGCCCTGGCACCCAGCACACCACAACATGTTGGTTGAGTGTGTAGAGTGTGCAAAATATGGAGTAAAGTGAGACAAGGACAGGGTTTTTTTGTTTTTTAAGACTGTGCAGAGCAGTTACCACACTGAGGGAGTCTGTATAAATTACTGCTTTTTGTATTTGTAATTGTTTAATGTGTTTAGCTGCCACTAGTATCGCGTAAGCTTCCGCTGTGAAGATACTTGTGCCTGGATGTAGAGGGCCAGCATCCGAAAAGGAAGGGCCAACAGCAGCGTAGGACACAGAGGAGTTAGACTTAGAGGCATCTGTAAAAAATTCAGGACGTGTGTATTTGTGTTGAAGTTCCAGGAAATATGTTCGGATATGGGCAATGGGCGCATGTTTTATAACCTCTAGAAAAGACACATCGCAGTCTATAGTCTGCCATTGCCACGGTGGCGGGTATGCTACAGGGGCCATTAAACTGTGTTCGAGTGACACTCCAGTGTCCTCAGCTAGACCCTTCAGGCGAACTGAGAAGGGCTGCCTCATTGAAGGCCTGTTTTGAAAAAGAATGGAGCTCGACAAGTCATTAATAGTAGAGTAGGAGGGGTGCCTCTTGTCTGCTTTCACCTTAAGAAAGTATACAAAGGACATGTAGGTTCTTTGCAGATGAAGCGACCACTCATTTGACTCAACATAAAGGCTTTCTACAGGGCTGGTGCGAAAAGCACCCGTAGAAAGGCGGATGCCCAAATGGTGCACGGGGTCCAGCATCTTCAAGGCACTTTGAGTAGCAGACCCATAGACAACGGCCCCATAATCTAAGCGGGTGCGAATGAGGCTTTTATAGAGGTTCATGAGGCATTGCCTATCACTACCCCACGTAGTACGTGACAACACTTTTATAACATTCATGGCTTTTAAACATTTAGTTTTTAAATACTTGATGTGCGGTACGAAGGTCAACTTGTTGTCCAAGATTAAGCCTAAGAATTTATGCTCCGCATTGACAGACAGACGTTGACCGTTCAGTTCAATGTCAGGTTCTGAGTGCACGCCTCTCTTTCGGGAGAACAAGACACAGGTACTTTTTTCTGGGTTCAGCCGGAATCCGTTTTCCTCTGCCCATTTGGACACCTTGTTTAAACCTAACTGAACCTGCCGCTCACACACTGCTAGGTTGCATGACTTAAAACCAAGCTGGACGTCATCGACATATGTGGAATAGAACATGTTGCGGGGGATGGACAGGTGCAAGGAATTCATGTTGATAATAAAAAGTGTACAACTAAGTACACCACCTTGTGGTACTCCCGTTTCTTGCACAAATGTTTGGGAGAGAATACTGCCCACACGGACACGGAATTTCTGATTGGACAAGTAACTCTCGATTATGGAAAGCATTCTACCGCGCACACCCAGGTGAGACAAGTCTCTTAATATGCCGAAACGCCATGTTGTGTCGTAGGCCTTCTCGATATCGAGAAACACAGAGAGGAAGTATTGTTTGTGGGCGAAAGCGTCTCGGATCTGTGCCTCGATACGCACCAGATGGTCGGTGGTGGATCTACCCTCTCGAAACCCACATTGGTATGGGTCGAGCAATTTGTTTGTTTCTAAGTAGTGGAGTAAGCGGCAATTGATCATTTTTTCAAATAGCTTGCAGAGGCAGCTTGTTAACGCTATAGGTCTGTAACTTGATACAGTAGAGGGATCTTTTCCCTGCTTCAAAATTGGAATTATAACAGCCTCCTTCCAGGAGGAAGGGATCACACCGGAAAACCATATGCGATTATAAAGAGAGAGGAGGGTTTCTTTAGTTTCGGAGGGTAGTTCCTTCAGCATCGCGTACATTACGTTGTCAGAACCTGGGGTAGATGTATTACAGCAGCTGAGTGCTGTTCGCAGTTCTGCTAAGCAGAATGGTGCATTATAAGCCTCATTTCTTGTGGACTTTCTTTCTAACTTTTGTTGTTCTGTTCGTGCCTTGTAATTCTGAAAGGATTCGGAGTAGTTTGAGGAGCTCGATATGTGTTCGAAATGTGTGCCAAGAAAGTTGGCTTGATCCTCCAAGCTTTCCCCGAGGCTATTAACTAGTGGAAGAGAATACGTTTGTTGGCCCTTAATTTTCTTTATCTTATTCCACACTTTTCCCTCGTCTGTGTACGAGTTGATACTCGATATAAACTTTGTCCAGCTCTCTCGTCTAGCTTGTCGACGCGTTCTCCTTGCCTGCGATTTGACCCGCTTGAAATTTTCCAGGTTTTCTGCTGTAGGGGAATCGCGAAGCAACGCCCATGCTTTGTTCTGAGTGGTCCGCGCTTTCCTGCATGCGTCGTTCCACCATGGGACTCGCCGTTTAGAACACATGCCACTCGTTTTGGCAATACATTTAGATGCGGCATCAAGTATAAAAGCTGTAAAATACGTGACAGCGTCATCTATGGTCAGGGCAGACAGCTCAGTCCATGTCATGTGTGTAAGAGTTCTATACCCTTCCCAGTCAGCTGAGTCAATCTTCCATCGAGGAACCTGCGGGGGTAGTTGATCTTTGTTCGGCGCACTCAGGATGATTGGGAAGTGATCACTCCCATAAGGGTTTTTAAGAACGTTCCACTTAAAAACAGGTAAAAGGGACGGTGATGAAATGCTAAGATCTATGGAGGAGTATGTGTTGTTTGCAAGGCTAAAATATGTAGGCTCCTTCATATTTAAAAGACATAAACTAGAAGGGAAAAGGAGCTGCTCAATGAGACGTCCTCGCGCATCACAGTGAGCATCGCCCCACAGGACATTGTGTGCATTAAAATCACCTAGAACCAGAAATGGCTCTGGGAGTTCATCTATTAATGATTCCAGATCACGTCTGTGTAGCTGTTGATGCGGTGGTATGTACACAGAACATATGGTAATGAGTTTGTTATAAAGTACAGCTCGAATGGCCACTGCTTCCAGGGCCGTTTGGAGCTTCAAATGCTGGCATGCTATACTACGATCGACTATAATGGCTACACCGCCAGATGGTACGACAGGATCCTCCCGGTCTTTTCGGAAAATAATATATTGTCGTAGAAAGTCCTTGTGCTTAGGAGTTAAGTGCGTTTCTTGCACACATAGCACTTTCGCGTTAAACTTACACAGAAGCTCTTGGATGTCATCTAAATTTCTAAGCATTCCCCTTACGTTCCACTGTATGATTTTGTCCATTGTGGAAATAAAAAAGGAAAAAGTGCTGTGTGCAAAGAAGACGGGGATTAACTCATTTTACAGGGCCTTTGTCAGGCCCTGTAATCGGCGTTCTATCCTTTTTGGGACGGTCAAGCGAAGCTCGCCGCTCCTTCGGCGCTTCCTGCGCCGTTTGGCTTGAACTGGTGTCCATAGCCTCTTGCGAGGCACTGGACACCCGCTCTAAAGAGCGATCTGTGCGTCGCTTAGACTTCGCCTCGATCAGCGAAGTCTTTGTCCCCACCGAGCTGGGGGTTGATGAAGCCCCCTTGGCCTCGTGATTGCCCTGGCTGCTGCCAGAGCTTGTAGAGGCCACTGGTGTGGACAGGGTGAATGTGGGCAGGGCAGCACTGGCTGCTCCCGCCGTAGGGGCTTGTGGCGTTGACCTCGGCACGCTAGGCGCGGTCCGGGCAACTGCTAAGGGCCTTTGTGGTGCCGCCCCTCGTTGCACCACTTCGGCGAAAGGTGTTTTTAGTGCCAATGTTAACGACATCCGTTGTCTTGCTTCCCTGAATGTGATATTTTCCTTTACTTTTATAGCTATTATTTCTTTTTCTTTTTTCCAGGCTGGGCACGCTCTGGAGTATGCGGGGTGACTACCTTCGCAGTTAGCACAGAGGACCTCATCATGTCTACATTCATCAGCACTGTGGCCGGTTGTGCCACACTTAGCACAGATCAGCTGCCCTCGGCAGCTCTGGGATGCATGACCAAATCGCTGGCATTTGAAACAACGCCTCGGGTTCGGAATGAAAGGTCGGACATGGAGTTTTACATAGCCAGTTTCGAGAGTTTCAGGTAAAGTGGTTGAATTGAAGGTGAGTATCAAGTGCTTTGTTGCTATTTTATTGTTGTTACGTCTGATTTTGATGCGCTGGACATGTATCACACCTTGGTCCTTCCATCCATCAAGAAGCTCTTCTTCACTCAGCGTCATCAAATCTTCGTCCGATACCACGCCCTTCACTGTATTCATGGTACGATGTGCGCTCACCGAGACGGGGATGTTACCAAAGGCTACAAGGTGCGAGAGTTTATTGTACTGTTCTTTGTCTTTTAATTCAAAAAGCAGATCACCACTTGCCATCTTCGTGGCCTTATAACCGGTTCCAATGGTCTCTCTCAGGCACTTGGCTACAAGGAAGGGTGAGATTGCTCTAGCTTTTGTAGACGATTGTTCGCAGTGAAGGACATGGTATTTTGGGAAAGTTTCTCTGTTTTTAGGCCAAAGTAGTAAACTTGCGTCGGTGCGTACCCTTTTCGAGGCACGATCAGTTAGCGAGGGGGTTGAGGATCCCATGAAAAAATGTGGATTTTTCGGTAACGGCGCCTACCACCCACCATGGAGTCCAACAAGGGGACGTGGCAGAGAATGTGGGCATGTCTGCGCAACGCCAGCAGTACGCAGTTACTATAACCCAATATGGTTTACCCTAGTTTGGATAGCCACACAAGGTTAACCCTCGCCGCCAGGAAAAATTGGAAGTAAAATGAAGTGAGGAGGAGACAGGAAAGATGTAAAGTGAGAACAAAAGACGAAGATATAAGGAGAGAGAGATAGGAAAAGGCGACTGCCGATTTCCCCTGGGTGGGTCAGCCCAGGGGTGCCGTCTACGTGAAGCCGGGGCCAAAGGGGTGTGTTGCCTCTGCCGGGGGGCCTTAAAGGTCCAATCACCCAGCGTCGGCTCAACCCCCAGGATCCCCTTTTCCCGGACACGGCAAAGCCACGCACGGCTAGGCGTGGGAGGGAGTAGAAACTCCCCCGTTAGCTCGGGTCCGTGGTGTCGCTACACACCAAACGCCTACTTGCGCAGGCGCCCCTGCGGGCATTGCACAAGTTTTCCTTTTATTTTGGTGTACTTAAAATTTTAAAATATTAGTAAACTGTCAAAACATATACAGTTTTGCAAATGACTGTTGAATCAAAGGCAGCAAAATTAAATTTGGAATGTTAAATCACTGAATATTTCTACAGATCACACTTGTTTAAAACACCCAGCCGACCGCTCCAGTCGCCGTTTTCTGCAGAAATATGTTAATGCCGACGCCGTATGAATATCTAACATGGCATACGGCGTGTTAGGCCTTTGTGCGATAGTTTAGGCGTGAACAGAAGCATGTAGCTAAGGTGACATAGAAGCCGTCGCTTACAAAAGCCATGTGCTCTGCTGCTCAGGACAAGTGTGATTCCACCTGTACAGCTGCACTGTTGGCATTTTTCTGGTGCATGAAATTCTACATGTTCACTTTACATCTGGTCCATGATATAAAAACATGGAAAGATGGAAATAAAAAGAATAACAAATAAAACTTTCTAGGTCTGAGCGAGAATAGAAGCCAAGCTACTTGTGTGGTAAGCAGGCGTTCTACCACAAAGCCATGTGCCTGCTCAAAAATAATTTTCATGCTTTACAAATACACGCGTCTTGTATACACGCTTCACAATACAACAGTTAATATCGCAGTATTTCATGGTACAAATGTGCATTGCCACTGGCCATCAGAATGTGTGATTATCATAATGACTTTGTTGTTTAAAGCCAGCCACGAATAACAAAAGGCACAAATGCTACTGGAGTACTCTCTTAGGACCACATAGTGAGTGCATAACAGGTTTAAAAACATTTGATGCACATAGTTGCTTGTGGTTTAAAGCATACTACCCAGTGCCTGTATTGCGTCGTCTATCCTGTGCCCCATCTCTGCGCTCTTTGAAGTAACTATGTGTACGTATCAACAAGCTCGTTTAGCCGCCATTTAGAAATCCATTACACAGACTGCAGCTATATGCAAAATCCTTACTGGCACAAGCCACTTTAAACATTGATTACGCAGTAATAATCTGCAGTATAAACTTTTCAAGTATTGTTATCCCATAGAAAGTATGCACTACGTGGTTGGAGTATGCACTAGGGATAGGATATCACTGTCGTGTTCTACTCGAACCTTAAGGGTCCTCTACTTTTTTCACCAAACAATTATAAGGTTCATATATAGTAATGTTTCACAAGCATGGCTTTGTAAGTAATCACCCTTTTGGCCTATACTGGAAGAGTGGAGGGGGTGCTGTTAGGAGTGGATTTACAGGCTGTTAAGAGTGGATGAACAAATCTGACAGAATGTTGTGCACGTATGCAAATATTAGGGCATGTCAGTTCAGATTAAATACCTGACAAAGATCACAGGCAGGGGTCCTAATAGATGTGGACTTTTGAAAGTATTTCATGCAAGGAAAGAAGTGATGTGTCATTGACACATCTGTTGAAACTTGGAAGGTCAGAAAAGTTTTTCAAGCATAGTTATGTGACGTTTCTCGACAGTACATGACTGTGACATCACACACTTCCACACTGCGCATGTGTATGTTTCCTAACATATTTGCTAGCAAAGCCACAACAGGGTGTTTATCAATTTGATTTTTTTCAAATTTTCTGACTTTTCTAGGTTTTTCACAGCATTTAAAAGCAAACTCCTTGACCATAATGTCTGCTTGGAAAACTGTGCGGTAAAAAGAACACTTTAGCGATAGAAAAATAAAATATGAGGCACTCATATAAAACAAATGAACATATTTTGCACACACACTCATAATGTCGCGAGTGTATGTGGTAAATATGAAAAAATGTGTGTATCTAGTCAAAATAAAACTTGTGAGCCAGGCAGTGAGAAAGTTGGCTGTTTGATTTTCGCAATAGCCCGAACACAACCACACAAATAAAATCAACTGCAGCTGCAAGTTTGAAGGAGCCTGCGATAGTCCAACAGTGCAGCCAATGCTGCTAGAAAACTTAAAAGTGGCGCCATCTCGCGGCATTCATATAAAACAAGGATGCGGCAACCCGGCCAGATGGCTTACTGTAGCACATTCTAGTTCATTATAATGGCTATAGCCTGCAGGTCATTTAGGATTGGATTAGATTACCTTGACCTAGACTGCTGTATCTACTAACGATTTGCATCCCCGTCTAATTTGTACACGTCTAAAATATACTTTTCAGCAAAAAAGAGACTTTACGTATTTTATGCAACCTTGTCTTGACAACGACTAACAACAACGTCGCAAGAACGAAACCGTACAGCAAAATTTACTTTATCCTTTCTTTCACTCTCTCTCTTTTTTTTACACGATGCACATATGCTTGTTGGTGTTTTATATCTCTGGGTTCTGACACGTGAAGCACAATGAAAGTCCTCAGACACCTGCAATAAAAGCTGGATAGCGTTTGAAGTGCTGATGTTTGAATATGGGGGGGGGGAAAAAGGAATCTGTCAGGCCGCAACAGTTTCCCCCGATTCCATAGGTAAATAAAAGATGCAGAATCGTGAATTAGGCGAATTGGTGAATGTTCACCGTAGAATATTTTACAAAGGAATGGGTTAGAAGCAGTCGGAGAGGGTCACAGCGCTGATTGCACAACTGAAATTTATTTGGAAAAGGAAGGAACATATGTAGGAAATATTGACTCAACAAAACTGTGCACATGTACACATGTGTTACAACACAGAATGATTCATGTCTTCTCTAAGAACTTATGTTCTTCATCTAGAAGAGTGTTACATGGAATACTTATGCACTTGTTGTTAGATCTAATGAAAAATGCTTCGGCTATTTCACACATGCGCTAATCAACATGTCAATATTTGATATTTGTTTTCTACAAGTGGGGCACACACAGGGATGGGCAGTATCGCAATAGTATTTAAGAGATACTTTTGAGTGTCTGTATTGCTGTATCGAGGCACTTTTCAAAAGTGTATTTGTATCTCAGTAGTGAAATACTTTTACGGTGTATCGCATGTATCACGATACTATCGAGGACAGGGGTATCCCGTTACTTCTTTTTTTTGTAAATGAGCTGAAACGTGTTGAAAATGGGGAAAAAAATTTCTGCTGTGACCTTGGCAGTCCACGGCAAAATATGCATCCATAATTTTTACATTTCTGCTGAGGACGAAACTGACTCCTACCTTCTTGAAAGCGAGCTAGTTGCTTTGCTACCCGCATCCCATTGTGCTCCTTCAGGCAGAACTGGAATGTGTTTGAATGATGGCCTGCTTCAGCATGCCAACAATGTTATACTGCCATATTGAATTCTAGCGCAGATATTTTCAATGTGAGGAGCATTGTATACTGAACAATGGGCGCCGTTTTTAAAATGTATTTCCTCATGCCAATTGAACGAGTAGTGCTTTTTTTTCTCTCGTTTTTTTTTTCACCTTTTTTTTTTGCGGTGCCCATTTGAAGAACTGGAGCTTATTGCGGAAGCCACAAACCACCCAAAGAATTTGGTGAGTGGTGCCGTGTGCCATCTACGATACTTCTTTCTGCAGAGAATTTCTGAAAAACGCCAGCATGGCCAAACGGCGATACGAAAGAGGTCTTTTTGAGTTTCTTTTCGCATTCCTTGTTTTGTCCACTCTTAATTCTTTCTGCCTTTTCTATCATGTTTCTAGAAAACACTAAACCTTCAACTCGAAGTTTGTTTGTTTATGGTTCCAGCACTTCGCTTGAACTATGCTCCTTCTAGCATAGCTAATACTGTTGAGTTCCGGATTTCGGTGTACAATGCGTGTGACTGATGCTCTCATATGGCATAGTTTTTATTGTAACTGATATCTGTATATATGTGGTTATTAACAATTATGTGCAGTATAAGCATCCTTTGTAATGCCTTAATGGCACTCAGAGAACGGCGATAATATAATAAATAAATTTCATTTGCAAGTTTCAATGGGCTGCACATTTTGAATATTATGCTGCACATAACAAACGTCTGTATAGAGTATTGTATGGAGTATAACTATCCCCGACATAAAAAAAAGTATTTCAGTATCTGTATTCCAGAATACTTTTTTTGTCTTTTTGCAAAAGTATCTCTGAAAAATCCAGTCACATCAATTACAAGTTTAAATCAGTATCTGTATTTTATGCTTCCAAACCACGCATTTCGATATCTGTATTCCAGAATACTTTTTGAGGCATCTCTGCCCAGCCCTGAGCATACATCCACATGGCCTACAATGAGCTGCCAAATGAGACTTGATTACAGCATCTTATAGCATTAGCTAACGCTCTCTTAAGCGCACGTTTATGTAACGCCCCATTTCACCTAAATATTCGCAGCTGCAAGACAGTTGAATCCCATAAACCACGCCAGTAGTGCAAGGAGCATATCTGTGGACGTGACTGGAGACACATTTGTTCCCTTTCCCTGGCTGCTGACACAACGCTCTATCCACCAAAGTACACACATTATGCACTTTATTACGTGCTGAGAATGACATGTTTATGCCATAACGAGCCCCAACATTTTTCAAACCATGTGCTATCCTGTGTATGTATGGGATAACTGCCGGCCTCTTTTTCTTGCTAATTTCTGGGGCACTAGAATCACAATGATGAAACTTCTTGATCTTTGAAATAAGTTTTTCCAACAACGAGCAAATCACGTCACTCGGAAAACCAGAATTTGTAAGGCGAGCAACTTGTGTATCAAATGCATGTGCCATAAGGTGCTCGCGTAACTTCTGAAGAGCGGCACCCAGCACAGTTGACGCAATGGCTCCCTATGTGGTTTTGAGTGGCCAGAATTAAAATTCAGAATTGGCTTTATGAATCTAGGTTGGTGTTGCTATAAATGTGATCTTTGACGAAAGCCTGTCTTAAATCGAGAAACAGTAGCCCATCTATTTTTGGCTACTCCAAAGTGAAATGCTGACATCCCGTTTTCCTTAACATCTTTCTTTATTTTAGCAACCAGAACAGAGCAATTGTTAATGTCCTGTAGAACTAAGAAGTCATGGACATATCAAACAGCGTGTGATGATAACCAATTCAAATGCTATTTCAGCTGCCCGTCTACATACCCCAAAAAAATATAACTAATTACAGGTACATTCATGATTCAATGCAGATGCCAGATTTTTGGAAAAAATTATTTCCCTTCCAAGACACATCAGTAGAATTTTTGTGGCCTGCATGAGCTCTAAAAACGACGCAATAGAGATGCCACACTGGCACTGAAATAACAACTCATCAGTATCTTCTCTTATGCACTGCTTTATACACTTCAAATCTTCACAATGGGGCAAACAAAAATATAAATCTTTTACATATATACCGAATGGCACAAAGAAGGTTGTTCACTTGGTGATAAGATGGCAGATTCTGAGTTGAACATTCTTAGTTGATCACAAGTCTTCAAACGCTCCAAATTTCTTTGAAGATACTCTGAAACATTTATTTACCAAGTGTCTTTTTCTGAAACAACAGCTCTTAGTGGCAACATGAGTCTTCACTGAAATAAAAACTGATAGTTCTTGCCTTTTTGCTTTTTTCACACTTGCCACTATGCGTTCCCGATTAAGCGTTAGTAACAGGGCATAAACTTATCCATTTAGTTGCCTGCTTTTTGCATCAACACTTTTTTTATTCATATATACCCTAAAGGCCCATTCGGGCATTACATAGGGGCTTTTAGTTATACAATAAATTTGCAAATCAGAACATTGCCACTATAAAATTTAAATGGTAAACAAAACAAAATACAGTTCCATAGACAAATATGCAAAAGGGAAAAAAAATTGTGGCAGGAATGAAAACTCAATAAGAGAGACACAGCTATAATGAGAAAAAATATATATACAGAAAATTGCCATGAAAAAAATTGGCCCCGTATCTGCATATTTGACTAAAAATGTCGTCGAAAGATGACATTTCTAGTCTTTCGCCTGAAAAGAGAGAATAGAATGAAATATTTATTTGATATTTTGCACGAGAAAACTGGTGAATGGGATCCTGGAGGTGTTGCGTGAGACATGAGCGGCATCTGGCGGTAATCCCAGAAAACGAAAGGATGGCCTTTGTTATAGTGAGCACGCAGCATGCGTGCAATCTTGGGGGCCATATTTTGTAGATTTCAAGATAGGTAGCAGCACAGTATCGTCTTAGCAAAGCGTAGGAGACTCCCATTTTCGTACGAAGCATCGCATTGTCAGCTGCACTGCTTAGAATTACTTATTTATGCCTTTTCCAGTATAAAGAAACACAGTGCAGAATATCGACGTGTTGATATTGTGCCTCAAATATGCTCAATATTTGCTTTTTATCGACAATCGTACAAGTACGAACGCAGAAACTTGAGCAATACTGGTGGATGCTGTGGATGTGGTCGTACTTGAGCCTTTTTGCTGACAGAAAGACCAAAATTTTTGCTCTGAAGTATCCCAAGCAAGACTTTCATCTTTAAGGAGAAAATATATTTACAATGAAAGAAGAGTAAAAATAAACGCATACATACACTTACAAACTCGCACAGATAGGTAAGTCGTATGTCCAAGAAAATATTGAATTGGTTTACAGAAGCGGCATGATCAATGAATCGAGCGATGTCACCCGGCAGTGTGTTCCAGTGATGTGTGCTTCGAAGTAATGGTGAGTGTTGATACATAATTGTGCGTGCCAAAAAAGGCTCTAATTTGAATTGGTGATCAATATGTTTCAAAATATTATGAGGTGTGTTTGTGCAAGCTTCACGAAGGCAGACTTACTATGATAAAATGTATGAAAATGCAACAACAGTGACGACAGTCTGTGTTTTTCAAGAAGGGGTAATGAAAGTGAGTGTGTAATATCTGTAGTGCTGCAGTTGCGAGAGAACTACTTGGTGATAAATCCTGCTGCTTCATTTTGCATTGATTCTAGTTAATCGATGAGATATGATTGATGTGAGTTCTAAATGATGGATGCATATTCTATCTTTGAACGGACAAGTGTAGAGTACGCTAGCATTTTAGTGGTATAGTTCACCAAGTAAAGGTTTCTTTTAATAAATCCAAGTGCTTTTGACACCTCACTAGTTATGACATCGATGCACTTATTCTAAGATAGGCCAGAAGATAAATGAATTCCAAGATATTTAAACAGGGATACTTTTTCAATGACACAGCTTGAATTTCATATTGACTCATTTCTGTTTTATGTGCTCTTGTAAAGGTCATGGTCTTTGTTTTGAAAGTGTTAATTTGCATTTGCCACTGGTGACACCAAAATACGAGTTTATTAAGGTCCAACTATAATGACTTGTTAGCTTGGGTACTGTCAATTTTTCTATAAATGATGTAGTTGTATGTAAATAATCTGATAGTAGATGATAAACCATGTCCAATGTCGTTGATGTAAATGAGAAATAAAACTGATCCCAGGATTTATCCCTGGGGAACACCAGACTTTACATGTGAAAGTGAAGATGCGCATCTATTCACATTAATTGATTGGCTGCAGTTGCTCAGAAAATGATTTATTCAGCTTTTTTCCAAACCAGTGGCTACCTTATCATTATACATAGAGCCATCTAGAGTTAAAAAGAAGCCTTCCTTGTCAGCAACCAAAAGACGCAACTTAGCTTCCAGATGCGTCTCAGACAGCATGAACACCGTTGTGAGGAGTGACCATGCTATGTACAACAAAGGCAAGCTGAAAAAGCCAGTAGGCTTTTTTTGTGAAGCTAAGTTGTGTGTTTGGTTATCTTCATTTACGTACTCTTCTATAAACATAATGCTAAAAATACTCTGGATTTAATAACACCATCTCAAGAAAATGAAATGAGAAGAGAGAGTGCTACTCTTGAAATATCTGCAATAAGTGCATGGCGCAGGACATTTGCAGCTACATCGCCAATCATAATAATAGCAGTAATATTATAAAAGGCAGGATATAGCCCAGTAAGCCTCTTGCGATGGCAGTTCTAACATAAGCACCTAACTAAAAGGCCTTCAAGCCAAGCCGAAATTGTGGCCACGACAAATATGCACAAATTTACCGATGTGAGAAGTGCTGTGCTTGGAAAGTCAGATATGGTATGT
Organism: Rhipicephalus annulatus; assembly: GCA_013436015.1. Lineage (NCBI taxonomy): Eukaryota > Metazoa > Arthropoda > Arachnida > Ixodida > Ixodidae > Rhipicephalus > Rhipicephalus annulatus. The sequence continues at coordinate 802,229 of WOVY01000013.1, forward strand.
GATACGTAGAAGGAACATACATCAAAATAGTGCATGTACCAACTTGGAAGCTAGGGAATGCTTTAGTCAATGGGAAGAACAAGCTGCCGAGTGGAAATTTCCATAGTCTTGTTTACACTCTAGTCTGCCATGAGTGTGACAACATGTCAGTCTATGAGACCTGTGATTTTAATGAAAGAGTTAAACAACATGAATATAAGTCACCAAATCATGGGCGGCCTTGAATGCCCTCGCTGAACATGTGGAATATACAGGCTTTCAAACTGACTGGTCAAGCAACCGTGTACTGGTAGAATAAAACAAGCTTGCATCACGTCGGCACCTGGAATCCCTGCACATGCACACAGCTGCACATATCCTCAATAAGATTTATGCAACGCTGACCATATACTTTTGGTGCTTACATCACGCACATAGTCATACTTAAATACGATGTACCGTTCTCATGGCTGTCATTCAGAACAATATCGGAAAAGAAGGAAAAGAAGCTTCAATCATTACACAAATAAAGCTACAGCATTGCAAGATTACTATGATCTTATGTACACAGACCTCCCACATACAACTCACTAAAATTTCCCCAATTACCTCTATGGTGAGCCTGATTATGCCTTAAGACAGCATGTAAGTTTCTTGATCCTATACTTTTTAATCAGTATATGAAACTTGAAAAAACAAGATCGTCACATGCAGTGCATAAAACCAGTGCTTATGAAGTGCAATGATGCCATCAGAAGCATCAGCAAAAGTAAATTCACCCTGCTAGAAAGCAAGTTCTGCATGAAGCCTGTAAATGTACTGTTAACAGTCTTCTCGACAACTTCATTACTTCTGTTTCTGCAATTTGCATAATCCTGTCTCATGCATACCTTGCTGTCAATCCAAAAATTATTGACCTCTGAGGTGCTACTCAAGAGACCATGCTCATTTAACATACCTGCAAGCCTCAGTGCTAACATAATAAAATTGTAGACTTGAATAAAGTAATGCTCTCTGCTACTCCCCCCATCAAAAAAATATTTAGCATCCCCTTCAAACCTGTTTGTTTAAAGACTCAACAGGCACAGTGACGTGACTCATGAAAGGCATTTCTGGAGCTTATGGAGCAACTCAAATCTCTTTGAAGCAGCATAAAAGCCGCCTGAAGCTTTTAAGCTAATTAGGCTGTTGCACCATATGTCACAGGGAATTAGTTCATGAACATATGCATGCATGTTCACTTGGACTTCTGCTCAACATAAACATAGGCGTTTTGCTTTTCTACAGACATCCCCAATTTATATCAAGCTATCTAGCACTTTCCGGGAAATCACATGGTATTTGTAAATGACTCTGGCTTTCAGTGATAGTTTAGCTACAATACTGAAGCACAAACTGGTAAGACTTTATTCATTGTATTTACTTTCCAAAAAAAAAGAGGTCTGATTATATTAATGCTTTTATTAGTACAACCTAATCGTTCAATGTGTGGAGAAGTGTTTGCTGTCATCGTTTATCTACAGAATTGTTATGTTCCTGATTAATGAGTGCTTCATAAAAAAAGGGTTTTGTAACTGGTCCTTACTGCCCATTATTTATTATGGCTCGACAAAATTTAGAGCTATGAGGGAGTAAGTAGTTACACTTGGCAAACTGTTTGACATGTACAGTCGTTGAGGTCGAGAAGCCCAGCCGAGACATACCGGGATAGCGGAATACCATGCTTTCTAGGAGAAGTAACAGTGATTGTACAGCATGCGGTATTGCTGATAAAATTTGCCCACAGTATGAACTTAAAACTTAATCACTTTGTATGAAATATTTTGAAAGTAAATTGTAACAAATAGGACCACAAATAAAAAAAATTAACTAAATGGTCAGTTCTATATGCAGGTACTAAATTGCTGTATTTTAATACAGTTAGTCAAGCAAGACTGTTGTCCAAGCACAACTAGCTCATTATTACTTTTATCTGACAGTAACCACAACAGCTAAAAACTATTTGACTAAAGTCACGTGGTAACTTTAGTAGCATAAGCGGGTTCAAATTGTTAATAAAGTTTGTGCCCAAGAACGTTTTCAACTACATTGCACGTTCATGTCCACTGTGATGACATCTCCAAATCGCAGGGGTAACGTATGAATTTCAAGCGCATGCCATATACTTGTTCCCTGAGAGAACACAACAACGAAGAGTGCACGCATGCTTGACACAAATAATGAAAATTTTGAAAAAGATGTACCAGGTTTCACCTCTTGGTGCACATCTCTGCAGGCTCTTACCAAATTACCACCTCATTTTTGCCAACAAGCAGCCCGTGTAAAACGTTCGAACATGCACTATTATGTCGGGTCATAACCAGTTTTCTCGAACCACTTTTCTCTTAGTTCTGGCACGACATAGGTTTCAAAAATTTATTTCTTGCAAACTGTGCATGTAATTGTAGTCCATATTTCAACAGTTATTTTCGTGCTTACTTGATAGGAAAACATGAGCTACAAATTTTCGAAGTTTCTAAAATATTAATGGTAATTGAATTGTGAATGGTAATCTACACCAAGCCTTAGTATACGTTTCCTTTATAACCATTTTCAATTTGAGGCATGGCACAAATTTTACACACATGGCACAAAAAGTACGACTGAAGCCTCTCATATGCATGTTTCGTTTATTTGAAAGTGCCACGCAACAATTTTGAATTAATCCTGTCATGAACTAAAATCTGAATGCCTTGCGAATTGCCTGCCACAAAATGTATTTTACTAGGTAAATTGTTCTGGGCTTGTTACACAAGCTGAAGATGATGACGATACTGACTGCCGCATCATCACTGATGAGACCGAGGATAGCGCGTGTACAATTTAGGTGCACACACGAGGCCCAATGCCAGTGCTACAATTCCAATTTACACACGAGCGCGCGCAATACGTGTGCTTTACCGCAATACACTGCGTGCACTTCACCGCAAGGCACGACTGCCTTGCGGTACTGTTCAATTATTAAGAAGACGCTTAAGGTGGCAATTTTGAGCGGAGATTTAAAGTGCTCCCAGCATATTTTCAATTTTATTTCCTTTTTTCTTTGTATACACCCACAAGAACATACATAGCTTAGAAAACCGATTATCGTCATTGGCGACAGCATATTTAAGCCACTTAAAAAATAACGTCGTGTAAACGCCAGCTAATATTCCATCGCTTCCAACTTGTGCATTTCGTATCTGTCTCACGCAGTTACGCAAGACGAAGCTTCAATGAAAGTTTTGGCACAAGCATAGACTTCACCCAAGCGACACATCGATCCTTATGCAACACACGCACTTACCAGACATACACGTACGGCATACATCCACAAATAGCATAATACACGGTGTTCATGATCGGGCAAGTCGTTACCACATTGCTTATAGACAGTATTACAGAACGAGACCAAGTATCCATGCGCAGAGGCAGTTCTCGCGAATGCATACAGCTCCCGGCCAACCTAAGACCACGGAGAAATAACCACCGCACGGTAAAGATTCTTGCGGTAGACCTTTCGTTCTCACCACCTAAACGTCCCCGAAAAAATGACGAACCATAGCCTCCTATATTTTTTCCTATATAAAGTTATAGAGGAGGCTATGGACGAACACAGCGATTCTGTCGCCGTCTATACATACATTTTAAGCCAAGTCAAGCCGGTTTTAAGCAGCTGTTGGGTCAACCGAGCGTTTTTACCTTCAAAAAGTTCAAGCAAGTTTCAAAGTTTGGTGAACTTCTTGTTACTATTGTGTAATATTATTGGTGTATAAAGAAATGCGGATATTGTGACGTACTGTGCTAAGGCTAAAAAAATTTGACCAACAATGAAGCTGCCGAAACGCTTTGTGAATCGCGGTATTCTTTCTTGCCGAGGTAAGACTTGTTATTGATCTTCATGTGATGTGCAATAATAAATGATTTACCAACAAATGTCTTCATGTATAGTTATTAGTAGAGTTATTGTGTGTAAAAATCAACAACCGTATTTTTCTCTTCAACGCACTAGAGAAAAAAATTAATAATAAAAAAAGAACCACGACGTCGTCTGGTAAAAGTGTCGTCTGCTTAGGGAGATGCGGTGTTTATGTGCTGCTTCATCAGACACAGCGTTCAGCAAGAGTCGCAAAACTCGCACGGGTTTGCCAAAATGACCTCAAATGTGCACCTCGTACTTATATTTCTTACGTTTGCAGAAGAACTAGGACAACAGCGTTCACTAAGTCGACTGTTTGGTCGAGTGAATCAACGTGCGTGTCCCGGCACTCCGTAATGAAATCCTTCAATACGAAAACAATTTAGTTAAATGAATGAAATGGTATTTCTCACAATACATTACGGAAAATGCAGTTTTTTTAAGTGGCTTTATAAACTGTCTGAGATGCTGTGCTTAACGTCAACTGAGGTATCGTCTGCTCATGCATTGCCTTCATTTCAGCTGAAGTCATTGCACTTCCCGTGGAGCTGGTTCAGCACCGAGAACTACGGCAAACGTCTTAAAGCTTAGCGTTTTCGCGAATATTACGCTGACAACACAGACATCCCTGGTTGCTGCCCCTCAAAACCTTCGGGGAGCATACTAGCACCGGCATGCTTGCTGCATTTGATAGTAGCAAACGTGTGTAAAACTTTGCCAACGTCGCTGACAATGCCCCTGCGTTGTGTCTACCGTTTTTGCTCAAGTAAAAGCAAGCAAGGAAACACAGCTGTCTCACTTCACAGGTATACATACAAAACCAAAGTGTACAATAAGCTAGAATTCATCGTGCCGCACAAGTCTTTTTGTTGAATGTCCTGAAGGTGCGACTACCTAAAAGAAAGCGTGAACTAAAATGTGTAACCTCAGAGATACAGTGTTTGAAGATTTTTTTTTCAATATTGTCACAACAGCTGATTGACTTCAGGTACGTGTGTACCAGTGGTCAGTTTAATGAAAATACACAAGATAAAACAATTAAAATGCAAAGCTGTATAGGAGCAGCCTGCCATCCGAGATGCAGCACCATTTGGCGACATAAATAGTAGCAGTACAATTTTTAAAAATTGAAGACTTTTGGCAGTCTTCGAAATTACACAGTGGATCAGAAGGAAGTATGCAGGTCAACCTGAAAACTTTGATAGAAAAGTTAAATCCTGTGATCATAGTGCACTATCAAAATCAGAAATAATTGACATTTACATAATGTTCAACCATACGATGGTAATGGGAGAGCTAGAAGGCACGTAAACACACAATGTGCAGTTTTTAGTTGGTAAAGTGTATAGAAAGGTTCCGAAATGCTGTCTAGGCAAATAATAAAATAAAAGAAAACGCGAGGCACTTTTTATAGCTAAAGGGCAAGAGAAGTGTGCACGGTCATTTAATTAGCTAGTGAAGCAGAAATATTTTTTGGCATGTTTGTTTTTATGTAGGGGGACCTTGCAGTTCGTAAACACATCGCGGAACAATGTGGAACTAATGCTAATGTAGTTGTGCCATTACCTGCTTAGGCTAACAGATGAAGACGTTTGTGAGACATGTTTTTGAAATAATAACCAACACAACAGATAAAAAGTCTGGTCAGCAGATGCTGATGTGCAACGTTGCAGTGCAGTAAGAATGGGGATGTGTATGTCTCATGAAAACATCCAAAGAATGTGCAGTCACTGCAATAAATCATTGTTTTGACCAGAAAGATATATGCTGTATTTCATCGAGCGGCGACAGTTGAACTTGGCCATAGCGACAATGACGCCATGTAAATAGTGTTGGATTTGTTGGACAAGGAATGTTGAAAAGGGAAATTCCCTTTATAAAATGTTGGCCCCAGTGACATTCGAAATTAAATTACTTGAAATGGCTTCGAACATGTGCATCCTTGAACTTGTTTAAGCATTTACAAGAAACATATCCTGCCAAAAATGCACCAAAAGCTGCAGGAACAGCATTGCAACGCCCGCCCCTCTTCATATAGGACAGTTTCTACGAAAGAAGGAAAACCTTTCTGATTGTGCAGGTTTCTGGTACATGACCCAGACTTGCTGCAAAAATGGCTTTAGGCATTGGGGCAGCCAGGCTTTGTACCATCGGGGCGCCACGTGCTGTGCTCCGCACATTTTGAAGAATCCGCTTTCTACGCTGGCAGGCAACGCCGCCGCCTCCATGAGGGTGCCGTGCCATCGAAGTTCATGACACCAGACAAAAAAGAACAGGTAATCATACTGCTACTTTTTTTATTAAAAATACCAAGGCGCAAATGTCAATGAACTAGTAATTGGAACAAACCTTCGTGCTCAAAATGAAGAATTGTTCCATTGAATTACAATTAAAGACTGCGAAAAATGCTGGAAGCGGAGCAGCACTGACAAAAAAAAAAAAGACAGCACCACTTGTTATGAACAGTAGGCAATCATTGTATGCATACTGCTCTCGTAACCGACTTTATGCTCATGTGCAAGAATGCCAGCTATGCAGATCATGCTGTGTGTACGAAGAGCAAGTCATGTAATTGAAGTAATGAAAGCTTATGTTTTAGAAGCTGTGGTTCAGTGTTGTTTTCCACAGTGAAACATACACACTAATGTGGTATTGCAAACACAACTTCGTTTTGTGCCAAATAGGGGTAACTTGGTACATGCTTCATGCTTCTGTGTTCTGTGCACCTTAATTTGCCACAGAATGAGGTAATAGATGACTGCCACCATTTAGCAACACATCATTCTGTGTGTGTTGGCATGTGTGCACAAGTTCTCACAAAGAACAAACAAATGTGCACAATTTTCAGGGTAATGTTTCCATAAGCAAAGCACATTATTTTGCATAATATTATGGAGAAAGGGCAATAGCAATGATAAATGTAGACAAGATGTCAAGTTTGACCATTCCTGTACATCATGACAAAATAATAAAACAAAATGAGCAATAAAAGTTGTGAAAATACCAGTTGATCAGTGTGCTGTGAGCAAAAGTCTGAGAAAGCTGGGACTTAAAAAGTAGAAATTTTGCAGCTTTTTCTTGGCACAGTGCTGTAATTTTTTTCATTGACGAGGATGTAGAACACGGTGGCAGCAATGATGCACTTCTCAGATGACAAATAAAACAAACTCACTTCTGGATTCCATTTTGTCTGATTTTCAATCTAATTTACCGTGAACTCCGTTTCCTCAACTTTTATGATTTTGCACAGTCGCCGTCAGTCACTCCTGAGACATTTCGCAACAATTAACATAGATATACCTCTTATGTTTTTTTTTCTTTCATACTCTGCAATACCAGTAAGTGTCGTAAAACTGTTCGCGTTTGTGGGCGCGTGCCAAAGCTTTCTGCAATATTTTTAAAAGTTTGCAGTGAACCTGATGTACAGGGCATCTCAAAACTGTTTTGTTAGCTAATAAAAGTGTTCATACATCGACCAACCGTTTCACAGGACGCCATGGCTTCTTTGGATATAGTTATGTAAAAATGTCGGAATATGTTTGCTTAATTAGTTTATTTTGGAATGTGAATGAGAGCATGGCAAGTGTCATAAATCAATAACTGGAACGGATAGTTCAAAACTGATATTTGTAATATCGGCACAACAAACCACACATGCATGCAGATTGTCAACACGTTATCCTCATAAATAATAAAATACTGTACACTGCATCGCCCCCCCCCCCCCTTAAGAAGCTAAAAAATTGGTCATCATGTGGCAGACTTGCCAAGAACAATTTAGTTATGTTGTTTGCACAGCACTAAATAGGTGAAAGAGATAAGGGAAAAAGCGATTCTATATGCACATTTTCGCACGATGCCATATGCAAATAGCAATGCTAGTGAGACATTATTTTACACTGCTGAATACTGCAACTCTCTGGCTCATGAAGTGACAGATGGGAAGCTACTAGTGCTAATATCCCAGTATGTGCAGTGGACTGTGTACAGCAGTTACCCATCAATTGGGGTTTTTTAAGGCATAATAACACAAAATTTCACGCTTAGGATAGCCCGCGAAACCGATTCCCATGAACATATGAGTAGTATCTGCGAAATATCACCAGTGGAAATAACTTGGAAGGTATGTTAAATGAATTTTGAAATTTGCTTGAAAGATCGCTTCAAAGGGGTTTTTTGGGAACTCCCTCCTTCCCTCATTTGACTACACTGCAGCAAGTTTTGACTACATCAAAGCCAGTATTTATTTTTATTTGGCCACGTTTGCTTCAGCAGACTTTTACTCGGCAGCTGCTTGGGAAGGTGTCGTCGCGGCGCGTGCATTGTATGTTTTGTGTTTGATGACATTGCTGCGCCCCATTTCCTGTTCGACAAAATAATTCTTTATGCGAACCGCACGGAAGTGCATCACAGTTTTGTGTGCTGCCATGGTCGAGTGTTGCACCAGCTAGGTGGTGGTAGTTGCACACGATGGCTTGTTGTTTTTCGAAACCGGAAGTAACACTGGTTGGTAATAACAAGTCTGTAAATAACTGTCTGTCCAATATAGTGATGGAAGCAACATTTTACTTTTCGGAGCACATGGCAAATTATTCCAAACGACTCCTGGAATAAAAAGAATCATTTAAACATGTCATAAACAATGCATAATAATAAAGATATTACATGTACAATAACCATAGCAAACTACAAGAAACAAATGATTAAGGAGATGACTGGTCACTGAACACTAAGTAAGGTGAGCTTCATATATTTAATATGTTGGTACCAGTGGTATGAATGACATAACATTAATAAAGCGACACACCACATTTTAAGACTAGGCAAAACCACATGGAACTATAGCCAAAGCGGCAGTTTATATTGGTACGAGATCAAAGGAATAGGTAACTCTCAAGATTCAAACTGAACATAGAAATAGAAAGCAAAAAATAAAGGAAGGCTATTTACATAACGTCACCTATTGTGGCATAAATGAGGTGAAAGGTGATGTAAAGGTCCATGTAATTTGAAACGCATTAACGTCATAATCACAGAGGTTATTAACCACTATGATATCAAACCGTCATCACACACATTTCATCAAAATAATCTGCTTGTCAGGTCCAAATATACAGATAAATCAGGCACATACAGTGCCACGACTTCTGGCATTGCCAATATGCCAGTTTGCAGCAAGTATTCAGTTAGCAAGCAAGCTGCATTTTTGCATACTAAGATGAAAGTACATACAGCTTGATTTTGGTTTCGTGTAGGCTTGCTGGATGTTCACACACTTGAGATGCATTGTTTTCCGTTTCTTAATATCATTTTGTAGCAGGTTCGGAGCAGTTACTAACAAACATGACTCTATGGAGCAGTATGAAACAGCACTACTCTCTTGGAACAGCTTAGAGCAAATAGGCAGCACTTCCACTGCTGGTCGCACCCCACATACAATTATGTGTTGTGCTGTGATTAAAAGGTCCCCAGAACGACAGTGCAGAAAAAAAAACAGCGAGGACAAAATTGTTGCGTACCCCTTTCGTTATAGAAGTACTTATGCTCAAATATCAACAAAGTTGCTTGTTTGCCTCGCTGTTAGACTGGGTGCAAACAGCCCGCATTGCACATTAAAGAAAGGTAAAAAATGTCGCGCCCTGGAGTATGTATAAAACTACCAAGACATGCTTGCAGGCGATATTGCTGTTTTGAGCAATTGTGTTGTTAATTTACTTTCCCCCGGTTTGTGATAAGTTAATTTACTCTGCTTACATGATAGGCACCGCCCACAAATGGCAGTTTTCCACAGTTTAAATGCCATGACAACTAATTTTTTTTATTTAATCAAAGACACTTTTACTTTTAAAGGAACTGAACAGTGTCGTACAACAAGTTCATTGATGTTGATCAGTGGAATTATTACCATTACACACTATGACAAGGAAGAATAAGAAAGATAAATGAGAACAGTGGTAATTTTTGTCCAATCTTTGTGTCCGTGTCAAAGTGTGAGCTGTATCACAGTGGTTTGTGTGAAGCCTTATGGTTTTATAGCCTTGTGTGGTCATTAGTTCGGCAATGACGTTTTTCCATGACAATGATTTGCCCACAGAGTAAGTTTCTGTAAAGTTGCTTTTGAACACAGGATAAACATGTTCTTCTTAATTATTTGGCACATGTCTAGATATGCTTATGTTTGCTGCAGTGCAAGCAATAAAAAACCTGTGTGTTCTTAAAAGGCAGCTCTTCTGCGTTTGCTACCTGCTGTTCAATGCTTATCGAACAAAGTGTATTTACTGATTTGCTCTAGTAGTTACTATGTCGTTGCATAAACGATCAGTTAAGTTAATCTGTGGTGAACATTCGTTTGCAGGCACAAGACACGCCGATGCCAGCCGACAAGGGAACATGCCAGAGCTCCTCCAGAACGCAGACAGCAGCAGTTTAGTTGCCAAGCGCAAGCCTGCAAAGCGTCGTTATTGAGCACTCGTACAGCAAAAGAGAGGAGCCCAAGAGCAGAGTGAAGAGGCTCAGCAAGGAACTAGATGCTCCAAGAAAAAAAGTCAAGTTGCTTGGAGAAAAGGCCAGTCGTTACAAGAAAAAAAGAGAAAGCTTGGAAAGTGTAGCACAGACACTGCTACAGCAAAAACAAAAGTCGCAAGCGGTGTTAAAAGAGGCAGCAGAAAACTTACCAAAGGCAATTGTTGCGCATTGGCAAAGAAATTCGACAGAACAGCCCCGTGGAAGGAGGTATGCTCCTGAAATGAAAACATTTGCTGCAACGTTACACTACCACTCGCCCCGAGCGTATGATTACGTTAGCACAGTTTTTCTTATGCCATGTGTACAAGCAATACGACGATGGCTCAAGGCTGTTTATGGCTGGCCAGGTTTCACACCTGAGGTTCTTAATGCCCTGAAGACTAAATGCGCAATCGCCATCCCTTGTGAGCGCATGTGCTCAGTTTTGTTGGATAGTATGAGTATCAAACGGGTGTGTGACCTGGACATTTCCACAGGGCGTCTTATTGGCTATCCTGATTTGGGAAACAGCAGCCGAGTGACCCAAAGAGCACCCCGCTCGCCACTGACGCGCTTGTGTTCATGGTTGTTGGACTAGCTGCGCCATGGAGGATGCCATTTGGGTATTTCTTAAATGCTGGACTATCAGGCAAAGTGCTTCGAAACCTTGTGATGCAAGCTCTGGAGAAGCTGCAAGAGTGCGGGCTCATCGTCATGGCTGTGATTTGCGACTGCCTAGAAGCGAATGTGTCAATGACAAAACTACTCGGCTGTCGTGTGCATTAACAGTGTTACGATGACCTGATCACAACATTTCAGTGCTCAGGACACAATCGCGACATTCATGTCATCTTTTATGCGTGCCATGGTCTGAAGTTACTGCGGAACATCCTTGGTGACAAGGGGACCCTGATAAGCAGCACATATGGGGTAAGCAGGGCTTCAATTGTAACACATACCTTTCCTCAGAAATAATGAAAATAGTAAGGCGGGCAATAATGTTTGTTTTGTGTGGTTACATCTTATAAAAACACTAGCCATTGTTTGCCAAATAAAGAATGTCTTTAGTTGATGGCGTGTGCATACGAGAGGCTAAGGTACGGCATGACAAACATTTTTTGTAAAAAAAACTTCACCTTTGCAACGCCCCCTCGCACAAGCATGTGATGTACTCTCTAACTAGGATGAATGACTACTTTAAGTCTATATACGTCCTGTTGCCCCTGACCACGCAACAGTTTTGGTGATCAGAGTGTAATGGAAGAAAACTGTGACGCGAAATGCGCCCAGGAACAGAGGTATTTAACCTTCCAAAAGTATGCATTAGTGTGTATGGCATCATAAAATTCCAAAACTTGAAAGATGACTTACTTTCTTAAAACAACTGTGAAGGTTTCTCCAGTATTGATGACCGATGCACATGTTATAATATTTGCTTGAGCATACCATGCTTCTGAATGTGAAGCATGGCACAAATTAAAGTACGGTAGCATGAATCAATGAACATATATATATTTTTTATTTATAACATACTGCAGACCAGAATTTGGTCCTTGCAGGAAGGGCACTCATAATACTCTAAAAAAAGAAATACAATACCAAAATATCAATACAGTGAGTACAAGGAATGCGCAAATTTTTACACTCAACTTAGTAAAGGCACTCATACTGCGTAATATAAAAAATGCAGTACTGTAGTTACAACAGAAGTAAGTAAAATGAAGTAAAACATACAAAATGGAAACACAACACCTAACGTATGTATTATGGTAACTTAAAAAGGGCCATTCATTATATGCCCAGAATTCCACTCCGACATACAAAATCATACGAAATCAAAACACAACCTACAAAAAAACATACAAAATCAAAACACAACACCTAACGCGGGTACTACGGTAACTTAAAAAAGGTCATTCATTTCATGCCTAGAGTTGCACTCCGACACTGTCCTGGGAAAAACTGAGTGTTTGTAAATATCTGTCCTAGCGAAATGAGGGGTTAAAGCATGTGTGTGATTGTAACGAGTACGCCTTGTGGACACGTCACAAGGCGTACACGTCATGATAAGGAAGTGTACGTAGCGTGACTGCCTTGAAACAGAGTAAGCTTTCAAGTTTTTAACCAGCATTCACTTTTTAAGAGTAAGATTATTTGCTTAATAACACTCTCTAATTGAATATGAATATTTAAGTTTTATTGTTAAACACGCAATAAAGTATTTGTTTTGTTTCTACAGATAAAGGTGCATGTTAAAAATTGGCTGGACCGATGTTTAGTAAGAAAAATATTCGGTCCCACATATACGACCATGCACACAGCGATGGAGCTGCTGTTAGGGACGTCGGAAGAAGGGTACACACGACTGGGTAAATATCGACGGGAGTCCTCGTATGGGCTTGAAGAGGAAAATGGGCTCCAGTTCGAGGTCGTCCAAGTGCTGCGGCAGTAGCGGAAGATATGGCCAACTCGGTAGCAGCGGAAGCAGATAGGTTGGTCGTCTGCAGTTCTCCATTCCGCCGGATTGCGGGATCGTGGAAGAAAATGTGAGTCATGACGTGGTGCATTTGTTTGTCATTGGTCTGGAAACGGGTCGGGAGACAGAGCAGGCCACAGGAAGACCGAGCTTTGCGATTTCCTGCCTCACGACTGCTTAAATAATGGAGACCGCCGGAGGCGTTTGTGCGGCGCCATGGTCGAGTGGATGTGGAGGGAATGGTGCCGGACTTGACACCTCAAGCTCTCGTCAACCTATTCGTGTCACGCTGTCCTGCATGGGTGGTGCGGCACCGAGATCGGTGCTGGTGGATGTAACAGCCGTGCTTGGTAGCCGCGTAAATTGAGGCAGAACACGGCGGCTTTTGGCCATTTTGAAGCGGCGGCATTCCTTGATAGCCATATCTATGGTCGTGACGTTAGTGTAGACGAGCAAGTTGAAGGCGTCATCCGCGATGTCCTTGAGTATGCGGCCCACCTTGCCCACCTTTATCATTTGCTTGTTGACTTTTGGGCACAACGCGAGCACGTCCTGTATGTACGAGACATACGACTCTGAGGAGGACTGCACACGAGTGGCGAGTTTTTTTCGCGCTTTCATTTGGCGACCGGACGGGTCCCCAAAGATGTCGTGTAGTCTCTCCTTGAAGGTATACCAGCTGGTGAGATTGGTCTCATGGGTGTTGAACCAGACCCGTGGGGTGCCGTCCAAGTGAAATATTACGTTGGCGAGCATCATGGTAGGGTCCCATAGGTGTGTCTGGCTAACACACTCGTACATACGGAGCCAGTAGTCAACGTCAAGCCCAAGTTGTGTGGAGAATGTATCGGGATCACAGGGGTTGGGCATCGTCAGGTATGTAGTGGCTGGAGCTAAAGATGGAGACGCTCATGGGTTGTTGTCATTGGTAGCCATGGCCGGAGACTGAACGGTGCGGCCACTCCGAAGCTTCGTGGTGAAGACGGGGAACATTCCACCTACACCAAATATGTTATGGAAAAAAAGAGACGCCACATAGACGAGGCTGGGGATGAAATGTATTCAAAATCAGCGGTAATGGCGTGACCGGTTCACCAGCGATCGAGCGGAGACAACCCTTCGTCTTCCTCGTCAGGCACACATGCGCGTTGCCCCAAAGCATGTAGCATGTAGCATGCATGTAGCAATATGTATTGAAAACTGTTTTTGCGAGCCCATTGTTTCACTGTCCACAAACTTTATCAAGCCCAGCGTGTAAAATTTCTTACAAGAACATCTTCAAACCCTGTTGCTTTAGTACGCTTTTTTTGTAACCACGTATCTTTCAGTTTTTGGCTTTGAAAGCGCGCGATTATAGCAGGCTGTTCAGTTGCCTTTGCTGCTAGCCGGTGATACGCGTCAATGTCATGGTCACCCATCTCGGCAACCTGGATCAGTCTAGCTACATCATTAATTTTTCACAGAAAGTTTTCGTGTTCATTAAATAACACACCATGAATCTCCAGGTTTTTGCTTTACTACGCGTTTCCAAGTCATTCAAATCTTTCTTCAACTTTTCGAAAGCCACTAGGAGCACTTCTTGATCGATCAAGTGGCTCAGTTACACCGGAGCACTTTTCTATGCGATAAGAGTAGCCGAATTTCTTACATTTCACTTCAGCGTCAGCGGCTTTAAGGACGCGCTTGCAAACGAGGCATATGTCTTATTCAGTAACACTCATCAATCCGTGCCCCCTTAACCGTATGACACAACTACGTCGACAAGTTTGGCAGCAGTAGTAACGAGCTCAAAGTTAGGTATAAGCAAATACAAAAGTGCTGAAACAAACCTTTGAAAATGCTGATAGAAAGGTCAGAAGACACGTATATCACCGGCCACCTTTGCTGTCAAAGTGTTGACGAAACGGGGGACGTTGCCAAGCGTGACATAGGCCCAGTGTTTAGCCTAAGGATTCCTGCCACACTTTATAGGTCTTACGAGCTTCATCCTCTATAGCAATGCCAGAACGCATTGCGGGCATAGATACGGCCTTGTTTCTTAAAATGAGAGAAAAAATTGGGTTAATGTTGAACGTACCTTTCGAACGAAGAAATGTCTTCGCTCGGGCCATGCAAGCATGAGCAACGCTTGCTGTCACAAGGCCCTTTCTATGTCGGTGCCACTCTGAAGAATTCGATCGCTCCCATGTAATGAATTCGATCGCTCCCATTTCCAGCATAGTAAATGGGCTGAAATGGCAGGCTTTTTTAGCTGTAAAACTGAACACACACTTGGGTCAGATCGACTGTAGTAAAAGCAAGTGTAGAGTATTAAGCCTGATCTAAATATTGGTTCATAGGCAACTACGTAAATTTTGTTTCTAAATTGCTATTTTCTAATATTGCCAATAAAAACTTGCTTTTCGGCATTAACTTGTGCAGCAAATGAATGACTGTACGAGCTGATGCATTTCTCCCTTAAAAGTGCTATTTTCAACACGGTGATCAGAATGCAGTGCAGAGGCAATGCCACATTCCTTTTCACTGCTTTGCTAGTTTTAACTTTCTTCGCTCTGACATCGAGCTTAACTCGGTGTGACCTCAGCCTTCACTTGACGTTGTGGTGTCATGCTGTTATAGGAAAAGAATTTCTGGGATTACGTGAAACGAATATCACAAGCAAGCACGAGCCACATTTTGTGTTGGTAGTGGCACACAAACTAATTATAATAGCAGTCTATGTAATTATCAGTTTTTAAAGAAATTATTTGGGATAATGAATATAAAGTTTTCTAATGAAGTTTGGAAAAGACTCACTAAGTAATCGTTTGCGTATGTCAAAGCAACTGTTACAAGGATGGACCCTGATGTAGTGCACCTCAACACGTCTGTCCCTCCAGTAGTTTTTTGGAACACTAGTTATGAGACGTGAAACTCCGATATGATGTTCAAGCATATACAACAGGCAAAAAGATGGAGCTGATTTCAAACCTTAGAGGAGCAGTGATTATCTTCAAGAGCAGGAGCGATTAGAAATACTGGCCCGATCTCAAAGTGGGGCTTACACAAAATACGTAGAAGAGAGCAACACATACATACTCCGCAGCTACACTGTACAGCTTTCTAGAAGTTTTGTATGGCTTCATAGCTTGCACTAATGTGTTTCATGCACTACCACTTACAATAATGTATTCAATATTTCAGAAACTATTTTTGAGGGACCTAATGATTGTAAACAGGGGTCCTCCAGATTATATACAATTAACTCTGAAAGGACAGATCTCCAATGCAAAAAGCACTGCCTTTAGTTAAGGTGCAAACACCTTACCAATTAATCGCTGAATCAAGGTTTATTCATGAATAATAGAGCATCAAGCAGCATGCTCAAGTGCACTGGCATATTCAAACTTGAGTGGTGCTCAGGCAAAGAAACGCCCACGTGTCTTTCGAGTGTTCGCATGGCAGAAGTCCGGAAGAGTCAAGTGAAAAGATGTCATTGCACAGTCATAATCATCATCATCATAATCATCATCATCCTCATCATCATCATCATCATCATCAGCCTGACTACTTCCACTGCAGGGCAAAGGCCTCTCCCATGTTCCGCCAGTTAACTCGGTCCTGTGCTTGCTGCTGCCAATTTATACCCGCAAACTTCTTAATCTCATCTGCCCACCTAACCTTCTGTCTCCGCCTAACCCGCTTGCCTTCTCTAGTAATCCAGTCATTTACCCTTAATGACCAGCGGTTATCCTGTGTACGCGCTACATGCCCAGCCGATGTCCATTTACTCTTCTTGATTTCCACTATGATATCCTTCACTCCCGTTTGTTCCCCCCTTCACTCTGCTCTCTTCTTGTCTCTTAAGGTTACACCTACAATTTTTCTTTCCATTGCTCGCTGCGTCGTCTTCAATTTAAGCTGAGCACTTTTTGTAAGTCTCGAGGTTTCTGCTCCGTAGCTAAGTACCGGCAAGATACAGCTGTTATATAACTTCCTCCTAAGGGATAGTGGCAATATACCTGTCATAATTTGAGAGTGCTTGCCAAATGTGCTCCACCGCATTCTTATTCTTCTAGTTACTTTAATCTTGTGGTTCGGCTCCGCTGTTATTGCCTGCACTAAGTAAACATACTCTTTTACAACTGGAAGTGCACTATTACCTATCTCAAAGCGCTGCTCTCTTTCGAGGTGGTTGTACAATAATTTCGTTTTCTGCAGATTAATTTTAAGACCCACCTTTCTGCTATCCTTCTCTAACTCCGTAATCATGAGTTGCGATTCGTCCCCTGAGTTACTCAGCAGTGCAATGCCATCGGCGAAGCACAGGTTACTAAGGTACTCTTCATTAACTCTTATCCCTAACTGTTCCCATTCTAGGCTTCTGAAAACCTCCTGTAAGCACGCGGTAAACAGCATTGGGCAGATTGTGTCCCCCTGCCTTACACCCTTGATTGGTATTTTGTTGCTTTGTTTATGAAGCACTATGGTAGCAGTTGATTCCCTGCATATTTCTTCCAGGATATTTATATATGCTTCATAGACGCCCTGATTCCACAGTGGCTGCATGACTGCTGATATTTCTACTGAATCAAGCGCCTTCTCGTAATCAATGAAGGCTATGTATAGTGGTTGGCTTTATTCTGGGCATTTCTCTATTACCCGATTGATAGTATGAATGTGGTAAATTTTTGAGTAGCCTTGTTGAAATCCTGCTTGTTCCTTTGGTTGACTGAAGTTTAAGGGTTTTTTTTTGTTAGCAATTGACTTTGTAAATGGCTTGTATGCAACAGAGTGCATTGCACACTAACACATGACAAATGCCAGACTCACCTTTCTTGGTACAAGACTCCGCCATTGAGCTGTCAGGCCATCGCCTGTGCTTTCTGCATGGCAATAAAAAGTATGTTAGGGACAGTGGATAAGACACAACACACAGCAATGTAATCTTCATCATGGTCGACCTGCTATCATAACAGTTCTTGTAGACATTGTGTGCCCTAGGAAGAAGTCACTACCATCCTACAAATGCTTGCTGAATTTGCACAGATAGTGCATTTCTTCATTCATTGGAGCTGCTTCAAATAATCAATACTTAGCTTAATACAAAAAAAACACAGAGGAACGTCCTAGAACATGAACGCAGCCAAATATTCGTTTCAGAGTGGCGACTAAAGCTCACTGTTGTAATTGACAAAATAGAATACGAACAGATAATAAATGCTGAGAGCCCTATAAAATGCTACCATGCTGTGATTTACCATATCTTTCACAACCTACAACTATGTGCGCGTGGTATATGCAACTACTTGTCAGGATTTCTGCATGCGCAATGCTTTCACTCACCCCTGCACATTTTCACTGAGCACCAAGTGCTAGGTGAGAGTGGTCACTCGGAAACAGCCATGACATCGTGCACAAAGAGTTCTGATCAGTTTTTATTATTGTTCCCGTATCAATGACCAAGCGCTATATATCACTATTGAATGAGTTAATGGCAATTTTCTGATGATAGCCACCAGTGCATTTGAAGTAAATGTTAGAGTGCTGTGTGCTGATGGTTTGAATAAGCCACTATTTGAACTTCTAATGAGACATTCAGTTTACACAACGCTTTGTAGTGCACAGCTCCAAAGTCATACTTTACAGCTATTATATCTTGTCATGAGCCTAAGTAACACCTAAGTAACACCACCTTTTCAGATCTTCACCTATACTAAAATGCAGCTGCAGCATGCAAAATTGCAACGGTAAACTCATGCACTGCTGCAAAGTACTACAACCACTACTATAACTTAACTGCTTGTAGGACGACATGGTCTTTCATAGCTTCAACCTCTCTGGATTGTATAAATGAACAGGCACATACGAGCACAACAGGTGCACAAAATTTGACTGCAAAACTTGTCTGCTTTACATGTTCGAATCACTAGTTTTATTGCTTGTGTATCATGAATTTGAAAACAGGTTATTTTGAAAGGGCATTACAGGTACACTTTTAACTTGAACACTGCAATGGCATAATTGGGGGCACTGTTCTGAAAGATCTGCAACAGCTGTGTGGCATAAATTTCAGGGATTCGTTGGAGAGAGACAGGTGGCTTGACATAGCTATATATCGGAATCGGTACTGGTGTATACATGTTTTGCACCAGTTTCTTTTTCTGGCTCCATGCACGATCCCCATCTGTGTAGCTCAATGCATGGACCCAAGGCTTGATATGCAAGTATTTTGAGGTACAAAACATATTTGAGATATACTAGATGCAAGTGGAAAACTTATCAGCAAAATAGTGCAATGGGGATTGCGAATACGCAGAAGAAAGAAACGTGTATATTTGCAACACATACAAGTAGGTGTGACAAATGCTGCCAGCACCTCGCGTCGCGAGTCCGCTTCTTTTACGTTGATTTGCCTACGACGGCGGAGTTATGCCCACTGCCACGTAATGTGCCCCCCACCCCGCCTGTGGACAAGGAACTGTCACGGCACCCGTAAGTCAATCAGGAAGGGCAGTATAGTAGAGCTTTAGGCGCGACACATGAACAACATCAGCGGGTGGTGCAGTATGAAATGTGTGTGGTTGAACGGGACTGATCAGGTAGTCGACGTCGGTGACCTTACAGAAAACTTTGTAGGGCCCTGTGTATCACGAGAAAAGCTTTTCGCATAAGCCTTCACGTCGGCACGGCTTCTGAAGTAGGACACAAGAGAGTGAGGAGGGTAGTCAACGTCGCAGTACCAGTCATCGTAGTGGACGTTTTGTGAGGCCTGAGAAACACAGAGCCTTGTGTGCGTGACTTGTCGAGCAACGTGGGCTCGAGAAGCAACAACCTGAGGATGCACCGTTGGTTGGACAGTATCAGAAGAAAGGAGTGTTTATAATAACAATGCATGGTTGTGGCCACACAGAAGAAAGAACGGAGAATAGCCAGCGGTGTCATGCCTTGACGAATTACATGCAAACGTAACGCAGAGGAGCGTTGCGTCCCAATGACGGTGGTCAGCAGAGACGTACATTGACAACATATCTGTGAGAATTCAGTTGAGGCGCTCCATGACGCCATTTGTCTGGGGATGGTAGACAGTAGCAAGGTGATGTTTGATAGAGCAGCTACGGAGAATTTCGTCGATAACCTTTGCGGAGGAGGGGTGACCCCGATCCGTAAGAAGCGGGCATGGAGCCCCATGCCACAGATTGACGCCATTCTGTAGCAAGTCTGCGGCGTCTGTAGTGCAGCTAGTTGGCAAGACGCGAGTTATAACGCATCTGGTCACATAGTCAGTTGCGACAGCGATCCATTTGCTGCCTGGCACGGACGCAGAGAAAGGTCGGAGCAAATCAAAGCCGACATGGAAGAATGGTTCTTTGGGAATGTTGATAGGTTGGAGCAGGCCAGCTGGACGGAGAGCAAGAGGTATGTGACTCTGGCAGTGCTCGCAAACAGCGAGCATTGCCAGGGCCAAAAGAACCAGTGCTAGGTACGTGAAAGGCACGTGAAAGGTACGTGAAGGTATCACCGTGCTAGGTACGGTGATAGGTACGTGAAAGGCCCAGGTGTCCCACCATCGGAGTGTCAAGCCGATGTTTAAGAATGGTAACACGCAGGTGTTGGATAATAACTAATAAACATTCCGGGCCATCAGGCTTCATGTTGCGGCGATACAGAACGTCGTTGTGTAGAATATATTGAGAAAGCGAAGGGTCGGAATGCCCTTAAAATACTTGCCCCCCCCCCCCCTGGTGTTGAATAAGGACAGCGCCGATGCCGTGAGCAAAGGCGTCTGTGGAAACTTCCGTCGTCGCGGGTGGATCGAAGTGGGCCAGTATTGGTAGTGAAGTAAGCAGGCTGATCAGCCTGGAAAACGCAGCTGCTTGGTCTTGGCCTCACAAGAAGGACACGCTGTTTTTGAGGAGGTCAGTAAGTGGTCGGGCAATGGTATCGAAATTGTATATAGAACGTCGGAAGTACCAGCATAAGCCCACAAAACTCTAAACATATTTAATAGAAGAAGGCAGAGGAAAGTTATTTACAGCACTAACCTTGTCATGGTCCGGTAAGATGCCAGCAGCACTTACACGATGAGCAAAAACCGTGATTTGTTGTCAGCCGAAATTTCACAATTTGGAGTTCAGCTGGCGTCCCTCTCGACAAAAAACGGCTAGAGTTGTCGACAAACAAGTTAAGTGGCTTTTAAATGTTGAGGAAAAACAGTGACATCGTCGAGGTAGCAAAGGCAGATAGACCATTTGTAACCACGAAGGAGAGCCCCGCCACGGTGGTATAGTGGCTAAGGTACTCGACTGCTAACCCGCAGGTCGCGGGATTAAATCCCGGCTACGGCGGCTGCTTTTCCGATGGAGGCGGAAATGTTGTAGGTCCATGTCCTCAGATTTGGGCACGCGTTAAAGAACCCCAGGTGGTCGAAATTTCACGAGCCCTCCACTACGGCGTCTCTTATAATCATATGGTGGTTTTGGGACGTTAAATCCCACATATCAATCAATCAACTACGAAGGAGAGAGTCCACCATGCGTTCAAAGATCGCCGAGGTGTTGCACAGCCCAAAAGGCATAACCTTGAACTGATAAAGCCCATCTGGTGTGATGAAGGCAGTCGTTTCTCTGTCTAAGTTGTCGACAGGAATTTGCCAGTAGTCTGAACGCAGATCTATAGATGAGAAGTATCGCGCACCTTAAAGGCAGTCAAGGGCGTCATCAATTCGTGGCAGCGGATACACGTCTTTGAGGGTTATCTTGTTCAAGGCACGGTAGTCAACGCAAAATCTCCCACTGCTATCCTTCTTTTCGACTAAAAAAACAGGTACTGCCCACGGACTTGAAGAGACTTCTATGACTTCTTTGAAAAGCATTTTCTCGACTTCTCGTTGTATGACCTGGTTTTTGAACTGTGAAGCACAATATGGTTGCCGTCTAACAGGACTTGCATCACCGGTACGTATTTGATGACGCACGAATGACGTTGGACTTAAAGGGCAGTCATTGAAGTCGGAAATATTTCAGTTGGTCGTCAGAACGTGGCGGAGTTGCGCAGCCTGACAAGGCAGTAGATAAGGGGCAATCATTTTCCTCATTCCGTTGGGTTGTGCGTTTGCTTGACCAGCTGTAACAAGGGATGAGCAATCTTTAAGCTGTACTGCCACAGCGTTACACGCATCAAGTGAAGATACGCAGGCTAACAAAATTCCTTCCTGGAGAGCTTGGTTCGAACGAATAAAGTTGAGGAGCGGAAGCTGAACGTAGTTGTCGACGATAGTCACAATGATTTGGGACACAGCAACACTTCGGGCCAAGAGCACATCTACTGATGGAGACACAATGTAGTCACCGTCAGGAACAGCTGGCAGCATCATAAAGGCCATGCAAGCGATGGCTTGTGGTAAGAGCCGCACACATTGAACAGCGCACAAGAGGTGTGACGGCAAAGATGGCACAGCCCCAAGTCGAGGCAGTTCAAGCTGGAGAACGGTGTAGTTAAGATTGGGATGATGAAGGCAATCCCGATGGTTCAGATGGCCACGATGACATGTTGAAGGACTGGACAGGCCCGGTTGCTCCGTTTCTAGCAAACTTCAGTTTACTTACACACTGTCACTTACTTAATATCACAGGCCGGGGCAACCACTAAACCGACCACACAGTAAGCACTGAGCTGTATTAATGTCAGCGTTACTTGCCGAGCTTTTACTGTACTGCACACATCGACATCAACTTCTTGATGTGGTATGGAACGCTGGATCAGAGCCGGCGCCAAGCATGACCTCTGTCCACGCTTCGCGATCTCTTCTTCAAGCCCTAAGCTCCCTTATCTCTATTCTTCTCCATTAATTACCTGCCGTCTCATCTGAGACCACCTGGTGGGAGGAACCCCTTCTTGATGCTCCACAAATGCAGTAAACAACTCTCCTTTCCTCAGAGACGTGTCTACGCCTTTGCGTTCCCACACTTTGCTATCCGCATCCTCCAGGAATCGGCTAAAGAACTTCATCATTTTGTCAACGTACAGCTTAAAAATACTTTCGCGCAACAAAAAACTAGGGTAGACAGCCGGTCGGGTGTCTGGAGTTAGTACACACAATACTGCCATCTGTCCGCATTTATTGTGACAGTACTCTGCCACATTATCCTGTTGGGAGTGGTGTCGCGACAGGGGCCACTTGTTTCTCAGACTAGTTCACCACGAGAACAGTTCTGCCACGCGGGTGACTCACTAGCGAAAGGTGCCGTGAAGAAAAGTTCACGAGGTTTGGCACCAAAGGCGCGTGAAGAGACGAATGACTTGGTACATTGTCTGCGCAGCCACTTTTCATTATCCTCCCTTTTCGTCAGGCGCCCTCTACCGACTGGCCATCCTCCGCTTGCCGCAAACATAACTCCTTCCAGCCCAAGAGTGTTCTATGTATACCAGTTGTACGTACAACTGCGAAAACAGTATGAGTGGGGGTGAATCACACTTAGGTGCCCTGCCGACACTTCGAGTCGTGAGTAAACAGCATACAAAAATGACCAAAACAACAACAGAAGCAACACGTTACAGTGGATTCACGTAATATGTTTATAGTCACTCAAACGCACAAAGTCAAACAGATTACCGCCAGGAGGGGAATGCACACGAAATAAAAAAATGGAGAGAAACGCACTCAAGTAGCCACCCCCGCACAATGGTCGGACCATAGCTGGCAGGTTGGACCTTGTCGCGTACGTTCCTTGGTGCACCATGGCAATTAATCAACATTCCGACACCATGCTCTTGCTGCTTGCCTAAATCTAACAAACTTGCATACTGTCACTTCACAATGGACCCATTCGGTAGTAGTAGTACTCAAGAAAGAAAAAGAACAACCTCCCACCCGCCCCCCTCAGTTTTCTCTACTGAATACCACTGTCTAATTGTGACAAGACATCATCGCACTTATTAAGTCAATTCTTTATGTGATAAAAAAGATGTACTTCCGTATTGCCACAGCCAAGTGGGTCAAGTGAGCACAAGATCACATGGAGTGGGTCAGGTATTCGAGCGGGTCACGTGCCGTTACTACTTTAATTTTAACATCAACTGACAGCTTGTCCGACAGGCTGAGGGCCCACACGACGATAAACACATTCCTTTTCTTGCCAACTGATTTACTTTCTTAGAAGTTATATTATTTCTTAGAAAGATGATTGGTCTCTCTTCGTTTATCCCTGGAGTAACATAGGCCTATATTCGCCTTTTCGAGGCACCTGGTAATAATTCAGACTTGTTTCTCAGATGTGGGGTGCTTGAAGACAAAGGCGCGTGCAGAGGCAAACGGCTTAGTACCCCGTCTGCGCGGCTACTTTTCATTATCTCTACTTTTCGTCAGGTGCCGTCTACCGACTGACCACCTTTCGCTTGCCTGAAACATTACTGACGGTTGTACAGTCGATGAG
This sequence comes from Rhipicephalus annulatus, assembly GCA_013436015.1. NCBI lineage: Eukaryota > Metazoa > Arthropoda > Arachnida > Ixodida > Ixodidae > Rhipicephalus > Rhipicephalus annulatus. The sequence continues at coordinate 826,539 of WOVY01000013.1, forward strand.
AGTGGCATTAGAGGACAAGAAATCTAATCTGAGATTTAAGTCATTGATGCACTGCTGAATAACTACAAACAGGACATATGTGAGGTCATTGGCGATTGTGATACGTGCTGTGCTCAATCCTGTGATACCAAGAATTCTTCCGTCAACGACGCCAATAATGCCACTAGCAGCTGGTGTGTGCACTTTCTTCAGGTGGCGACGAAGTCGAGCAGTCATCACAGAAATGTGCGCCCCAGTGTCAACAAGCGCAGAAACTGTCAGGTCATCTACGTCGACGTCGATCAAATTTGGCATGTCCGCAGTATAAGGAGAGGATTTGAGGTCGGAATCGAGGATGCAGCTTCACATCTAAGAACTACACCTCTTAGTTTTCCTGATGAGGACTGAGGGGGGTCGGGCGTCGTCGTAGAGGAGACGGTGACGACGGGTGACGTCCTGGTGGCAAGCGAGACTGGTGACTTCGAGGCGACGGTGAACGGCTGTGCTGAGTATTGGGCCGCCGAAGGTGTAGAAATCGAAGGGCGGGAGCCGGCGGTAGTTGTTGATCGGCGCAGGAGAATGAAAACGGCCTTATGGCTTAAACAGGGTACGGCCGCACGCCCGGTTCCAATCCGTTTTTCAGGACCATTCCGGTTTTCAGCCGGTCTGGAGAATGAGGCTGTTCACGGTGGGGCCGCACGAGCGGAATGCATGAGCACCGTGATTGGCTGACGCGATATTCATGAAGTACTGGCAACTGTTCGGCGAAACAGAGGTGTTCGATGGCGACTATCATCAGCAGATGACACAAAACGTACACTCTTGCCCTTGCGGGTTCAACTGAAACGAAGTAGGTGCACTGTTACGTTCTGTTCTGCAGCGGCATGAGTGGCATGGCAGCGATCGTGGACGCTGGAAACTCTACAGAGGGGCCTTAACCTGTGTGATTTTTGATATTCGCTTAAGCTGCCGTATTCAGCATGAGATCAGCCCATCTGTACTAGGTGCATTCTGCGTGACATCGCCGTGCTTGAACATGCCCGCGCTTCAGCTTCTTAGAACACGACGTTCCCGCACATGTTCCAAACCAGATTATTCAAGTAGGCACGCTGATGACGATCAGCCATCAATCGCGAGGTTAAACACATGTAGGTCGAGACAGACAAACACAAATCTCACTCCCCCCCCCCCCCGAAACAGCAGAGAACTACACCGAGTATTATCACATATCATTTCTTTGGCAATTTCCTGCTTAAAAGTTCGATAGATCTCTAGTGCGGACTTCTTAATCATGCCAATTCTCCACATATTGGTCTGATCTTCCTTCACCTTCTTCTTAACCAATAATTCTTTTTGGTATGGCCCCCTTAAGTTTTTTAAGTATTTACCAGTGAATTTTCTGGTTCGCTTCCTCCATTTTGTATCGACATTCTTCATGTACAAGTAGCTGAATACCTTCCTAGCCCAAAGCTCCTCCCCCATTTCTCTCAATCGCTTCCCAAATTTTATCTTGCTGCTAGCTTTCCTGCCCTCAAATGATGTATATCTCATATCACCTTGTACTCCCTGATTTGGTGTATTCCCGTGAGCTCATAAGGCAAGCCTACCTATTACACGTTGCTTAATTTCTAATCTTGCTTGAACTTCTGATCTCATGCACAAAACCGCATTGCCGAACGTCAGACCAGGAACCATGACCCCTTTCCATATTCCTCTCACAACATCATACCTATTGTAATTCCACAGTGCCCTGTTTTTCATCACCACTGCATTCCTGTTACCTTTAGTCGTCACGTATATTTCGTGTTCCCTTAGGTACTCGGCCCCATTGCTTATTCATACGCCCAGATAATTGTATTTATCTGTTATTTCTAGCGTGACCTCCTGTATTCTGAGCTCACTACCTTCATTGTCATTAAAAATTATGACTGCTGATTTTTCCTTACTGAATCTCAAATCTAACCTATCTCCCTCATTACCACAGATGTCCACCAATCTCTTCAAATCTTCCTTGTTGTCGGCCATTAGCACTATATCATTTGCGTACATCAATGCTGGTAGTGCCTGTTAAATGAGTTTTCCTTCTTTGACGAAAGAGAAGTTGAAGCCCAGTCCACTTCCCTCTAATTTGGCCTTTAATCATTGTAGGTACATCATGAATAATAAGGGTGACAGGGGACACCCCTGCCTAAGCCCCAGTTTTACCTCTGCAGGCTTGGATACCTGTTTTTCGCACTTTACAACTACCTCGTTGTCGTTATAGATATCCTTTAAAAGATTAGTGACTACATCTTCCAAGCCTATTGTGTCCAGTATTCCATACAATTCCTCTTAAACCACGCTATCGTACGCTCCCTTGATATCCAAAAATGCTAGTCACAGTGACCTGTGTTCCTTTTCTGCTATTTCGATGCACTGCATCAGTGAGAACAGATTGCCTTCCAACCTCCTGTGTTTCCGAAACCCATTCTGCAGTTCCCTCAGTGTGCCGTCCCCTCTCGAAGAGAGCGGCCAGGAGCCGTGTTTGCCTTTCAAGTGCCGCCAAAGGAAGTCGGGAGAGACGCTTAATCCCTTAATAGGGGCTACTTCCACGTCTTGAAACCCCTTTTTCCTTTGTTATGGCCACTTTAAACGGGCGCCGCAAACGACCTTCAGAGCGTCATTTGTCATCTTCTCTGTCAGCTCACGGAGAGAGTGAAAACACCGGTCGTCGACGGAAGAAGAAATTCCAAGCGGCGGGCAGACTCACTCTACCTGCCCGAGCAACAGCACCGCTTTTTTACCGGGGGACTTACTGAGTGCTTGTGAATGTTTGTTGAAATGTGACCCCAATTCCTGTTAATTAAAGTTACTTTTGTTTAAATGTTCACGAGTGTTCGACCGTTAACTGGCTGGATAGCGGACGCTTTGACCCGTCAAATGCGAGCTGCGAGACCAGCATAGTAAAAAAGCGCTTCAACTGCGATCGGCCGCCAACTCAACGTCCGCCGGCAATAGGATACGTCGCCACGGCAAGACCCCCGGTTGAACCCAGACACACGCCCATTGCAAGGATATCATCGCCAAGGAGTTGAGCAGCTGACAGCAGAAGGGCAGCAACAAGGTGGGCTCATTTCATCTTTCAACGCTCAACGCGCAGCTTAGCACCATTGTTTCACATACGTCCGCTCCGAGACAAAACGTGCAAGCAAGAATGGACCAGGACGAGCTGACGCATGAGTGTCCAAATGTCACACCACAAGATGAAGTTTCCGCATCAAACGTTCGGCCGCAAAGAAAAACAACCCTATCGACGAGGGCTAAAGAAATGTACCAAACGAGCCGCGAAGAGCACTGCCGCAAACTAGATTCTGCTTGGAAAAACGTGGAGAGCGCTCTTCAGGCACTGTCACGCGCTAAGGGAGAACAGTTTACCGGCGCCAAAACGCAGCTTCGTGCAAGTTACGAGTGCTACCAGCATGCTACCGCAAGATACTCATTCTTTCTCGAGAAGGCGAAGACGCCTGAGGCCAGGCACGAATTACAGCTTCAACAGGCAATCGATGAAGACCGTGAGGCGATCGTGAGCGAAAAGTTACGAGAGGCTACGCCACAAGAACGCGACAAGGCACATAAAACAGCATCGCAGTTCTCTCTATCGGTTCACTCAAGAGCTTCCTCGCGATCACGACGATCGGGCTCCTCCACGATTAGCCTGGCTGCTGCGCAGGCCCGCGCGAAAGCAGAGGCCGTCAAAGCAAGAGCTAAGTTTGGGCGTAAAGAGGCCGCAATGCGCTTAGAAAAGGCAAGAATTGAGGCCGAGCTTGAGGTATTACAACATGAAAAAGAGGCAGCTGCTGCAGACGCGCAGGCAAGTGCACTCGAGGCAGCTGTGGAACAGGATGGCGGGGAGTGTGTGCGCCCACACCCACCTTTAGACCGGACACTACGGGTTTCCAGCTACATCACTGAGCAAGCCGCCATACGTGATGCCGAGCTTGCGTCTCTTCGGGCGCCTGTTGTTCATCCGAGAAGCCAGAGCTTGGAGCATGCTGAAGTAGCCAACCACCTCACGGACTTGCGTGACTATCATCAGCCGCCTGCGTACACGCCAGCACCTAACAGTTCAAGCTCAGAGCTTGCCGGCGTCCTTAAATTCTTGTGCCGCAAGGACCTTGTCTCTACAGGACTTACGAAGTTTGATGATCGACCTGAGAACTTTCGAGCTTGGAAGTCATCTTTCAAAGGCGTCATCAGAGATGTAGACCTTTCTGCGCAGGAAGAGCTCGACCTTCTAATCAAATGGCTTGGTCCTGAGTCATCGCATCAAGTGCGAAGGTTGAAATCTGTTCATGTGGATGACTTTTTGAAGGGCTTGAACATCGTGTGGAAACGGCTCGACGACACCTTCGGACGTCCTGAGGCAATTGAGGATGCGCTGCTGAGGAAGTTGGAGGAGTTCCCAAGAATATCGTACCGGGATAATGCCAAATTGCAAGAGCTCGGAGACCTCCTGCTGGAACTCGAAGCTGCCAAATCTGATCCCTACCTCGCCGGTCTTAACTATTTGGATAGCGCAAGAGGAATAAACAAAATTTTTTCCAAGTTACCATCTGGACTTCAAGAAAATTGGATGTCAGTGGGGACTAAATACAAAAAACAGAACAACACTGCGTTCCCACCCTTTGCGGTTTTTTCAAAGTTCGTTCAAGACCAGGCAAGCATGAGGAACGATCCCAGCTTCATCCTGCAACCACAATATGTCTCGCCTACGATCACAGAGCGAAAAGAAGGAACGACCACCAAGACGCCGCTGCACAAGTCATCTGTGTCAGCAAGGAAAACAAACGTAGATCACGCCTTCGAGCAGGTTCAGGAAACGACACCAAAGCAGCTACTTGAATCGAAGAGCTTCGAAAAATGGTGCCCGCATCACGAGAAGCCTCATCCTCTTGCAAGGTGTCGCGTTTTCTGTGAAAGAACACTGGAAGAGCGGATGACCTTTCTTAAAGCTCACAGAATATGTCTACGATGTTGTTTATCCTCAAATCACACGCAGTGGCAATGCAAGGCGGTCGTAAAATGCTACATATGCAGCAGCGGTAATCATGCGACAGCGCTTCACCCATCAACTACGTGCTCAGAATCGCCGAAGCCTATTGAACGCGATAACAACTCTGCTCAGAATTTGGATGAAAGAGTCACATCTACGCGTACCGAGGTGGCAAACGTGAACGACAACTACAGATCGTGCGCTAAAATCTGTCTCGTGGATGTGACTCACCAATCTCAGCCTGACAAGATATTAAGAGCATACGCGATACTCGATGAACAGAGTAATCGTTCGTTGGTTCGGCCAGAACTTCTCGAAGAGTTCAGTGTGGAGGGCACACCTACCCAGTACACATTACGCACTTGTTCCGGCAGTACTGAGGTTGTCGGCAGGGTCGCAAACGGCTTCCTTGTGCGGAGCGTATCGGGCAATGTCAAGCTCTTCCTTCCGCCTCTTCTTGAGTGCGATGAGATTCCGGACAACAGGGAAGAAATTCCAACGCCAGACGCAGCACGGAACTACTCGCACTTGAGGGCCATTGCCGCTCACATTCCACCTCTCGAAGAGGCAAGAATATTGCTCCTCCTCGGTCGAGACATTCTCAGAGTCCACAAAGTTCGCCAGACCATTAACGGGCCGCTTGACGCTCCTTATGCACAGAGGCTCGATCTCGGATGGGTCATTGTCGGAAACGTCTGCCTGGGTCGTACGCGAAAAACAGGCTCCATAAATGTGTTAAAAACACACATTCTGGGCAACGGAAGACCATCCCTTTTCACCCCATCTACAAAACATTTCATGGTCATAGAAGCGCCGGTTCTCTACACTGCGGACAGGCATCAGGTCAAGAATGATTTCTCATCAATAACAGCATCAGATGACACCTTGGCACCCAACCTGTTCGAGACAACGCGAGAAGAAAACGAGCGTTCCCTGTCTATAGAAGATAGAGCCTTCCTCAATATCATGGATAGGGAATTATACAAAGACAGGTCAATCAACTGGGTTGCCCCTCTACCTTTCCGCTCAACAAGAAGACGGCTTCCGAATAACCGAGAACAGGCTCTCTCTCGCCTGTACTCGCTGCGACGCACGTTGCGAAAAAACCCTGAGACAAAAGAGCGCTTCGTGCACATCATGAAAGTATATAAAAGAAGGCGACGTCGTGCTCATCAGGGACAAAGAAGCAAATCGCAACGATTGGCCCATCGGCGTTGTCACCCAAAGCCTGCCCAGTGCGGACGGAATGGTGCGCAAGGTGGAGGTGAAGATTGCAAGGAATGGTGCAATAAGGAAACTCTGCCGACCGATGTCAGAAGTGGTGCCCTTGTTTTCGCCATCAACAAACTGTGGCGTCTAACAAGCAGACACCAGACGGGGAGTGTGCCGTCCCCTCTCGAAGAGAGCGGCCAGGAGCCGTGTTTGCCTTTCAAGTGCCGCCAAAGGAAGTCGAGAGAGACGCTTAATCCCTTAATAGGGGCTACTTCCACGTCTTGAAACCCCATTTTCCTTTGTTATGGCCACTTTAAACGGGCGCCGCAAACGACCTTCAGAGCGTCATTTGTCATCTTCTCTGTCAGCTCACGGAGAGAGTGAAAACACCGGTCGTCGACGGAAGAAGAAATTCCAAGCGGCGGGCAGACTCAACCTACCTGCCCGAGCAACAGCACCGCTTTTTTACGGGGGACTTACTGAGTGCTTGTGAATGTTTGTTGAAATGTGACCCCAATTCCTGTTAATTAAAGTTACTTTTGTTTAAATGTTCACGAGTGTTCGACCGTTAACTGGCTGGATAGCGGACGCTTTGACCCGTCAAATGCGAGCTGCGAGACCAGCATACTCAGCACCCCCTCATCCTCTATCCATGTCTGCAATCTTTCCTTTATAATCTGCATCGCCAGCCTGTAGACCACTGATGTCACTGTTATAGGGCGGTAGTTGTTTATGTCAGCTTTGTCCCCCTTTCCTTTATAGATCATGCTGATCCTGCTAAGTTTCCATCCATCGGGAATTTCACCATAGAATATTATTTTGCTTACTGCATCTCTCAAAGCCTGCTTAGAGTTCGGACCTAATGTCTTGATCAGCATAATTGGAATGCCATCTGGGCCTGGTGATGTACTACTAAGAACCATTTTCTCAGCTCTTTTTCACTCTCGTTGTGGAAATGGAGCCATTGCGCCACTTGATTCATCCTTGAATATTGTGCTGCATAAAGCACTTCTTTGTTGAAATTTTTCTGTCACCATTGTTCTTATATATTCAATAGCTTCGTCCCGTTCTAGCCTATCACCTTGAGCTGTAGTTATAAACCTCTGCTCTAGGCTCGTCTCCTTTCTTAGGGAGTTTAGATGGTTCCAAAATTTCGCAGCTGCCTTTCTATCTTTTTTATGTAGTTCTGCCAGCCACTGAGCTCCCTTTCTTCTAATCTTTTCATTGATCAGAAGGGATGCATCCCTTCTACAGCTTAGAAAGATTTTCCATTTTCTTTCAACATAATCTGTCGGTTCATCCCGCTGCTTAGCATGTCTGTGTTCCCTAGGGGCTTCCTGACGTTTTGCTATGGCTCTCTTAACTTGCTCATCCCACCAACGTTTGGGTTTGTGTCTTCTTTTCTAGGGTGACTTGTCACGTGCCTTAGCAAGCTCTAGCTCAGACAGTCTAATTAGATTCGTGTATGTCCACAGTGTTTCATTATCCTCAGTGATTACTTTCCCAATTTGTTCAGTGGCTATTTCAATTTGCCTTTCCGAATAAAAATTTTCCGGTAGTTGCTCATCTTGTCTCCTTACCACTTTCACTGCTCTTCCAAAACTTAGGAGCTCACGGGAATACACCAATTCAGGGAGTACAAGGTGATATGGGATGGCCATCACTTGAGGGCAGGGAAGCTAGCAGCAAGATAAAATTTGAGAAGCGACTGAGAGAAATGGGGGAGGAGCGTTGGGCTAGGAAGGTATTCAGCTACTTGTACATGAAGAATGTCGATACAAAATGGAAGAAGCGAACCAGAAAATTGACTGGCAAATACTTAAAAAACAGCAGGGGGCCAAACCAAAAAGAATTTTCGGTTAAGAAGAAGGTGAAGAAAGCTGAGACCGATATGTGGAGAATCGGCATGATTAAGAAGTCCGCACTAGAGATCTATCGAACTTTTAAGCAGGAAATTGCTAAGGAAAGGATCTACGATAATACTCGGGGTAGTTCTCTACTGTTTGAGGCTGGGACGGGAGTATTGCGAACCAAGACATATCGGGCCAAATACGAAGGTGTAGAAACGGTATGCAGTGCGTGTGGAGAGGAAAAAGAAACTACCGAACACTTGATAATGTTCTGTAGAGGGCTTCACCGTATAGTTCAGGATGATGGCGCAGAGTTTTTCAAAGCACTGGGGTTTAGAGACAGGGAGAGCAAAATAGACAATAAGCGAGTAGAATTAACTAGAAGGAGGTTATCTGATTGGGGGCTAAAGTCAAGGCACGAGTGAAAATTAAACCCTTCACTGCAAAGTACGCATTCTCAACTTACCTATTTAAGGAAAAAATAAATCTAATTTTTTTTCATTAAGTATTACGGCTTGGTGGCACTATCCACAGCCCGATCAAAAGAGTACAGCCATATTCATCCATCCATCCATCCATCCATCCATCCATCCATCCATCCATCCATCCATCCATCCATCCATCCATCCATCCATCCATCCATCCATCCATCCATCCATCCGTCCATCCGTCCGTCCGTCCGTCCATCCGTCCGTCCGTCCGTCCGTCCGTCCATCCATCCATCCATCCATCCATCCATCCATCCATCCATCCATCCATCCATCCATCCATCCATCCACCCATCCACCCATCCACCCACCCACCCATCCATCCATCCATCCATCCATCCATCCATCCATCCATCCATCCATCCATCCATCCATCCATCCATCCATCCATCCATCCATCCATCCATCCATCCATCCATCCATCACGGCGGCAGACGGTACTAGCTACAGCGTTTCTAGACCAGGTAAGTTGCAAAACTTTCCGCGTCAGCCAACCCGTCACGCGGCGCCAGAACTGCTTCCGGTATAGTGGCGCTGGCGGCGCAACAAGCTTCCGCTAGCAGCCGAAAACTCGTAGTCGCCTTGACAAGACGCCGGAGTGGCTGTTCAGAAAGGGCTTTGCGAACAATATATTACCGGGATTTTGTTGCGCGGCCGCACCAAAGTAAGACTACTTATTATGTAACGGTGTAAGGCAAAGACAGTATAATTATGGTTTTCTGAACTACTAATGATAAACGATGCTGTGTAGCATAACATACGTGTCTGTTCATTAGCTTATAGTTGGTGTACGTTAGCAAATGATTTTTTATAGGCGCAAAAAATGACACAATGTCCCATGCCCTCTCTTGTAGTTGCATTTTTCGTGCCCTAAAACAAATTACAACTGTGTGGTGCAATCCCGTGGCATAATTCACTTTCACTTTTTTGAAGGAGCTTCACTGCACATATAGGCTGTCATTACTTCCAGTGGCAGAACCGCCGTGTGTACGGCAAGAAGAGTTGAATTTATTTACACATGCAATGCAGTGAAACAAATTCTCAGGTACTGCATGTTAAGTGTGATGCGCACAGACTACACAATTGATATTATCAGGCGTAATACCTTATCAATGCAGCTTTAACTCTAAAATTTTATTTAGAGCATGATTTTCATAATCAATTACACACACTTGGGCACTTAACACACACTTTTATTGACACATTACAGAAATATTTTCAACATTGACTTTTTGAATGGAAACTTATTTACAAAAGTCGTGACTGCTTCCTGGCTGCTTTCACTTGCTCACGAACCTAGTTCTTTTCAGCAAGAAACCTGGAGTAGAAATGCATGCGAATTACTAAATAAAACTTGGTTATTTGGGCAGTGAACTTCTCGGAGTAGAGGTCGCAGCCTAACTTTACAAGTTTGCGCTGGGACACAACGTCTACGATACACCAAAACAAGTTTCCAAAAACCTTTCCAGTTTTTGTTTCCTTCTGTACAGCTGTCTCTACAACAGTCACCAATGAATTCAGGGCTTGTGATGGATGTTTGAGGGCCCCAGGACTGAATGAGCGCTTCTCTGTCAGAATAGCTGCAGGAGAAACGCATTCCGTGTTAATGACACTTGTCTGGCACTCGTTGCACCCGGAAAATTTCTAAGCTTTCTTCGCAACGTAGCCACTAAGGTAATATCACACACTGTTTTGGGCACTTGCACGATTGTAGCCATGCTCAAGAGCATTTGTGGAATGGTCTTCAAGAGTTATAGACCTAAGAAGGCTGCCGAGTTTCTCGTTTCTTTTCTGCTTCTCAGTCAAAGCCAACATCTTCTTGCTGGTCAACGTCTTTTTCAGGAATATAAGCACTGGATCGGATTGACCTGTGCAGTTACCCCTGACTGCCATTTTGAGGGTGTATTTAAACTGAGGAGCCGGACCACTTGGCTAAAACTGGTGATAGTGGGATGGTCCTCATCGCCTCCAAATGTTCGAACCACGCCAAAAAATCGCTGAAAAAGATCGATTCAAGTTATGGATCTATAGAGAGACTTATAACAAACTTCGTTACATTGCTTGAAGCCTCTGAAAATTTAGTAAAAAGCTACTTACCTCCAAAGGATCCTGGTTTAACATTGCGGTGAGTACGTATGGCATTCCTTTGCTGTGCAAAATATCGATAATGTCAAGTACAGACAATAGAGTGACACGAAAGGACTCTACTGTCATCTGTGATGCAAACATTTTTATGTTGGTTTGCTGACATTGCTGTTCCGTCGCGTTGATCGTGCTGAGGAAGTCTTTGAGAAGCTGTAAAAAATTGCGTGTTGACAGATTGCATACTGTTTAAAAAACTGAATATATTTTCTCTTTTTCGCATTCTGATGACAACTGACACTTAATTTCATTCTGCTGCTAAAATTTAAAAAAATTGGTTCACATGTAATTCAACTACTGTAGGCTGCATGAAGGAAGAGAGATTCTACCTTGATTTTGCGAGAAACCTTCCTTATTCCCTCGGCAGGAATTCCTGCATTCAGGGTGTCAAAAACATTATTGAGAAGCAAAGTAGAGCTCTCAGTGCCTTGGCTGTCCTCAAATTCCGGTGTGTTTTGTTCTCTGTAGATACTAAATCCAATTGCAACACTCCTGCTGAAAAGCTGAAATACGAAGTTCGGCCTGTATATTAGTCAACATGCACTTAAAACAGCAATAGAATGTGCACGTGGGCTTTTCTGCAAATAAGATATCTACCTGTGTGGCCAGTGGCACCGACATTTTCTGTAGGTTATTTGGATTGATGTGGGAGGTTGTCAGCTTCGGAACGACTTTCAACTAGCTGTTCTCCTCTGTTTTGTACAGCAGCCTGTAATGATCAAAGCTTATCTTGTGCGGACCAGCCTGAAATACATAAAGCTTGAAATGGTGATCTCAGTGAAGAATGGGAATACAAAAAGTAGTCAGTTCTATTTCCAATTTTATTTGAAATCCTGCATTATTGGCAAAATTTATAAAGGAAAGACACTCATCATTGCATAATTGTGGGTCAGCAGAGTGTTTCTGATACACTTAATTATGTGCGGGACATCACACAAAAAGTGGAGTGAGCACACTCCGTGAAGTGATGGGTGTGGGATCTTGTTTTTGGCTCCATTGCACTTTCCCGAAGTGCCATTATGTGTCCACATGGAACGATTATTTCCTGCGCTATCAGATACAACGGCCTCGATACACGCACTATTGCGTTCCAGCCGGAGAACAGACTCCAACACCAGTTTTGCAAGCACAATACCATGTGCTGCTCCTCTGGTTGCAAAGCTGGCCACAGGTTGGACCCATGATTCGAAAAGGAGTGCAAACATAGTAACAAGTGCATGGTCTGCGAGCTTCCCATTTTCACTAGGAGCTGTGCCAGCAAAGTCAACCAAGCCATCGAACATGTATGTCGATGGGTTGAAGACGACTGACTGTCTGAGTTTGATTTCATCAATCAGCAGTGTGCCACAGTTACTTCTCCCTCCTTTCCCTTGAATGTATGCCTTGATTGTTGCCAGAGCAACTTCGTTGAAACCATATTGGCATGGCATTCCTGCAAGGATTTGGTTAAGCCTGCTGCAGGTTGGCAATGCGAGGAGTTTCATTGACCTTATAAGCTTGTGAGCCTTCGGGCTAGCAATTCTCAAAAGAAGGCAGTTCATGATCCAAGTGCTGCTATAACGCATTCCTTGCGGGCCTTTGGCCTCTGCCTGCTTTAGCGATGATTTGAATGCCATTTGCTGAATAGGCGGGAGTACGCTTAAAGCCTCCTGGAGGCTTTTATCTTGTTTTGTAGTCAGCTTTTTTTGATGTCAGTCACATTCTTTTCTAATTTGGACCATCGGAAAACTGCGCGTGTGGCCCTTTTTTTGAGCAAGTCTTCCCTCTGCTCCTTCTTCTTGAGTTGCTCTAAAGAAGCCTGTTTACAGAGGTTAAGCCAAAGCTTCGAGCAGGGACCGCAGTTAGGGGTATCGCTGAGCACCTGACAGTCATTGCTCACGAGACTACCTGCTGACGAATTAGGGCAACCTGAACACACTTTCAACTTTTCTATGTTTTCCAGTAGCTCGGTCAATCGGGTGATCGTATTTACGTCGTCGGGCGACTTGGCTAAGCGACCACAGCCGCTAACGGTGACTGTCATGTCTTCTGTGACAACTACGCATTTCTCCACAAATAGCGCCTTATTTTCTTTCTTGAGCACAAGAAACCCCACAAAACGTCCTGTCGCGTCATTCTAAACAACTTTTCGCCAGCATGCAGCAGGCGAAAAATTGTTTTCTATGTACTAAACCGAAATGACGCCATTCAATGACATGTCGGTACTTACTTCACTGTCTTCGGGCGCAGTTCTCGCAGATAGTCTTCTCTTTCTCGTCGATGACATTCCGGAGAGTCTCCCGCTCCTATCGGGCAGCTTTCGCTTCTTTGTCGCTGGCTTTGACAAGAAAGCGGGCATATTCAGAAATATTTTTGAAACGCATCTTTCGACGAGGTCTCACTTTCCTCTGGCGATTTGTATGTTCTCACCATTGATGATGTGAGTGAAAGTTTTTAGGATGTCTTCCTCATGAAAGTGCATATCACACACACGTGAAATGTTGGATAGTTTTTTATCTACACGAGGAATAGCGTGATTTCACGCCACTCGCTGCTCAAGGTCATGCGGAGCACAAAAGAAATGTCGTGGTGTCTCTGACTTCCTATAGCCACTCGTACAGCTGGGGACGCAACATGTTGGCATGATGAAGACATGTAACACATACAAAGCACAACTTGGCACGGTGAAGCGGAAAACTGTTCACGCAGAAGGCACCCTCCACGAATAGCGACGCGCTGCAACATTCACAGCCGACGGACGTTACGAGAGTGACAGGAGACAGGAGCGAGCATTGAGTGAGTGAATCCGGATGCGACCGCAGCGCCACATTTGTTGCTGACAGCGGCCGCGCCGCGCAACATTGCTCAGTTTTGCAACTTACCTGGTCTAGAAACGTTGACCAGCTAGGCGTTTTTTATCTGCGGCCCATAGGGGCGCTCAGCCGAGAGTTCTTCGAGACCTGCAACTGTACGCCACTATTTCGGAGGCTATGCAAAGTGTTGCGTTGTTGCACCGTCTGCCACAAGTGACGCTAGCGATCAAGAACATTCTAAATTGAAGGAGCGAAAGGGTGAGACAGCTGTTTTCTTTTCATGTGGCAGGCATCTTTCTAGCGGAGACATTGCTCCAGCCAACGCCTCCTCTAGAAAGATGCCTGAGGAATGGCTCGCGCTCCCAGCAGAGTTGGCCTGCCTTCAGTTTTAAACAAGCTCCACACGGTGACGCTCGCGACCGACACTATCACGCGTTCAGTTCGGGCTGTCACGGTGGATGGACGTGTTTTTTGAGCGCTCCGGATCGGCTGCGCAGATAAGTGTTTTTGCATGTTTTGAGCTTGTCTTTATACATATAAGGCAGCAGTTGAAATCTTCGTAGCACTTATTTTATGGTACGGCTTTTTCAGCGGCCAGTCATAAGGTATTTATTAGTTAGTGCGGGTGTGTGTGTTTGACATTTTTTGTTTTTTTTCTTTCGCCTTCCCGTGGGGGAGGTGCGCGTACATTGAACAGGCAAACTTTTGTAGTAGAGCTTAGACATTCTGTTTTTACGTAGTGCAGGGCTCAAGTTTAGTAATTATCGAGTATAGGGACAATTGATGTCAGAAAGACATGGTTAAAAAGACTGTAAAGTGTTCAGGATGTGGAGTGGGTTTGAAAGTGGACCCAAGCGTAGAAGCGGATGGAGAAGAGGCTGACGCAAAGTGTAGGCAATGTTAGGCCGAGGAAAAAATGGAGAAAATGATGGTTGCCCAGAGTGAACTGCTGATGAGAATCGCCGAGCTCGAGACTGCGTTGGTGACAGAGCAAAAGAAAACGAGGGCAATGGGAGAAAGACTGAAGTCCGCCGAGGAAGCACTATCAAAGCTGAACAAAGAAACGGCGTATGGAGGGAACAATAGGGAACCGGCAACCAGAACGGTGGAGAAGGAAGAGCAAGCAAGTTTGGAAAGAACAGGTTCAGCCGGTTCAATTGTCGCAAGGCCCAGCTTCAGCGAGGTAGTGGTGGGGCTGGGAGGGGACAGAGCAGCCGGCGTCACAGGTGCAAGTAGCCCCCAGGTGCAGCACGCTCCAGCTGAAAAGTCACAGTATGTGATAATCGCCGGGGACTCGAATTTAAATCGATGCACAGAAGCCATCAAAGAGAGGGTAAGAGGTGACAAGAGGGTTGCAGTAGGGGTGTTCCCAGGACGCAAGCTTGAAGCAGTCTTGAGGCAAGCGAGCGCAAAACTCAAAACTACAGCTGATAGACGAAACCTCGTGATAATTTCAGGCGGTTTAAACGATGTCCTAAATGAAGATACAGCAGGACTAGCAACCACACTGGCGAAAGGCGTCGATGACATGCGTGCCACTTCTCCTAAGGTACAGGTAGTGATATGCACGATACCGGAGGTACCGGTGCGTGATAGCAACCTGCAAAGAGCGGTTGTCAACGCAAACCAAGAGATATGGCGGATGAGTCGAGAGAATGGCTTTGAGGTGGTGGAAATAAACAGAGAGGTGCATAGGCGGGGTGGTTTTCAACAAGACAGAATTCACTTCGATGGGCGGCTAGGTAAAGAGGTGGGTTGGCGACTTGCAGGACGCGCAGTAGCTTTTTTGGGGGGCAAGCGAACCCTTCGGGGGGCAGGGGCAGGATAGCTAGTAACGAGGAAAGTAACCAGGGAGACTCTTCGACAGGTGGTATGGACAGATACGATTCCAAAGTGGCACCAATATCTAAGATAGGTAGAGTCCAGGGCATAAATAGACGTAGCCTTGAGCGCCGAGCCATTTAAGACATAGGGTATACTAACATGCACGGTGGTAGGAACAGGCTGAAGTGGGAAGAGATAGAAGAACAGCTAAGGGAAGAGTGGCCGATAGTATACGGGTTTGTAGAAACACATCTCAGGGACATGGAAACACCTTCGAACAATCCGGACTACGCGTGGGAATATTGTAATAGAACAGAAGGCAGCAGAAAGGGGTGTGGTATTGGGGCATTCATTCACAAAAGTTCAGACTGGCAAAGGGTCAAGAAAGAGTGCAAGGAACATTTGGGCTAAAAGGGAAAGTGCCAGGTCAAATGACACTCCTTGATTTCGTGTACTTGTGGACGGGAGCAAAGGCCAGAGAGGAAAACCAGGCAATGGTAGAGTGTATATCAAAGGATTTCAGGAGTTAGGAAGAGAGTGCGAGATAATTATACTAGGAGACATGAATGCGCACATAGAAGATATAGATGGGTATACCAACCCGACAGGCAAAATGATCATGGATATGTGTGAAAGGCTTGATTTGATCATTTGCAACAGTACCGAGAAGTGTCAAGGGCAAATAACATGGGAGGTAGGAAGGCTGCAGTCGGCGATAGATTATGCACTGATGTCACATAGGATGTATGATAAGCTCAGGGGACTGCACATAGATGAAGGTGGCTCCAGAAGTCTGGGTAGTGATCACAAACGTATCAAGCTACGTTTTGGAAGAGCAGTGAAAGTGGAAAGGAGACAAGATGAGCAACCAGAGGAAATTTTTTATCCAGAAAGGCAAATTGAAATAGCCACTAAGCAAATTGAGAAAGTAATCACGGAGGATAATAAGACAGTGTGGACACACACGAATCTAATTAGACTCTTTGAGCTAGAGCTTGCTAAGACGCGTGACAAGTCACCCTGGAAAAGAAGACACAAACCCAAAAGTTGGTGGGATGAGGAAGTTAAGAGAGCCATAGCAAAAACGTCAGGAAGCCTCTATAGAGGGAACACAGACAAGCTAAGCAGCGGGGTGAACCGACAGATGATGTTGAAAGGAGATGGGAAACCTTTCTAAGCTGTAGAAGTGATGCATCCCTTCTGATCAATAAAAAGATTAGAAGAAAGGGAGCTCAGTGGCTGGCAGAAGTACATAAAAAAGATAGAAAGGCAGCTGCGAAATTTTGGAACCATCTAAACTCCCTAAGAAATGACACGAGCCTAGAGCAGAGTTTTACAACTACAGCCCAAGGTGCTAGGCTAGAAGGGGACGAAGCTATTGAATATATAAGAACGAGGGTGACAGAAAAAATTTCAACAAAGAAGTACTTTATGCACCATAATAGACAAGGACGAATCAAGGGGTGCAATGGCTCCATTTTCACAACGAGAGTGGGAAAGGGCTGAGAGAAAGGTTCCTAGTAGTACATCAACAGGCCCAGATGGCATTCCAATTATGCTGATTGTAACGGGGTTTATTTGCAGCGCAGAACGCAGAAAGCGAAGCAGTCAGCAGCGTCCGGCCAAGCGCAGCAAGCACGAGCTTATGCTGATGGCGATGCTCCTGATGCGCCGAGAAATGCTGCTTAAGCTCCTCTTCTTCACTACAATCGCCCTCCGCACAAAAAGACGCCATCCTGGCGGATTAGGGAGAAGAAACGACTAATGGGTCGTTATATGGCTTGAGACGAGAGACGTGGACAGTGTCGCGGCCGCGGTAGCGTAGGTCTGTGGATGGGATGATGGGCTCCACGATATAGTTGAGTGACGTTCGCTCTACAACGCGGTATGGCCCGATGTATTTGGGAAGAAGTTTTGCGGAGCGGCCAGGCGCGGTAGCAGGTGCCCGTAGCCATACTAATGAACCAGGTGGAAAGTTTGGAGCCGAACGGTCCCCAGTCTGGCGGGATTGCTGCTGCCACTGGTCCTCGGTAGAAAAAGAGCGGGCAAGCTGGCGGCATTCTTCAGCATGTCGGGCAGCTTCGGACAGAGTTGTACTTTCGGACTCATAAGGTTTATATGGAAGAATAGTGTCTACTGTATTTGAAAGTTCTCGTCCGTACAAAAGAAAGTATGGCGAAAACCCAGTAGTAGCTTGTACGGCAGTATTATACGCGTAGGTGACGAACGGGAGAACTTGGTCCCAATTTGAATGATCAGAGGCGACGTACATCGACAGCATACTGCCAAGAGTACGGTTGAAGTGCTCCGTCATGCCATTTGTTTGAGGGTGGTACGCTGTACTTGTGCGGTGCATGATTCGGCATTCGTTGAGTAATGCCTTCAAGGCGTCAGAAAGGAAGGCACGGCCTCTGTCACTTAAGAGCTCGCGAGGGGCACCATGACGCAGAATGAAACGTTGCAACAGAAACGTTCCAACGTCACGGGCTGTGGCAGTCGGCAGCGCGGCTGTTTCGGCATAGCGTGTTAGATGGTCTATCGCAACAATAACCCAGCGATTGCCAGCTAGAGTTGATGGTAGTGGTCCGTAAATGTCAATGCCGACGCGATCAAAAGGTCGACTAGGACAAGGAAGAGGTTGTGACGGGTAGACTTGCCCGGGAGGTAACTTTTGTCGTTGGCACTGAGCACACGAGCGAATGAACTTTCGCACGTAGTTATACATGCCACGCCAATAATATCTGACTCGAAGCCTAGCGTATATCTTGAAGAGGCCTGCGTGGGCGCACTGTGGGTCCGCGTGAAAAGCTTCGCAGATGGCAGCTCGAAGATGGCGGGGTATCACAAGGAGACACTTGCGACCGTCAGAAAGGTAGTTGCGTCGATAAAGATCATCCCTTAGGCAAAAGTTGCTAGCCTGGCGGCGGAGAGCACGAGACGGCGAAGGAGTGGGAGGATCAGAAAGAATGCTTATGAGGCCACTGATCCAGGGATCCTTTCGTTGTTCCACCGTCATGTTGCGCAAGGCGGATGACGCAAGTGCAGGCTCGAGGGAAGAGAGGCAAACACCTTCATCCGATATGGGTGAGCGAGAAAGGGCGTCGGCGTCCGTGTGCTTACGACCAGATCTGTAAATAACGCGGATGTCGTATTCCTGAAGTTTGAGCGCCCAGCGAGCAAGTCGTCCGGAAGGGTCTTTAAGTGTGGATAGCCAACAAAGGGCGTGGTGGTCAGTGACGACGTCCAATGCGTGGCCATACAGGTAGGGGCGAAATTTTCCAAGGGCCCAAATAATAGCTAAACGCTCTTTCTCGGTCACGGAGTAGTTAGCCTCGGCTTTCGTCAAAGTACGGCTTGCGTAGGCGACGACATATTCATCAAACCCTGCCTTTCGTTGCGCGAGCACAGCGCCAAGTCCAACACCGCTGGCATCAGTACGAACCTCCGTGGGAGCGGCAGGATCGTAGTGGCGGAGGATGGGTGGTGAAGTCAGCAGGTGGCGTAATTTGGTGAATGCATCGTCGCATGCTGGTGACCAGGTGGAAAGGTCCTTGTCGCCGCTAAGAAGGTCCGTAAGGGGCGCACATATGGAAGCAAAATTTCTAATAAAGCGTCGGAAGTATGGCGACAAGCCGACAAAACTTCTAAGTTCCTTCAAGTTCTTTGGCTTCGGAAAATCGGCGACTGCTCGAAGCTTGGCGGGGTCGGGAAGTATGCCGTCCCGCGATACGACGTGGCCAAAAATGGTGAGCTGCCGAGCACCAAAACGACACTTCTTGAGGTTGAGTTGAAGGCCGGCGTCGGTGAGACGTGTGAGGACGTGCTCGAGACGATTTAAATGGGTGTCGAAATCGGTGGAAAAGACAACTACGTCATCGAGGTAGCATAAACATGTGTTCCACTTGAGGCCTCGTAAAATAACGTTCATCATTCTTTCAAAAGTGGCTGGAGCGTTACAAAGGCCGAAAGGCATAACGGTAAACTCGTATAACCGATCAGGTGTGACAAATGCTGTTTTCGGTCGGTCAGATGCTTCCATAGGAACTTGCCAGTATCCAGACCGTAAATCCAGCGAAGAGAAGTATTCTGCTCCCTGCAAACAGTCAAGGGCGTCGTCTATTCGAGGTAACGGGTAAACGTCCTTGCGGGTGATCTTGTTTAAACGTCGATAGTCCACACAGAACCGAATGGAGCCGTCCTTCTTCTTAACAAGAACGACTGGTGACGCCCAGGGACTGTTAGAAGGCTGTACAATACCCCGCTGGAGCATGTCAGCAACCTGGTCGTCAATAACACGGCGCTCCAACGCTGAGACTCGGTAGGGGCGCTGCCGTAGAGGCGTATGGCTTCCTGTGTCAATCTTGTGAGATATGTTCGATGTGCGACTGAGGCCAGAAGTGTGGCTGTCAAAAGAAGTACGAAACTTTTGCAGCAGGTTCACTAACTGGCTTCGTTCTGACGAAGACGTTGCGACATCGATGGAGCGGTGGAAAGCGTCAAGGAGTGACTGGTCAACAACAGAGTCAGAAATAAGTGCGCTGAGGTCCGTAGAAAGTAAACTAGATGGAGCGTCAAAAATGTGACGGGCGTCGATCGGATGCACGTGACCGAGACATTCACCATAGAATAAAGGTAAAGGCCCTTCTAGCGTATTGTACACGAGCGTCTTCGTGACGCCATGGTGGAGAGTAAGGAGAGCAATGTGCAGTGGAGAACATTTCCGTTGAATGAACAGGGTAGAGGGCGTAAATAAAACATCACCGTCGGAAATAGGCTCACACGACACAGTCACCAGCAGAGAAGAGCGCGGTGGTACGGTGGTGTCGTCGGAAACAAACAGTTTATAACACGGCAGGGAGGCTTCGACAGCGTCAACATCAGGAAGTGCAGATAGCTCAAGTTCAGCGCGACAGCAGTCAATGACGGCGTTATTATTCGCAAGGAAGTCCCAGCCGAGTATCATGTCATGGGAACACGAGGGCAGCACTACGAATTCGACGATATACACAATCCCTTCGATGACGACTCGTGTGGTGCAGGCTGCGAGAGGTGTTACACTTTCTGCGTTAGCCGTTCTAAGAGAGAGGCCGGATAATGGCGTCAGAACTTTGCGGAGTTTGCGGCACAGGTTCATGGACAGGACGAATAGAGCGGCTCCGGTGTCAACAAGCGCCATGACGACGATACCATCGACTGACACTTCAATGACGTTAGCTGGACAGGGGCGAGGACTTGTGCATGGCGACGGGGACGCAGTTCGTGCCTCGGGAACTGCGGCCGTTAGTTTTCCTGGTCGGTGGGTCCGGAACGGCGACGCATGGGGGAAAGCGAACGTCCACGTGGAGATGGGGAGCGGCGGGTCGGGCCGTGTGGACGATCAGAAGGAAAGGAAGAGGAAGGAGGGCTTGAAGGCGTAGACGAAAACTGAGGGTCGAAAGAGGGCATTCGTCGAATGTTCTGGGCAGCCTGGCGACGACGACAATAACGTGCCACGTGGCCAACACCACCACAAGAAAAACATATGGGACGGTTGTCGTAGGTCCGCCATTGGTCGGAGTAGACTCCGACTTGCGGCTGGGGGGCAGAAAACTGCGGCCGAGTTGGTATCGGCATAGGCGGCGGTGAATAGGTCGGCGGTAAATAGGTCGGCGGCGAAAAGGGTGGCGGCGAATACATAGGCGCTGACTGGAACGCAGGCTATCGAGGTCGAGCAACGGCTTCGGCGTACGTGAGAGGTGCGGCGACTGGGGGAGGTTTACGGGCGGGCAGAAGAACTTGTGCGACCTGGTCTTGAATGAAGTCGCGGAGTGTAGACGGCGATCTGCGTGGTTGATCGGGTACACAGGACATCAAAGAGAGCTGACGAGCGACCTCAGCGCGGATGAACTCTTGGATCTTGGAGAGAAGAGGGGCATGGTCTTCTCCTATGCCAAGGGTGGAAAGGCTGGACGAAGAGTCGTCGAGCACCGAGGGACGTCGGGTGGAAAGACGTTGCCTGCGCAACTCGTCAAAACTCTGGCATAACTCGGTCAGTTCTAGGACAGTGCGAGGACTCTTAGAAAGCAACATTTGAAAAGCGTCGTCCTCAATGCCCTTCATGATATGCTTGATCTTAAGCTCTTCGGACATTGACTCGTTGACTCGCTTGCAAAGGTCCAGAACATCCTCAATATAGCTTGTGAAATTCTCACCAAGCTGCTGGGACCGAGTATGTAAGCGTTGTTCGGCACGGCGTTTGCGTACCTCAGGCCGCCCGAAAACTTTTGTGAGGCTCGTTTTGAAGACCGACCATGTAGGGAGTTCCGCTTCGTGGTTTATAAACCACAGCTTGGCCACGTCCGACAGGTAGAAAGAGACGTAGGCCAACTTGGCGGTGTCATCCCATTTGTTGTGAGTACTCACTCGTTCGTACATTGAAATCCAGTCGTCAACGTCCTTGTCTTCTGTGCCTGAGAAGACAGGGGGATCTCGCGGACGCAGAGAACCGGTGCAGAGAACAGTTGGCGGTGCCGGTAGAGGAGTTGGAGCGGCGCTTGCGTCGGTAGGCATAATGGTTGGTAAAATGCGATTCCGAAGCTCCAGGGTGATCGAAACCCAGCACCTCCACCACTTGTAACGGGGTTTATTTGCAGCGCAGAACGCAGAAAGCGAAGCAGTCAGCAGCGTCCGGCCAAGCGCAGCAAGCACGAGCTTATGCTGATGGCGATGCCCCTGATGCGCCGAGAAATGCCGCTGAAGCTCCTCTTCTTCACTACATGATAAAGACATTAGAACCGAAGTCTTAACAGGCTTTGAGAGAGACAGTGAGCAAAATAATAATCGATGGTGAAGTTACCGATGGATGGAAACTTAGCAGGATGAGCATGATCTATAAAGGAAAGAGGGACAAAGCTGACATAAACAACTACCGTCCTATAACAGTGACATCAGTGGTCTACAGGCTGGCGATGCAGATTATAAAAGAAAAACTGCAGGCATGGATAGAGGATGAGGGGGTGCTGGGGGAACTGCAGAATAGGTTTCAGAAACACAGGAGGTTGGAAGACAATCTGTTCTCATTGACGCAGTGCATCGAAATGGCAGAAAAGGAACACAGGCCCCTGTGGTTAGCATTTTTGGATATCAAGGGAGCGTACGATAGCGTGGTTCAAGAAAAATTGTGGGGAAGACTGGACACACTAGGCGTGGAACATGTAGTCACTAATCTTTTAAAGGATATCTCTAAAGGTAACAATGTAGTTATAAAGTGGGAAAACCAGGTATCCAAGCCTGTAGAGGTATAACGGGGGCTTAGGCAGGGGTGTCCCTTGTCACCCTTATTATTCATGACGTACCTACAAGGATTACAGGCCAAATTAGAGGGAAGTGGACTGTGCTTCAACCTCTCTTTAGTTAAACAAGGAAAACTTATTGATCAGGCACTACCAGCGTTAATGTACGCAGATGATATAGTGCTAATGGCCAACAACAAGGAAGATTTGCAGAGATTGATAGACATCTGCGGTAATGAGGGAGATAGGTTAGATTTTAGATTCAGTAAGGAAAAATTAGCAGTCATGATTTTCAAGGACAACGAAGGTAGTGAGCTTAGAAAACAGGAGGTCACGCTAGAGATAACAGATAAATACATATATCTGGGCGTATGGATAAGCAATGGGACTGAGTACTTAAGGGAACACGAAATATACGTGACGACAAAAGGTAACAGGAATGCAGCAGGCATGAAAAACAGGGCACTGTGGAATTACAATAGGTATGATGTTTTGAGAGGAATATGGAAAGGGGTCATGGTTCCTGGGCTGACGTTCGACAATGCGGTCTTGCGCACGAGATCAGAAGTTCAAGCAAGATTAGAAATTAAGCAACGTGGAATAGGTAGGCTTGCTTTAGGAGCTGACGGGAATACACCAAATCAGGGAGTACAAGGTGATATGGAATGGACATCATTTGAAGGCAGGGAAGCTAGCAGCAAGATAAAATTTGAGAAGCGATTGAGAGAAATGGGGGAGGAGCGTTTGGCTAGGAAGGTTTTCAGCTACTTGTACATGAAGAATGTCGATACAAAATGGAGAAAGCGAACCAGGAAATTGACTGGTAATTACTTAGAAAACAGCAGGTGGCCAAACCAAAAAGAACTACCGGTTAAGAAGAAAGTGAAGGAAACGGAGAATGACATGTGGAGAATGGGCATGATTAAGCAGTCCGCACTAGAAATCTATCGAACTTTTAAGCAGGAAATTGCCAAGGAAAGGATCTATGATAATACTCGGGGTATTCCTCTACTGTTTGAGGCCAGGACGGGAGTACTGCGAACCAAGACTATCGGGCCAAATACCAAGGGGTAGACACAGTATGCAGTGCGTGTGGAGAGGAAGAAGAAACTGCCGAACACTTGATAATGTTCTGTAAAGGGCTTAACCTTATAGTTCAGGATGATGGCGCAGAGTTTTTCAAAGCACTGGGGTTTAGGGACCGGGAGGGCAAAATAGACTTTAAGCGGGTAGACTTAACTAGAAGCAGGTTATGGGATTGGTGGCTAAAGTCAAGGCACGAGTGAAAATTAAACCCTTCACTGCAAAGTACGAATCCTCAACATCACTATTTAAAAGGAAAAAAAGGATAAATCTAACGGTTAGTTCACTAAGTATTACGGCTAGGTGGCGTTAGCCGCTGCCCGATCTAAAGGGTACAGCCACATCTATCCATCCATCATCACGGCGGCGGCCGGTACCAGCTAAGCGTTTTTCATCTGCGGCCCATAGAGGCGCGTCCGTTGAGAGTTGTTCGAGATCTGCAACTGTGCACTACTGCTTCGGAGGCTATGCAAAGTGTTGCGTTGTTGCACCGTCCGCCACAGGTGACGCTAGCGACCGCGAACATTTTAAAATAAAGGAGGGAAAGGGTGTGGCAGCTGTTTTTCTTCTCATGCGGCAGGTATCTTTCTAGAGGAGGCGTTGCTCCAGCTTGCGTGATGACGTCATGAGCCACCACCAACCTAAACAGCATGCGGGCTCGTCCCCTCCGTCCAAAGCCGAAAAGGTGTCGCCGCATCTGGATCGGTCGAAAACCAGGCCCGCATAGAAAAAACGGGGCGGTACAGGGCGTGCGGCCGTACCGTGGTTTGGCCTTTAGCTGTCGGCGCGGCGACCAGTACTATACTGGGTCCAGGGTGAAGACCAATGGTTATGACAATACCGTGCGACGTGACCTATGCAGCGGCAGTCAAAGCAGATCGGCCGATCGTCCGCAGTTCGCCATTCGGCCGCATCGCGAGAGCATGAATAGGACCATTTCTTGGTCGGTGACATGGGGTGAGCCGGTGACCTTGAAATGAAGCCAATAGGCCGAGACTGAGCTACGGCCCAGACGTCGAAACCCATACTGCTGAGTTCTTCCCGCACAATCGACTAGACCAGAGAAACTTGAGGAACTTGAGAATCTAGGTCACCATTGGGTGAGAAGAGCAAGTGTAAATGCTTTCACTTCCCGCCGGACGATTCACGTGATTTAAACGCCGGTGAAGACTGCCGACGAGAAGTCAGTCCATTTTCGCAGGAGGACGTCGCAGGGGTGTTGGGCAGTCGATTGAATGATTTCGCAATACGCCTGATTTCGGACAGTTCTAAACAATATCATTCTTTAATAATTTCATCGTCGGTCGCACAATTCCGGCTCATTACCAGGTTGAGCCCATCGTCCATTATCACCTTCAGTCCGTGTCCAACCTTGTCAGACTGACGTGTCGTTGTCAACTTTACGACATAGAGCCAGCGTGTTCTGAATATACGAGATTTACGACTATGTGGACGTCTGAGCACGTATGGACAACTCCTTCTTTGCAAGCGCCTTTCGACCGATGGGTTTCCCGAATAAGTCGTGAAGCTTTTGCTTGAAATTGTATCAACTGCCAATCACCTCCTCATCATTCTCGTACCACACTTTAGCCGTGCCTTTCAGAAAGAAAAAACAGTACATTGGCCAGAATGAGAGTGGGGTCATATCGGTTGGGTGCACGGGTACGTTCATTGTCGGCTATCCAACCGTCAACGCCAGCTTCGTCCGTATACCGCAGAACGTTCCTGGGTTCTTCGGATGCATCAGCACGTACGTGGGTGTGGTTAGGGCCGGTGCAGGCGTTGGCGTGTATGGTGCTGGCACTTACGAGGCCGATAGAGAAGTGGTCGTGGGAGAAGTCCCGTGTTTCATCCTGAAAAGTCTGATTGGACGACCACTGCGTAGCTCCGTTGTATTGCGTTTCTTCACCCAGCCCGTCAGCCAATTTTGCATGGGGATCACGGTTACACAGAGGACAGAAACCATATGTTTGCAATATTTACAAGTACCTGTGACATCAAAGGCTACGAGCATCTCGCGCGGCGAGTCCACTTCTTTTTCGTTTATTTGTCTACGATGGCGTAGCCATACGAACTGGCTTGTCAGAATATTTTAAGCCAGCAGTGAACACCTTTATGTACTTACAGTTTGGACCATGTAGAGCCAAAAATCTACTTTTAGTGACAAAATATAGCTGAAGTACAGAAGTTGTAGTTGGAAAATTAACCTACATTTTCAAACCAGCCATGAGCAGACACAATTATTTTACGAATGTTAAAATTTAGCAGATGTCTTCTGGTTGGGTTTGTACACTGGGAAATGATTTCAACTCCTACCAAAAAGGACGTAAAACGCATAAACACAACGTTTCGGAACGCATTAGGTTGCTTCCTCAGAGGGCTGGGGATACGTTGTAGCGCCGTTTTCAAGGCACTCGCGGGGTGGTAATGACCCCCACCCCTCTCCCATTTTTGTGTGCAGCGTGCTCTCTGTGCATACACCAGGGGAAGGGTTTCGAGAGAACGGCTGGCGTTTTGGGCTGTCCGCTGTATATGCCACGACTCGACTAGAAACCTTCTCCCCCCGTTAGTGTCATTTTCAAGGTTGGTCATTGAGTCGAAATTTACCCTGTAGTCGAAAATCTCAGAGTGCTCGGTGATGGCGCTGCGCTTTTTGTAGAGCTTCCGGACATGGCTAGCGTATTGATTGAGTCGTTCCGGTAAGCTTTTGTCTAACAAGAACTTCTTTCTCGTAAAAAGCAATGGCAGAGTTAAAAGTAAATCTGTAAACTTTGGAAGCACTTTAATTTCGTTAAGCTCACAAGACTTGTAGTCAACAGTGAAATTGTGCTTTGAGTGTTTTCTTTAGCGTTAGGACGCGTAAACCTGAAGCCTTGTTCCATAGTATTGTGAGTGAAAGGGGCCCCTGGCAGCATTGCTCAGTAAGTTCTTGCTTAAACTATTGAATTTTCTCTATACAAGTGATCCGTTCGTAACAAAAAACTCCAGTTGAAATTGTCCGTTTCTTTGAAGACAACAGTGACATTGATTTAGATTTTTCTGCAGACGTTGAAGAGCTCTTTTACGTGGTGCCTCACTGTGAATTATTTGCTGCTGTTAAACAGTGCATTCATGAAAACAGTGTGAATGCCTTTCGAAATGCTACAGGGACGTCAGTTGAGCACCTTTCATTCTTTTAGACTTACTTCTTCAGTTCACTTTCATCAAGCTCCGCAACCAGATCTCTCTTTAAAAAGAAGAAATCTGCATTGGTTCTTGTATCGCATCTGTGTGTGCCATATTTTCTTATCATCCTTCAGTCACGCTGTACATCAGCATTTGAGTTGTAGCAACAGTGACATAGTCTTTAACATTTCCTGAACGTTCACGACATTTGAATCCTCTTACAGAAGTATCCAACCAAGATGAGCATGTGCTGAAGTGTGTTCTTAAAGACTTCAAAATATTAGGGAAGCACTGGCATTCACGTTTGAGCACGCACGAGAAGATAACCTTTAGTTTGAACGCAGATAAAGTTCAATGCATGTCACGTGTGCTGGGCGTACTCCCCGCATGCTCAGAAAGAGCTCCTTTCATGCAAATCGGATCACTCCAAGACAAAAAATAGAGGCATCGCAACGCTCTCTTTAGAATTTGAACCTCGTAAGCCTTGCATTCACAGCGTAAAATATAGTTATGATCCACAATTGGAAAGACTTTTTACTACTCGTGCCCCGGGGTGGTCATCATGTCTGTTACTGAGATGTTGCTCAAGAAGATGAAGCAGGGCGACTGAAAAGATTCCACTAAGTTTCTGGTAGGCTGGCATTGGCCAGCTGTGGTCTTCTACATGCCCAAGATCACGCACAGTCTGAAAAACGGGGCCAGTGGGTTCAACGCCGAGTTGATTTTCTCGGCCACGAAGAATCTCGCTCGGCTGATCCGGTGCACCACCTGCGTGGAGCATAAGGGGGTATGCCTAAAGAAAAACTATGGAAAACGTTTTGTGAAGTGCGCCAACAGCTCCGTGTAAGAGATTCCCATGTTTTTCGGCAAAGTCTACATCGGCCAGACAGGGAGCTGCCTCAATGACTGGCTCAGTGAACACGAAAAAAATCTTAATATTGAGAGAAGTCACCTCGTTGACAACTGCTTAGCTTGCCCGAATTGTGAACCGTGATTATTTTGTGCTAAATTTTTAGGTATAAGTATAGAAAAAACTGCTCGCGAAACGCTAGAAGCTTTTTTCATTGGAAAAACAGGTGACAAGTGCGTGAGTAAAACCTCCATTGCGCTGTAAAATGGTGAATCACAATTTCTTTGACGCCTGATTTGAATTTTCTTGGTTGTCGTGGCAGTGCCCCTGTGCAAGGCGTTGATGTATCAAGATGTGGATCTTCCTTAAACAAGTAACGTCAGTTTGTAGTGTGCGCCTGTCCCCGTCTGTTTCTCCTCGTGCGTTCTGTTTGTTGCTCTCTCACAATGATTTCCTCTTGCGGCAAAATATAAACACCTCCCAAGCTGAGCCTAAGTGCATGTGTTTGTACTTCAACAACGAAATCAGCCTTCTCGGAGACCAGCGTAAATATAAATGGCATCTTCCGTACGAATTGGTGAAAACCCAACGGCGTAATGAAGACAGTCTGCTGTGCGTCATATATATATATATATATATATATATATATATATATATATATATATATATATATATATATATATATATATATATATATATATATATATATATATATATAATGACGATTTCATAAATTCCAGACACCCTGTTCATAAGAGAAGTACTTTTCCGGTGAGTGCCTGCAGCTGATCCTCAATTTTTGGGAAAGAGTGAACGATGTCCTCAGTGAGTGCGTTGAGACGCCTGTATTCAACGTACATGCGCGTCGTCCCGCCTTCGTTTACTACAAGGACCACTGGTGACGCTTAACTAATCTGAGAAGGGCGCACAATATTGACATGAATGAGGTCTTTGATCATGCTTTTAACAAGATCACGCTGTGCTGGTGACAATCTGCGAGGACATTGCGATATTGACTTTGCGTTTCCAGTTGGAATGCAATTTGGGTCAACTGTACAGATTGCCTACATCTGTACTTGACTGAAAAGCAGGCGGAATGTTGCGTCAACAAATCCTTCATGGCCTACAGCCTACTGGAAGATAACCTTGTTCCAATTTGAAAGCTGACGTCTGCTATTGCGATTGAGCAATGTTGCGGGTCATCGACTGCATGAGCTTGTGGTGCATGAAGATCCTCAGGTGAAGGCCGGCACAAAATTTGGAGGATCTCTTGGCAGCCGTCTGCAGAAACTTTTGTGTCCTCAATTCTGCTTGTTTCTTCAATGAAATCAATTGTTATTTAAGGTAGAAGAACGAATGTTTGTGAAGAGCAGTTCGTCATCAAAACCTTCGTTGTATCCTCTGATGCATCTGCCTCAATGGGCGCCACTATGACTGTATAGCGGTCATAAGCTTTGTCCTTGTGATAAACCATGAAAAAACTTCATCTTCATATATGCGACTCCAGGCCAGAGGAACTAACTTCGCGATGAAGCTGGAAGTGGTTGCACCCTAACCAAGTAGACCTTGTGTAGCATTTGGAGAACCGATACTGCGCAACTCTTCAAGCCCCAGTCGATGACGGCTCTTGAAGCCCGCAAAAATTCATTGGCTATAGCACCCATTACTTCTTGAGATAAGTGGGGAAAAACGACAAAGTCCCGCTGCAGTAATAGGTCATCCACTGTCACCGCTGACATGACCTAAAGTTTGCGGTGGATGATTGCTTGCTCCTACGAAACCTAGGCACGAAGGCCTTATGCTTAGTTGGAGTTTGGCAACTATTGATGCCGTAATAAAGCTTTTTACAGCTGCAGGGTACAAAGTCCTTTTGATTGTTTCACCGTGAATGGCGACAGGAACACAAAAAGTACCCGCTCCTGCAGCATACGAAACCTGCCCAATTACTAGCGACTGCTCGTGAGCATCGGCGTCACCAGCTGTACGTTTTCCTGCTGGTGTGGGCTGGAAGATCAAAATTCTTCCAGCCACGGCTAAAATTTTCCAGTTAGCGGTAAACGGCAGTGCGCTACAAAATGGCCACTTCTGGGGCAGTTCGAGTATAGTTTACGAATCCTCGGGGCATTTGCTCATAATCTGTCCAAAAAAAAAAAACGTGTCGAGGAATGGGTCGATCGCCACGATGAAGACGGCTTTTTTTTGTATCCACTCTTTTTCACACCTCTTTCTTAGCTACTTGAGCATCTGAGAAATCGAACGACTACTTTCTGCCAGCGCGATGACGAGAGTGCCTAGGCTTCCGACGCCAGCGCTTACTGTTAAAAAGGCATTTGGCAGGTGGCGTTGTGGATGGCGTTTCGCATTCGTCTACAGCCAAAATTTGAATGCTTTCCACTGAATACCTGATCTGCTCAAAGCGCAAAAAGGAATTCAGCGTATCATCTAGCTCGCTTGCCCGGTCGAAAAAAAACAACAACACAAAACGCCAGGCCAGTGCAGCAGGCGCAGCACAGTCCCAGCGAAAGCTAGAAGAACGGCCTTTCAGAGCCCTCTCAAAACACTCATCGGGTAACTACTGCAAGCGCAGTTGCTTGATACTCACTAGGACATTAATAATAAACTTTTGGGTGGAAGGCCGGCGTTCGCTAAGCTATTTTTCGTCATTCTTCTGAGAACTGTGGTATCCGCTAAACAGTTACAAGGCATTTTGTGCCAATTGTCCATGCAGTGGCTGACGACGATGAGGAATTATGGCTGAAGTGCGTATGCATCACACTTAATAGGGGAACAAGAACAAGCTTTTGTGATTATTTGCAACATTGGCCGGGCCACTCGTTACGCTATTTGCAATTCGCGTTGATTGGTTGTTTTCTCGCTCTTGTAAAACGTTCTATAAGTCGTAATAACACGATTGCTTTGCCTACATCAAGCCTGCCAATGGCAACTTTGACAACGAGTCACCAGCACCATTGTATCTCAGTGGTGGAATACTGGGCTGGAACCCAGCGGACTCGGGTTCGAGCCCCACTGTGCCATTGATGCTAGGTAATACCCGCGTAAGACAAGTTTGACAACAACGTACAAGTACCGGCGTAACTCAGTGATAGAATATTGAGCTGACACGCAGTAGACCCGGGTTGAAGGCCCGCTGTGTCATTGGTAAAAGGTCTTCGTCGTGGCGAAGTTGTCAATTTCAACTCGTGCATGAATGTCTCAGTGTAAAATGTGAGGCTTATTGTTGCTCGACAGTACACTATTCAAATGGTGGCCCCAGTGCCAAACTTGGTTCAAGCTAAGATTTTGTGGTTTTGCTAGAAATTGTGCCGTAATCAATAGCGAAGTCTGCGATTTCTTTCATGATAAGCGTACATATCGTATCACACAGCTGTTCTTTAGTAGGTGTAAGGAGCGTGTGACGACCTGCCTAGCCTATTTTCATTACCTCACCAAGTTCGGCAGGCGACCTTGGTCGTGCTTGGAGAATAAACACTGACGAGTGCTACTCTGCAGTCAGTAGCTGTTACTCCACTATGCGTGTGGTGTCGGCCTTGTCAGAGAGTGGCGCCTGGGCCCTCCCTCTCGCCTACGCTCTTCGGGACAGACCGTGAAACTGGCGACGAGTTCAGTCAACAAGTCGACCAGCGCCATCGAGAGTGGCAAAACATCGCCCTCCGCATTTGACGCCATGCCACTGTACGGAAGGCTCGAGCCGTTCGAGGGAGACGGGTCCACCTGGCCCATCTATAAGGAGCAAGTTCACGTGTTTTTCCGCGCTAACAACACGCCCGAGGAGAACCAACGGGACGTTTTCCTGGCAGGTTGTGGAACCGAAGTCTTCAGTCTCCTGCTCAATATCCTAAAACCAGCTACACCGCGTACCAAGACGCTCAGTGAGTGTCTCACTGCACTGAGCTCACACTTCAGTCCGGCTTCGTTCACACTACTGAGGTGTTTCCGCTTTAACAACCGTAGCCGCCGGGAAGGGGAGTACGTCGCTGAGCTATGAAGTTTGGCTTGTACCTCTTCCGGGGACCAGCTAGACTCGCTGCTACGAGACCGTTTCGTCTGCGGCATAAACAATTCTGGCATGCAGACGCGTCTCCTGGAACTTCCCGACCCCTCGCTGGACGACGTGGTGAAAGCAGCGCTGACAATGGACGCGGCGACAAAAGACGCCGGTGAGATTTCGCGTGTGGCGTCAACAGAAGCTGTGGTCAACAAGATGGTGGGAAGGGGTGATGGACGCAGTCACTGTGGTGACGCCCTTTCCCCCTCACAGCGCCAGTTCGTGCATTCACAGTGCTTCACGTGCGGAAAAACTGGGCACCTTGCACGAGTATGCCAAACGTAGAAGCATAACAGCGGACCACAGGAGCAGCCTGGGTCAAGCCCAGGTTCCACACCAGCCCCCGGTAAGGGTAGGCATCGGAAGTGGCGGCGGGGAAGTGCGGCAGCAGGTTCGGGTTCCTCCGCGGCCAGGCTCAACGTCGCGACTGAGCACCTGCCTATTTTAGACATGTGGCACACAGACCTTGTCCCACCGTCTGTGCCGCCGTACGTACTAACCGTCCAAGTTTGCAGGTGGCCCATTTTCATGAAACTGGACACGGGGGCCAGTGTGTCGGTTATGGCTGGCAAAATTTTTAAAAGGTCCTTCCCCGGAGTGGCCGTCGAGGTTTCAGGCATCATGCTGCGAAGTTACTCGGGCGAGCTTTCCCAGGTCCAAGGCCAGGCCCTGGTCAGCGTTTGTTTTGGCAACAGAGAAGCTACCCTTCCTCTGTATTTGACCAGGTGGTCTTCACTGACGCTGCTCGGCAGGAATTGGATTTGCGCACTGGGTATTCGGCTGCCAGGTGGCCAGGAAGCAGCCATACATGGCGTACAAGACATCCCGAGCCTTCTAACGGAGTTGCAGTCCCTGTTCAAGCTAGAGGTAACACATTCGCTGGTACGACTTCTGGCATTCGTGTACCCGAGGGAGTCCAGCCTTGGTTTTTCAAGCCTCACCCGCTGCCAT
This sequence comes from Rhipicephalus annulatus, assembly GCA_013436015.1. Classification (NCBI taxonomy): domain Eukaryota; kingdom Metazoa; phylum Arthropoda; class Arachnida; order Ixodida; family Ixodidae; genus Rhipicephalus; species Rhipicephalus annulatus. The sequence continues at coordinate 859,244 of WOVY01000013.1, forward strand.
TCGCACTTAAGGACGGGGTCACCCTGGAGCTGCAACGGTTACAGCGAGAAGGCATCAAGGCGGCGGAGTGTGCCGCTCCTATCGTTCTAGTTTCCAAGCGAGGCTGTAGTGTCACAATTTGTGGGGATTTCAAGGTTACGATAACCCCGTCGGTAACCTTCAAAAAGTACTCTCTGCCTCGGATTGAATATCTCTGGTGGGCTTTGTCTGGTGGCCAGAAATTCACAAAGTTTGGCATCAAAAATGCGTACCAGCAGTTGGTGGTCCAGGAGCTTTCATGGAAGTACGTCACAATATTGAAAACTATGGGGCTTTTCCAATATACGCGTTTACTATTCGGCGTGGCCTCGGCAGCAGTCATTTTTCAGAGAGGGATGGACAACCTCTTCCAGGGCACGAGGCACGTCGCAGTGTACATGGACATTATCCTCGTCGACGGTATTGATGACGATGACCACATGCACAATCTGCACAACGTTCTGGCCAGACTTCAGGATGCTGGTCTCAGCTCAAGCAGGAAAAGTGCGTGTTCCTGGTTCCTAGTGTAGAATTCCTGAGACGCGTCATATCCTAGGCCAGCCTGACTCCAGCACCCCGCAAAGTTGAAGCTGTTCTGAAGGCGGCTAAGCCCAGAAAAAAGAAAGAGCTGGAAAGCTACCTTGACCTCATCAATTTTTACAGGTGGTTCTTGCCCAACCTGTCTGTGCATCTGCAGCCAGTGCACATTCTGCTTCGGTATGGTCAGCATTGGGCGTGGAAAAAGGAGTAGGACATGGCCTTTGAGCACTGTAAACAGCTAATCACGAAGACACCGGTGCTGGTGCACCTCGATCCAGCCAAGTCTGTTGTTCTTACTGTAGACGCATCACCATACGGTGTAGAAGCTGTCCTAGTGCGCAGAGACAACAAGGATGGCCATGAACGGCCGATGTGGTTTGCTTCTCGTAGTCTTCACACAGCAGAGCAGCGTTACAGCCAGCTGAATAAGGACGACCTCGCTCTCATGTATGGCGTCGAGCGTTTTCAACAGTACCTGCGGAGCCGGAAGTTTAAGGCAGTCACGGACCACGAACCACAGCTGGGGCTATTGGGGTCAGACAAGGCGGTCCCCGTGCAGGCATCACCTCGAGAGTACAATGGGCCTTGACGCTAGGGGCCTACAGCTAGCAGTTGGTGTAACGTCCGGGAAAAGACCTGGGGACTGCTGATGCTCTGATACGGTCACCGCTGCCAGAGGTGCCTGCTGTGGTTCCAGAACGAGCTGAAGTGCTCATGCTGGAGCATGCGTACCCCGAGGTAATCTTCAGGTCTGCTGTGTCACAGGCGACCAGTCGGGACTCGGTCCGGTCCTAGGTAGTGAAGGCAGCATCCATAGGGGAGGAATTGGTGCAACAGCCCTACAGCCACAAGGCCGCTGAGCTGAACCTGGAGCAAGGCTGCCTATTTATTTATTTTATTTATTCATAATACCCCTAAAGGCCCTCGTGAGAGGGTATTACATAGGGGGGTTCTAGGGTGGTGATCCCACAACGTCTCCGGCCCAGGGTCCTGCAGTTGCTACATGCGGGGCATCTTGACGTTGAAAAGACAAAAGTGGTGGCCCGGTCCCACGTTGGGTGGCCTGGAATGGACGAGGATATTGCTCACATAGTGCGGAGCTGCCAAGTCTGCCAGGAACATCAGCGGGCTTCCCGTCATGTGGAAATCACCCCATGACCATTCCCACAGAGGCCTTGGTCCTGCCTTCACGTGGATTTTGGGGGCCCCTTCAAACGTCACTACTTCCTGATGGTGGTTGACGCATTCACAAAGTGGGTGGAGGTTATACCTGCCACCACTCCGTCAGCAGATACGACCATTGCAGCACTGCGGCAGATCATTGCAGCCCAGGGGCTGCCGGGCATCATAGTGTCCGAGATTGGGTCCACTTTCGCCAGCGAGCAGTATCTGGCCTGACTGAAAAAGAACGGAATCCGCTGAATGATAGTTCGTTTATACCACACTGCTTCAAATGGTGCAGCAGAGCGGGTGGTGAAGACGATTAAGAACAAACTTAAGAGCCAGGTGGGAGATTTCCGTACGCAGGTCGCCCGCATACTCTTTCAATATTAGGGCACATCTCAATATAGTCTCCGGCTGTGCCCCTTGCGAGCTTTTGCGGGGACAGATGGTGAATACACCATTGGAAATTCTGTATCCAAACCTCCAGTCCACGGCGCTCCTCAAACAGCTGAAGCAGAAGCTGGCTGCTGACAAAGGGTGCCATCCTGGGCTGTTGCCCGAGCCCGGAATGCCAGTATTTACCAGGAATTTTTGTTCCGGCCCACCTTGGTCTGCTGGACAAGTGGTTTCGCCTGCAAGCTCATTATCCTTGCTCTTGCGGAAGGAGGACGAAACCACACGGCACCGACATCCTGACCACGTGAATGCTAACCATGGGACCACGCTTGGATCCACGACAGCACCAGCTGGGGCTAGTGAGGCAACCGTTTCGCAAGGAACAGGCGCCTCCAGCTGTGCGCCACTAGTTGGGCCACCGGCAAGTTGACTGCCATTCCTGCCAACCACGGCAGAATCACGGGAGGAACCGTGAGCGGCTCAGGCAACACCTAGTGCTACTGCACCTAGCCTCTCAACACCTGTAGCCAGGTGGAGCAACTGACGGCAAAGGGCGCCAGACCACTTTTCGCCTACCTAAAGCAACGCTACACCGACTGCGACTTGTAATTTTTTGTCTGCACTGAATGGGGGGGGGGGGGAGGGAGGTAACGAGCGTGTGACACCCTGCCTAGCCGATTTTCATTACCTCACCAAGTTCTGGAGGCAACGAGGTCGTGCTGGGAGACTAAACACGGACGAGCGCTGCTCGGCAGTCAGTAGCTGTTACTCCACCATGCGTGTGGTGTCTTCCTTGTCAGAAAGCGGTGCCTCAGCCATTTTTCTCGTCCACGGTCTTCGGGGCAGATCGTGACAGTGGGGTCGTATGATTTCTGTCTGTGTCATAACTAAACACAGAAGAAAAAAACTTTTGCAGTGTAAGTTCTGAGCTCACAATAGGCAGTTTCAGTGGCAATATCTTCTGCAACTGCCACCAGAGTCTCTTGCAGCTGTCATCCTCAGTAAGAAAAGAAGCTCAGGGTTTGAGCAACTGAAGTTGGATTCCTGGTGATGATCATGAATTCTGGTCATGTCGCACCAAGTGTTCAAGTGTTCGATTATTCTTCGCAAAAACTACCTTTTGCAGGCATCATATTAAGTGGCGAATCACGTTGATTGCTTGGAAGCAGAGTAGATTTGCACAAGACATCACTTCTTGTGAACTGCTTAATGAGTGAATGGTCGAAAACTTCCCAATCGTTACGAAGGGCAAAACCATAATTCGCCATTCTCATCATCACCAGTCGCGGTATCAACAAAGTCTGCAAGCTGCGTAAACACCTTGCAGATGCACACTGGGTACTTCGTTATATGCAAAATGATGGCAATTGGTGTAGCGGGTACCTAGCTAGTGTACCTGCAGTAGGAGTACACTACCACACGAAAGTTTACTGAAGGCTCTATGGAAGAACACTCCTCCAGCTTATACGGTGGTTGACGTCTAGCCACGTAGGCCAGACGTCTTAGCCTACTTGTTCCTTTGTGAGTGATTTTTTATGATTTTTTCCAACCACATTTTCACATTCTGTCAATCCAACAAAAAGTATAGACAGAAAGAGACCTCTCAAGGGCTTAGATGTTGTTGATGTTACCGTAGCTCACTACCTGCGGTTCACTACCTGCTGTTCATAGCTCAGTACCTGTTATCTCTAAGCTCCTTACACAGTTGGTTTGACCGTGCTGCTTTCTGTTGAACCAACTTGAAGTGTCCCATGCCGTTAATGATTGTGGTGTACTAGTTTCCTATGAAAATATTGCCCAGTCAAAGTGAACACATTTATAAACTTGAGTATAATTTCACAGTCTGCATTTACTGTTGGGTTAGGTAATGAATAGTCTGGTATTTATTATTAACACTAGTATGATGCCTACTGTGAGTGTAACCTCACAAAGGTTTTGAAATTGCAAGTTATGATTGATGCCACTTTGCTTGGATGAGTTAACGAGGTAATAAAAACAGTTCATAAGGAAACATCTTCCATTCGTCTCGGTGGGTGTGGAAGTGACTGCCAGCAATAACATGAAACAAGAAATTTGCTTTTGGTGTAAAAATGTTCGACGAGGAATATCTTACAAAGCGTTGGTGCTGTGGAAGCTTAGAAAGACCCTGCAGTTTGCTGTTCTCGTTTAGTTGCCTTTGTCTCGCTCCTAATTTTATTTTCAGAAGACAGCCACAAGACTGCACTGGAAATTCTATTTAATATTAGATTGCAGAACATGCAGTGACACTAATCCCACCTCCTTTCCTCTCAAGTGCTTTTTGACCCTGTTTCCTCTATCGCAATAAATGATGACGTCATACCTAACAGTTTTCACTATAAGAGATTAAGTGTACTTCTCATCTACTCGTAGCAAATAAACGTGTTCCAAATCGAGTTTGTTGCGTGACTCATTCATGTTGTTTTGCCAAACATCCACCATCATTCACAACAAAGATACCACCAGATGAACTGATCTGAGCCATATAAATGTCATAGCTCTTTAGCAATCACAGCAGATCCACGATTGCAATCCGAGCATGCGGTTTAAGAAAAGACAAAGTACAAGACTGTGCACGTTAAGATACACTATATTACCTTATAGTCGCTGAAAAGTAAGTTTTGTCTGTTAAGACTTAGGACACCCATTGACAATATCTATTGAAACATTGGACAACTTATACACAATTTCTTCAGTAAATTGATGTAGGCATGTGAATCTAGCAGTATAAATGAGACTAAATCCTTTGTTCGTTTAATTGTGGTTAGCTCAATAGTTAATATTTTACCAAGTAAGGGCTCCAAAGAAAGGTAGGAAGCTATGGATTACTTGCTGTTTCTCTACAAATGTTTCATAAGTAATGCTTGATATCGCATAGTTCTTAGGAAGTAAGACTTGTGCAGAATTTTAGCACTGAAGCCATAGATAATTGTTTAAGTGCTTCAACTGAACTTGAATGCTTCAACTGAACTTCAACTCAAGCGAGATAGGCCCATGTGCCCTCTACAAATCTTGTCAAAGTGAGAACATATCTGTGAAAAAAACACCCATGAAGAAATCAACTATATATTAACTATATCAGTATCTTTTTGTGATAATGCTACGGAAGGTACACGATCAGGCGCCTGTTTTTTTGTTGCATTTGATATGTTTTAGTCATTTCCCTCTCGCATATTGGTGGCATTTGATATGCTTCCATCAGTTCTCTTTCGCATTAATTTCTGGGTGTCGTTAAAACCGGGCGAGTTTCCGCACACTCTGAAGTCGAGCAGGCGAGTCTTCTCCCGATGATGCAACGGACATTCAAGGTTCTTTGAGCGTCCCATATTGCCTATGCACACTCTACCTCAAGAAAAAAAATGGCTAACATCTCTTTGATTCCTTTCCTCTTCCTCCTTCAAGAAAATGGTAGGTGGCACGTACGACGTCTAACAAAACAATGCACCTTTAAATGTGCAGTTTTTTCCTGATATTGGCTAAATAGTTCGGTTAATCGATTACATGGACAGTAGTACAACTGGTCCTTGATCTCCTGTTTTTGATGATCTAAAAATATCACGGAGGCATAGAATGACGCCGAAAATTTTCCAGTTTTCCTTCACGATAACAGGAATCGTGTATAACTACTCGCCTCCTGTACCCTTTTCACGCCTACCTAGAGTTTCATCTGTTTTTTTAAGACTCTTTCTTGGGGACCTTCGACGCAAAACATTTGGTCTGTCTGTCTGTCTGTCTGTCTGTCTGTCTGTCTGTCTGTCTGTCTGTCTGTCTGTCTGTCTGTCTGTCTGTCTGTCTGTCTCTGTCTGTCTCTGTCTGTCTGCCTCTGTCTCTGTCTGTCTGCCTCTGTCTCTGTCTGTCTCTGTCTGTCTCTGTCTGTCTGCCTCTGTCTCTGTCTGTCTGCCTCTGTCTCTGTCTGTCTCTGTCTGTCTGTCTCTGTCTGTCTGTCTCTGTCTGTCTGTCTGTCTGTCTGTCTGTCTGTCTGTCTGTCTGTCTGTCTGTCTGTCTGTCTGTCTCTGTCTGTCTCTGTCCGTACGTTTGTCTGTTTGTCCACCTTTAACAGCATCGGGCACTATAAACGGCCGACCCCATCCGCAGCGCCCACCTATGTTGCTCAAGATTCAGCGTTCATACTTGTGCAATTGTCGTTTAAACAGATATCATTGCGCATGTCGGTGGCACCAAAACAACACTTATATATTCTGCATGTGCGCCTTTTGGTAGAAAAGACCTAGATAAGTAATTTTAAGGACCGTAGCACTTATCACGCTGCGCTGACCATGTAACGCTTGCACGAAAAGGAGAGTGTTTCCAACGCTTTGCTAAAACGAGACGGTGGTGGCACCTACCCATCGCCTTCCGTTCAACACATTATCACCTCTGAGACGGGCGCGCACACCCGTCTCAGAGCCACCCGCTTTGTTTTTGAAGAAAACTGCCAGATGGCGCTCATGTCTCACGTGTGACGTGACTTGATGCGCTCGTTCGCCTCCATTGCACGCCCTAGGCGCTCTGACATAGCGCCTCCGAATACCATTCACCAATTTTCTTGCACAGAACATCAAATAAATGTTTTGTTCACTCTCTCCCCAAGCAAGACTATCGTCTTTCGACGACATTTGCAGATTAAATGCATATACGAGGCCAATGTGTTATCTTTCATTTCGTTTCGACTCAGCCCTGCGGCCGGGCCTTTTAACGGGTGACTGAACGCTGCAGCCTTTCAACAAAGGCTCTCCAAGTGCCGCCTAAAGCCCGTCATGATGTTGAAGACCTCCGAAAAAGGTGCCTTCTATCTACCAAGTTTCCTTCGGAGCAAAAAAAAAGGGGGGGGGGTTGTGAAAAGGGGAAGGGGTTACTAAACAGTGCTTTACTTTACCAGTGTCAGAAAGGATTTTTCAGCCTTTTTTCTTTTGTTTAAATGAAAGTATTTTTGGAATCGCACACAAGCACTTGTCTTCGGAACACCTTGTTGGGATTGGCGCCGAGTCATGGAGACAGTGGTGTCCCCTTTCCTCTTCTAAGTGGCGGCTCTAGAGAAAGGGGGGTGGTAGGGGCGATCACCCCTTCCCCCCAAAGTTTTTCAGCACTTCCTCCCCCTCTCTTCAGTGCATCGCGTTCATCTACTATCACCAGTTAGGGCAAATGAGTGGGACCATTGTGAGCACACATTAACAGTATTTATGCCAATACAGGGTTTTTGTGCTATCAAATACAAAAAAGTCATGACCACGCCTTTTTCTGGTGATATTTTGGGCGACACTCTCCTGAAATTGGAGTCTGCATCCCCCCCCCCCTGCTTTTTGCTCCTCCTTCCACCACAAGAAGCAGGTCGCCAGAGGGCTTTGGGCCGGCTGATGGTCGTACAACTAGGTGTATCATCCTCCCGACCTCCCGACACAGAAATTGAGACGCTACGCAGCCCAACGAGGCAAGGTGTTCAACGAAAACTACTGCAATGGGTCCCGGCCACGACACCCTGCTGAAGGAGAGTGGTATTATGGTGGATGACAATTAGCCCACCCATTGAGCGTGGCGACTGGAGTTCCTTTGTTGCTTCGTAATACAAGCGCTAGACTTATGACCCAGCTGCCTTCTCACATCAAGAAAGGGACACGTTTGTGCCATATGTAAAGTGTGGTGGCAATGCATAGTCAGAACTTTGACCTGGGCGTACATTGGCTCATTGGAGACGAAATATTCGTCTGGTTTCACGATATGTTAGTCACGTAGCAAAATGCTTGTTCTTTAGTTATTCTAAATAAACGTGAAGCTTCAGTACCTATCAAGTTGCCTCGACACCAATTTTCCGGATCTCCTCTGCCAGAATGACCAGACACAATATCTAAACAACCTCTAGAACCATTGATATACCTCTGCAGAGTTTAATTTCATTTCATAATCTGTCATATAGAAGGTTCTTTTGATTTGGTAGTTTTATCAATTAATAAATTACTGGCATAACGATGATCTATGACAAAACACTATATGTGAAATTCAGATCATTTTTCAGAATGTCTCGTACAACATGTTCAAAGAAGGTTGATGGGCTGTATAGTTTGTGTGTGAACAGTGCAATAGATTACGTCATGCATTGATGAAGCCGTTTTGTATATGTGCGCATGAAAAGAAATTACAGAAAAAAGATGAAGGGAGTGACGATTGTTGTTACATCACTCGCATGGCCATAATTGTGATAATATTTGGCGAAATATACTTCATAAGAACCCAACCAATAACACGAAAGCAGAAAATGAACCAGACATAACAAGTGGTGGACTAAAAATGAAACAATTATTTAAGAAAGCCTTCGCACGCATGAACCCTCAGCGCATGCGTAAATGGGCTATCAAACGATGCGTAAACAAAACATTGCATGGCAAAGCGTCATGCATAAATCATTCATTAGTTTTCTTTACAGATGAAGAATTCGCGTAGCTACAGAGTGGTTTCACGGTGTCACCAATATTTTAGTGTTTTATGAAAATATTCTTTTCGTAACACCTTCACACCTGTTTACCGCTAGGTGTGCAACTATGAAATGACTCAGATTGCATGCGTCACTGGGTTGTGTATGGGTGGGCTTTCCGCAATGAGCACGGTGTTTGATGTGCAGCGCTTGTTCTGGGTGGTTATTTTCTTTTCCTGTCTTCGTGTCTTTTGCTTGTTTTCTCTTCCTAATATCATGAAGCGACTCGCACAGCAAGCGGCATCCCCGCAGGAGCATCTGTGCAAGCAGGCGTTTGGTGTGTAGCGACACCACAGACCCGAGCTAACGGGGGGTTTCGATCTCTTCCACGCCTAGCTGTGCGTGGATGAGCCGCGTCCGGGGAAAAGGGGATCCTGGGGCTTGAGCTGACGCTGGATGATTGGACCTTTAAGGCCCCCGACAGAGGCAACACACCCCTTTGGCCCCGGCTTCACGTATACGGCACCCATGGACTTACGGCACCCCTGGGGAAATCGGCAGTCGCCGTTTCCTATCTCTCTCTTCCTACGCCTTGGTATTTTCTCTCTTTGAATCTTTCCTGTCATTTCCTCATTTATGTTTACTTCCATCGTCCAGGCGGCAAGGAAGAAGCTTGTGTATGTGCCCTCTTTTGCTCACGTAGTGTTGGGTTATAGTGGCTTGGTACAGATGGCGCTGGCATGCTTTTTTATAATTGTGCTGCTGCGTCCTCATGTCGGGCTCGATGGTGGGCGGCTAGCATGGCTGCCGAATTCGTATATCTTTTATTGCCTCTTTTTCATTTCCTAAAATGTCTGATCGCCCTGCTCCTAAGAGCGGGCGCACCGAAAGCAACACTGAATGTCTTCATAAAGCCAAAAGAAATCTTCCCGTGCTTCCGTGTGGTTCATTGTGAAACACAAAATCACGCAAGAACAATATTGCCATTTTTCGTATCAAAATGCCTCACTAATACCCTTCGTACAGGTTATCAGGATACACGAATGGCCAGTGGCGACCTTCTTCTCAAAGTACAAAGCAAAGCCAAGTACGAAAATCTCTCAAAACTCACCTCCTTCGGAACCACACCTCTATCTGTCACACCGCACCCTTCCCTGAACATTTCCTGAGGCGCGTAGTGCCTGATCAAGACCTAATCGACCTGACAGAGAGTGAGCTCCTTGAAGGCTGGAACGAACAGCACGTAGCGGATGTTCAGAGAATTATGACCAGGTGGGACAACAAAGAAACGCCGACAAAGCACCTCATCCTTACATTCTGCACAAACACACTTCCAGAATACATCGAAACAGGTTACTTCAATTTAAAGGTCCGACGCTACATCCCAAACCCGCGATGTTGTTATAAGTGCGAACGTTTCGGCCACGGCTCTCAGAGCTGCTAGGGCCGTCAAACCTGTGCAAAGTGCAGTTCGCGCGAACACGCTACAGACAACTGTGAAGAAGAAACTCCCCACTGTGCAAACTGCAATGGTGGACAACCCGCTCACTCTCGCACATTTCCTACACGGAAACACGAAAAAGGAATACTTACACCCAAAGTAAATGAAAAAATCTCGTTTAGGGTGGCGCGCAAACGTCTACTTATGTAGGATTCTTCGTTCGCGGAGATGACATGAAAGGGGGCAGTGCCACCGAAATCAGCGGCGCCCGCACGTACCACACAAAGTGGACGGGCGGCAGCGCTTGCAAGCCTCCGGACCTGAAGCTACAGGGCCTTCTGTCTGGACAGATAGCCCTAAGACTTCCGTTCCCGCACGCGCGAACCACGAGCGGGCATCCAGCACCTCGTCCGAGGTGATGGACACAACAGCGAGTCCAACGTTGTCTTCGGCGCCGAAGACACAGGCGTGGCTCTTTGGAGCGCGCCAGAAAGTCAAAAACAATCATCACGGGGCCTGACAAAGGCTTCTGACCTAACGCAATACTTCTTTAGTACACACAGCACTCTTTTACACTTATAATGGATACAAAAATGTGAAAATGCAATGTCAGAGGACTGTTTGGAAACCTTGACGATATCCAAGAACTCTTACACAATCATTCACTAAAAGTGCTGTGTGTACAAGAGACACACATAAATTCCAGGAACACCAGTCTTCTACGTCGTTATTTTGTATTTAGAAAATACCTCAATGAAGCAGTAGCATCATCTGGTGGTGTGGCCATTATAGTTGGTTAGGGCGTAGCATGTAAACATTTACCGCTACAAACATTCATTGAGGCAGTGGTTGTTTGAGCAGTTCTTTTGAACACACTTTTCACCATCTGCTCTCTTTACGTACCTCCACAGTACCATCTTTAAAAACACAAATTCCAGATACTAATAGATGAACTGATGAACTACCGAAACCTTATGTGGTTCTTGGGACTTCAATGCACATGATGGTCTATGGGGCGACTCTTGCTGCGATGCATGAGGTTGCCTGTTCGAACAGTTTTTCTTTTCTTCGGGTGCGTGTCTGTTGAATAGGAAAGAACCAACATACTTTAGGCTCGCCAAAAAAACCTACCCATGCATAGATCTCGGCATTGTGTCCTCATAGCTTGTACCCCTTCTTCAATGGAAAGCGTTCAACAATCCTTTGGAAGTGCCCACTTTCCGATCATTCTAAGTACACCAATAGACAAAGGTCCTCTACATGTCCCCAGATAGAAAACAGACAAAGTTTACTGAGAAAAGTTCAGAGAAGCTACTCGCTTTAGTTGGTCGGACATATGTATATTAAGTATAGATGCAGCTACAGACTTTTCGACAGCACTTCTTATTGATGCTGCAACAAAGTGTATCCCACAAACTGGACGGTCCACCAGGCGACACGTCCCTTTGTGGAACTGTTAGTGTCAGTATGCACGTAGAAAGCAAAATAAGGCATGGTAGCTGCTTAGAGACTCTCCGACAACGGAGAATCTCAGAAATTTTGAAATCATGAAGTCTCAAGGCAGGAGGACCCACCGACAGGCCAGAAGAGAAAGTTAGAACAGCTTTACATCAGGCATTGATTCATATACATAAGAGGCTAAAGTCAGAAACATGGTTAGGAGAGTAGCAGCAAGACAACTACATTTACTCCTTCTGGTAAACACGTAAGGTGACAGTTTGGAAGATCAAGCAAACTTTCTCGGCGCGCGATTCGAACAAGTGTCCAGCTCGTTCCACTATAATGCAGATTTTTACAAACCAAACAAAAATTGAAAAGCAGAAACTAGAACACAAATGTACGAAACACGAAGCATACAACCAAGCTTTCAGTTTAGGTGAGCTCCTAACATCACTAAACTCCTGCAGTCATTCCGCCCCAAGTTATGATCGGGTAGTGTACGAAATTTTGAAAAACCCAATATTCGAAACGCAGAAAATCTTACTTTGCTTATACAATGCTGTCTAGTTTTCTGGCGCTATCCCCACTTCCTGAAAAGAGGCAATATATATTCCCATTTTGTAAGTGAGCAAGACTCTTCTTCAGTTCAAGCTACAGGCCTGTTGCAAATAGGAGCTGCTTGTGCAAAGGTTTCGAAAAAATGGCAAACTACCTACTTGTATATTTGCTTGAAACAAACAATTTGCTCGACCTACTTTAGTGCGGATTTCGAGAGGGCAGATCCACCACCGACCACTTTGTTCGTATCGAGGCACAGAACACAGACTCTTCTTGTAATTCCTTTAGCATACGATTGATTTCTCTGTTGGCTTTTTTTAATGTTCTTGCGTTGTCGCTATATCGTTGTCGCTATATATTGTGCAGCATAAGCCTCGATTCGCTGTAAATCTCCTGAATGTATGTAACAATGCTTCTGTTTTACAGTTGTCGACAACATCGAGATGTACAGCTCGTGTTGTTGCATGCACGAATACTGCGAAGTACAGTTTTGCCGTGCCTTTTGCGGCGTATTTTATAAGCATCAGGCCTGCTAAATCTACACCAGTCACTTCAAATGGGTGTTGGTAGTTTACTCTGCCAGCAGGCAGCGGTGCTTTGTCTTGCTGAATTGGTTTAGCGTCAAATAGTTGACACTTTCAACACACTTCTTTACCAGCTGCCTTCCTTGGATTATGCAATATTTCGTTCTAAGCTGTGACAGTGTTGCACTGACTTGATGTAACGCGAGTTCATGCACACGTCGTACTAGCAGCTTTGTAGCGGCCGTCCTCTTCGGTAGCACAATTGGATATTTTTTGTTTCATGTCAATCCACTTCGAGACAGACGACCCATAGGCCTTATTAGCCCTTGCTCAACTTCAAAGCCTTCCCCACCACAAAGAAACATCCTTGCTGTCTTAGTCATGTTGCTGTTGTTGAGAATAATATGTTCCGGTATCTTTCGTTGCTCCAATCTAATTATCTCTGTATCTGCATTCTTTAGTTCCTCAAAGCTCAGATCACTGATTTTATGCTTTTTTTAAATCTACGTTTATCCAAGAACCCATGTAGGCTGTCTTTCTGGGCAATCTCATGTAGATTCCATACTTCGCTGCGTCGATCACGGCCGCAATCGACGTGTATGTGTTAGTTGCATAACATTCACTACTCTCAGTCTTCTTCCGTTTCCGTCTGCTCCGTGGTGTTGTTTTTTGTAACAAACCACTTTGGAACATGCCACTATAGTTCTGCCTGTATCAGTCATTGCGCTATATGAGATCAAATAAAGTAGAAGTTTATCGCCAAACAAGCGCGTTGTTGGGGAAGCTTCTATGAAAGGATCATACGAAGCATGAAACCATTCATGACGAGGAAAGTCATCGGATAGAGACTGCTAACAAGGGAAGATAAAGAAAGAATTACCTCTGAAGTTGAAGCGGTGCTTAACAACAGGTCGTTAACGTATGTGTTTTATATACGTGGAGCTATAGTGAAACAGCCACGAGCATGCTATGAGTGTAGCATGTAGTAATATTTTGCATGACACGCATGCCATGGATATCATGATTAGACACGTAATTCACCTTCGTCGTCCATTCAAGTCAATAATACCTAATTTGGTATATGTGAAGCTAGCGAAACGGCCATGAGCACGCTATGAGCGTAGCCTGTAGTCATGTTTTACATGTCACGCATGCCATAATTATCATGTTTCAATTTGTAACTTACATTTGCTGTCGATTCATGCCACGTAATACCAAATTTGGTATATGTTAAGCCAGCGAAATGGCCGCAAGTGCATCATAAGCGTGGCTTCTAGTCATGTACTTACATGGCACGCATGTCATGATTATCATGTTTGGAGGTGTACGTCATTTACCGTCGTCGTCAGTTTTGAGCACGTAATATCAACTTTGGTATATGGGAAGCTAGTGAAACGGCCGCGAGCCCATCATGAGCGTGGAATGTAGTCATGTTCTTGCATGACACACATCGTCCCGACATAGAGAAACATACTATATAGAGTGACCATTGGAGCCTTTTCACGGCCTATAGCGAGAAAGGGTCTGACTAACCGCTAGATGGCGTACCGGTCCTGGCTTTTATTCTTTTGTTAATACATATAATAGCCTCTTCAGAAGGACAGTAAATACCTAAGTTTGGCATAAATTTTTTGCAAAAGAGAAATTGTAATAATTTGTGCTATTTTCCATATCTGCCCTGCATCATTTGCCACTGAGGACATTAAATGCCTTTCAATAAAAACAGTAAAGTATGTATAGAAAGTGTTGTATTTCTGCATTTGTTTTGCCCAAAGAGGCACATTCATGTGGTTTAGATGTACTGTACATGTATTCCTTTTGTGCACGCATGGGTGTGTAGCATAGTAGTACAGACACTCGCTTTCGAAGCATGAAGGCACGGGTTCAAATCTCAGCGTCGCAAAGAAAAAAAATTGTTATTTTATTTATGCTGAAGACATTACCGGGTTTGATCAACCACTCGTGGCGCTGAAAGAAGCGCCCTAGCTCGGCCGCAGGGCCCTACAACATTGTCCACTCTTTACGTAAGTATGTTTCTCTATGGTCTAGCCATGGTGGTCTTGTGGCTAAAGTACTCGGCTGCTGACCCTTAGGCTTCGGGATGGAACCCCAGCTGCAGTGGCTGCATCTTCGATTCAGGCGAAAATACTGTAAGCCTCTGTGCTCGGATATGGCTGCACAATCAAGAAACAGAGGTGGTAGAAATTTCCGGAACCCTCCACTGCACGGCGCCTCTCATAACCATACTGTCACGGGTCGTGACGTGGCTGAAGACAGGAGCTGGATTGTCAGATCAAACAGTTTATTTCAGCGAACCTGTGCCCAGTAAACGAAAAGTTGGTAGGAGTAGCAGACTTGCAGTGATAGCGGTGAACGGAGCGTCGGCCGTCGATCAAATGATGACCGGTGAAGCCTGTCGGCATTTATACTCTTGCCATCAAATACTCTAGCGTTATCGCCAGCAGCGATGTAGGTTCCAGAGTAGTCTGTATTGCTCACGAAGTGGGCATAATCTTAACAGAATGAACTACTGCAAATCCGAAGCTTCTCGAACAGTGTGTGTGCTGTTTGCGCTGAGAATTACGTACAGTGTAACGGGGTGGTAAATAAACTTGTGGATGGGACGTAGCATCGCCCCCTCGGAAAAAAAGGCATCGTCCCTATGCTTTAACAGAAGGGTAAAGTAAAATAATACTGCAAGAAACCACAAACAGTAAATTACAATACAGAAATAATAATGACAACAAAATATACTCTTTCAATTCGTTAAGCGACTTGAGGCGCGCGACTTGGAACTCTTCAGGTCGCGATCAGCGCCGATGAGAGTTCGTGATGCCGTCGGGGACAACCTCGAAGTCTAGTGGGTCAAGATGTTGTACTACCCTGTATGGTCCGAAGTATCCTCGCAGAAGTTTTTCACCGAATCCTCATCGGCGTATTGGTGTCCATACCCAAACACGTTCACCGGGCTGTTATTCCACGAGGCGTTGTCTAAGATTAGCCCTTGTGATGCGCAGGCGGGCGAGTTGACGAGCTTTCTCAGCGCGCTGAAGATAGTGGGGAACGTCGACGTTTTCTTCGCCAGTGCCGTTGGGGAGCATTGCGTCGAGCATAGTTGCCGGGTTCCTTTTGTAGACCAACTTGTACAGCGGCATCTGCATCGTCTCCTGCACGGCCGTGTTCGATGCGAAGGTCACGTACGAAAGGATGGCATCCCACGTCCTGTGTTCGACGTTGACGTGGCCAGCATATCGGCGATTGTCTTGCTTAGCCACAGGGTGAGGCCATTTGTGTGTGGGTGGTAGGCGGCAGTGCGGCGGTGGCTTAACTGGCTATGTCTCAAGATGGCCTGAGTCAAATCAGCAGTAAAGGTCATACCTGTATCGGTAATGATGCCCTCTGAGGCGCCATGACGAAGGACGATGTTCTGAACGAAGGACTTGGCTACCTCTTGAGAGCTGCTCCGCCGCGGTGGTCTAGTGGCTAAGGTACTCGGCTGCTGACCCGCAGGGCGCGGGTTCGAATCCCGGCTGCGGCGGCTGCATTTCCGATGGAGGCGGAAATGTTGTAGGCCCGTGTGCTCAGATTTGGGTGCACGTTAAAGAACCACAGGTGGTCTAAATTTGCGGAGCCCTCCACTACGGCGTCTCTCATAATCATATAGTGATTTTGGGACGTTAAACCCCACATATCAATCAAATCTCCTCTTGAGAGGTATCTTTGGGTAGGGCCTTTGTTTCGGCGTAGCGGGTGAGGTAGTCAGTAGCTACGACGATCCATTTTTTTTCCGCAATTGGATGTCAGAAACAACGGCCCTGGTAGGTACAGAGCAATTTGTTGGAATGGTCGGCGAGGTGATTAGATCAGCTAAAGTAAGCCCACTGGCCTTGTCGTCTGTGTCTTGTGCCGCTGGCAGTTTCGGAAGGTTTTTACCTAGTGGGCTACGGCCGCAGGACACCGGGGACAGTAGTACTTCTCTAGTATCCTCGCCAACGTACGGGAGAACCCAAGGTGTTCAGCCGTTGGGTCATCATGCACATCATACACAACTTCTGGACGTAACGCCGAAAGTACTACTATGAGGTAGTTGGCCTGATGAGGTAAGAAAATTTTCTTGACAAGGATGCCATTTGGCAAGGAAAATGGTGACAGCCCTCGCTCTAATACCTGTGGAACAGCGGTAGCTTTACCCTCGAGGTATTCCACAAGGCCCTTGATTTTAGGGTCAGCTCTATGTCGTTCGGCAAAGTCATCGACGATTAATATTCCTAAGAAAATGTCAGTGTCATCGTCATTCTACGGTGGTGGGTCAACGGGGGCACGAGACAGGCAGTCAGCGTGAGAGCGTTTTCGTCTAGACTTGTAAATTACGCTAACGACGAATTCCTAAAGTCGCAGACTCAACCGTAGAAAGTGACCTGAAGGGTCCTTCAAGTTAGCTAGGCAACAGAGGGCATGGTTGTTGCTCACTACTTTGAAAGGCCTGCCATAGAGGTAGGGGCGTAACTTAGATGTAGCCAAGATGATGGTAAGGCACTCTTTTTATGTTGAGGAATAGTTGCAATCTGCCTTCGATAGCGACCGGCTAGATAACTGATAACCTATTTCTCCGTTAGTCTTCTACACAAGAACGGCGCTGAGGCCTATGCTGCTTGCATCGGTGTGGATCTTCGTATCGGCGTAAATGTCAAAATGGGCTAGTATCGGAGCGCTCTGCAGGCGTCGTTTAGCTTTAGAAATGATTCAATTTGTGCCGTTTCCCACTTGAAATAGACGTTGGTCTTCGTAAGCTCCGTTAGTGGCTCAGTGATTTGTGAAAAGTCCTTGACGAAGCGTCTGTAATAGGCGCACAAGCCGAGAAATCGGCGCCCAGCCTTCTTGTCGGTGTGTGGCGGAAAGGCGGCGATGACAGCTGTTTTCTGCGGATTTGGGTACACTCCCACCTTGCTGATCACGTGACCCAAAAACAAGAACTTCTTCTACGCGAAGTAACATTTCTATGGCTGTAGGGTCAGTACAGCGCTCGTAATTGCTTGAAGTACAGATTCAAGGCGCTGAAGCTGTTCGTCGAAGCTCGAGGAAAACACAACGACGTCGTCCAAGTAAACGAAGCAACTATGCCACTTCAAGCCAGCCAAGACGTTATCGATGACTCGTTGCAAAGTCTCAAGTGCCAAGCATAGGTCAAAGGGCATGATGACTTTAAACTCGAATAGGCCATCCGGCGTTATGAAGGCCGTCTTTTCTCTGTCTCTTTCAACAACTTCAATTTGCCATTAGCCGGTCTTGAGGTCCATCGAAGAAAAGTACCTGGCACTGTGGAGTCGATCTAGGGCGTCATTCACGGCTATGATGTTTGTACCACTGCTTCGACGTTGCGTTGTCACGTATTCCGATGGCCGCGAAGTATCAACGTCAGAGCTGCGTTCGGGGTGTAGCAGGCCCTTGATACCTCGTCACGCCGTCGTCGTCATCGTCGGTGGTAGAGGATCTTCGGTAGTTTGCCGTGCAGCAATCGCACCTACATCGCTTGCTGCCCTTAGTTTTCCTGATAAGGGCTTGAAGATCGGCCCCGAGCCAAGCCGGCATTCCTGCAGTACGGTCAGGCGTACCAGCCAGGTTACAAAGAGCGGTAAGCTCGTCGGGGTGCCCACTGTGCTCCCGCGAGGTTGTCGGTGATGTCGCGTGGTCGTTGACGCGTTGATGGTGAAACCCCGTGAAGCCAGCTGTCGGTACTGCTAAGAAGGGCAGGTATGGCACGTCCCTGACAACCACCCGCTCTGCTATCATGGCGGTCAGAGACTCGCCAGCTCGACTGCATAGTGCATGCTCACCCTACTTTAATGATTTACCCAGCAATGAAATAAATGCGAAAAGGAACTGATAGAAGCACGTCAAATGCCACGATATGCTAGAGGGAACTGACTAAGGCATGTAAAATACGAAGAAAAAACATGGTCCTGATCGTTTACTCTTCATAGCGTAATCACAAAATGAGGCTAAACATCTTTTTAGAGAAATGTTATTTGCATGTATCATGCTCTGCGTTAAATCTTTATGGCTCTTTCGGCGCATGGCCACATGTTGGTAACTAACTATTATCGGAGTGTCCCATGTGCAATGTTTCCATCTGTACTAGATGCATTACGCGTAGCGCATGTACATTTTGGTTTTCTTTTCAAACCGTGTTGCTTCATTGAACTGGCTATTCCGAGATATCGTGTTGAATCTTGTTGAGAGCGTGCGTACTTAAAGGTTGGGTTTGTCGCTATTTCAAGTGATATGCCAGCAGGTTACCGCCATGAATCTCGCGAAACATATGCACACACGGTACCAAAAAAAGAAAACAAATAATGCTGCACTCATGTGAAAACACTAAACATTATTTCAAGGTATGTGCCACAGTGGCACGATGTTCTGATGCGTGTTTGATCCCAGCCGCGGTAATCGCAATTTGACGAGGACTAACGGTGTGGTCGAAGCTTTCTAGGAGATTACTTCATGCAAGTACTTCCCCCTCACATCATTTTTTAGGGGCGAAGCTCCTTAAAGCGGCACCCGTTCGTCCTTCGTCGTCATCGTAGTGCTTAACCAGTCTTACGCTTTGACCTGCAAGGTGGTGCCGGTGGGAGATTTCTCCTGTGCGTTGTTGAACAATAAAAATTTCGCAGCGTGCACGTTAACTGAAAGCCGAATTCTCCCGTCTCTCAATCCAAATTAACACCCATTGGCATGTACATTGAGCACTATCAGAAAAGAAAGGGTTGCTGGGTTATACTCGCTGGGCGTAACCTCCTTGGTTGTAGAAAGGTTTAGCGAGCATTGGGCCACAGCGCCCGCCATGAATACAGTGAACTAGTATTTGCCGTGAACTCGAGGTGGTGAACTCGAGGTGGGAACTAGACAAGAAGCGCAAGCCTTAAGAAAGCGTTCGTGTGCACCTCTCGTTTAGTCCTCGGAATGTCCGCTGGATGGCATTGCTTAAATAAGCAGAATTACAAGGATTAGAAACCAAATTAGAGGGAAGCGGACAGGGCTTCGACCTCTCTTTCGTCAAACAAGGAAAACTCATTGAACAGGCAATATTGGCGTGCGAACAGCATCGTTGGACGGTTGCTTTACAACATGCGTTTGTTCATGCAGATAGCGGGATGCCTTTAAGTTTACGCGGCATCGAACTCTCCAGCCATTGTCGCTTCGTGCGCACCTACTGATTGCGGCCACCGCCATGAAGACTACGCTGGACATGACTTGCCTTGGCAACCCTCCTGGACCATGGCTCCAGTGCACAAGTTCAGCTCATCGCCTACGACATCACCAGTTCCTCTGGATATAAATGGGTGCCAACGGCCCACGCCTTCCAGTGGGCGTGCGAACAGCATCGTTGGACGGTTGCTTTAAAACATGCGTTTGTTCATGCAGGTCAGTAATAACACTTCGTTATTTGCTAAGAAATCTAGCAATGCCTGCCTTTTGCTGTTCCCATGCCCACGAGTACTACTTGTTTTATTTGTGCAATCATTTGATGTTTGTGGTCAGCTGCTTTTGCAGTCAGGAAACGTAGAGTTAAACCCTGGCCCTTCAACTGGTGCTTC
Source organism: Rhipicephalus annulatus (assembly GCA_013436015.1). Classification (NCBI taxonomy): domain Eukaryota; kingdom Metazoa; phylum Arthropoda; class Arachnida; order Ixodida; family Ixodidae; genus Rhipicephalus; species Rhipicephalus annulatus. Next base: position 879,344 of record WOVY01000013.1, read on the forward strand.
TGGCGTTGTTACGCGGTCTAAAGACAATGCTAGCGAGGAGGCAACACAGAAGAAACTGAATGATGTGTTAACCCTACTACAGAGCTTTAATTCCAGCCAGCTAGAAATGGAAACAACAGTCACGTTTAATTACGTCTATTGCTGAGTTAAAAAAAGCTGAGGAAACTATGAAAAGCAACATAGCCAATATTGATATAAGGCTGTCCACTGTTGAAACTAGTACGCCTGCCACTGACACCGCTGAACAAGACCTGCTGGCCTTACGAGAACTCGTGGATAACCTAGCTCGTGAAAATGACAAATTGTGACTTGGTCAATCACAGCTGGAGCACAGGCAACGAAGAGACAATTTATTGTTCTTCGGTGTACATGAGTTTATCGGAAACATGGGAGGCCACAGAAGAAAAGCTGTTAAACATGATTTCTAGCTGCTTTACTCCAGTGCTTACAAAGGACGCGATAGAACGTGCTCGTAGAATTGGTGCATTCTCGGAGGGAAAATGCCGTCCGCTAATCGTGAAATTTCGTTCCTTTAAAACGAAGCAGCTGATTCTATACCAGTCAGTGAAACTCAAGAAGAAAGATATCACTGTAAGGGAACATTTTTCTTTAGAAACGCGCCAAGCCAAGAAAAAGCTGCTTTGATTTGCAAAGAATCGGGGCTTGCATCACAAACTGAGGTACAACAAACTGTACATTAACGGTCAGTGTTATAGCTACAGCGCAGCTCGTGATCATGTTTTTATGGAAAATAATTTTCGGAGACAGACATCGCGTCACGATATCAACGATTCTAGTATCTCTGACTTGTCACGTACTGAACATACTGATCACTCTGCTCGTCCGTTGGTCCAGGGTCAGCAGTTAACCCGTGATGTCACTGTTCTACCGCACCCTGCGCTGTAGGGTTGCGTGAGGGGCAGTGGTTCAGCGCCTACTACCGCAAATTCTGTCTCTTTTCGTTTTACAAATATTAGAAGTTTATTACCAAAGCGCGATGAACTTGACTCTATAATCGATTCCTGTGATGCTGATGTCGTTTTGTTGACTGAAACATGGCTTTCTTCTAAGGTAACGAGTATGGAGTTGTTTGATTGCAAAAAGAAGTTCAACGTATTCCGCTCCGACAGAGGCCACAGGTGTGGTGGTGGTGTTTTGATAGCTGTTGCAGATAATTTTGTTGCGTTGCTTAATAATTCCCCAATTAACCTGGAACTAGTCTGGGTTGAGCTTTGCGTATGTTTTATGAAGTTAATCTTGGGCATATGTTACCGTCCCCCGTCTTCGTGTCCCACATTCGTTGATGAATTGCATGACGCGCTCAACATGATCACTGTACGTTTTCCCAACACTCCTATCCTCTTGGCTGGGGATTTCAACTACCCCTCGATTGTGTGGAATAATACATCGTCTTATCCTAGCCCTTTCTCGACTGAATGTAACAAGTTTTTGATGACTTGTCTGTACTTCAACCTGTCACAACTTGTCTCTGAACCTATTCGAACTACCTCAGCCACATCCAGCATTTTAGATCTCGTTCTAACTAACGCACCACATCTTATCTCTTCACTCGTGTATCTACCTAGTTTCAGTGATCATTCGTTACACCATTTTGATCTTGAAACTCCTTTCTCTAAACACATCAATCAAAAAAAATATTAGAGACTATAAACGTGCTGACTACAACGAGATGAATCGTGAGCTAGCTCTTTTTCTCGATGATTACTTGCAGGAGTTTTCACTGCGCTCTGTGGACACTAATTGGGAATTGTTTAAGGGCATTGTTGAGCGTCTTATTGACGCTTTTGTGCCGCTCAAATCTTTGAGGTGTGAGAGGGAATCACCTTGGTTTAATGAGTATTTGAAAAGACTGTCCAATGAAAAGAAACGTTTGTTTCGCTCTGCAAAGGTTATGAATTCCGAGGTGCGATGGGAATCCTATTTTTTCGTGGCCGCTGAATACAAAGCTGCATTAAAGAGCGCCAAGGACACGTTCAACAACCACACTTTGCCTGCTATGCTTATTAACAATCCTAAACAATTTGGGAATGTAATAAACAAGAAATACTTCACCACATTGTGACTTACATCTACTGATGGTGTTGCAGTCCCGTCACACGAATGTGCTTCTGTTCTCAACTATGTTTTGCGGGGGCTTTTTTTATTGATGTTTCTTGCGATAATTTTAACTACCCTGTTTTTGAAGTTCTTCCTATGGTCCCAGTTATATTTGACCTATCTGGCATTCAGAAGATTATAGAAAATCTTAAAATTTCGTCTTCTTCTGGCATTGACAACATTAATTCCAAATTCTTGATTAATACAAAGTTGTATTGTTCTATATATCTTAATAAACTGTTTAAACGATCCCTTGAAACAGGTTGTATTCCCAATGGTTGGAAAGTTGGAAAGGTGATTCCTCTGCACAAGTCTGGAAATACACATTGCCCTGACAACTTTCGTCCCATTTCTCTCAGTAGTATACCTTGTAAAATCATGGAGCACGTCATATACTCTCATCTCGTCTATTTCTTAGAATCTAATTCTTTTTTCACTATAGCCCAGCACGGATTCCGCAAGTCATTTCATTTTCATGCGAAACCCAACTCATGTTTCATGCATGAGCTTCATCGCATCCTCGATCACGGATCTCGGGCAGACTGTATATATTTGGATTTTTCGAAAGCCTTTGACAAAGTCTCGCATCAACTTCTATTTCTTAAACTATGTAATCTTAACATTGACCCTAATGTACTTGCATGGTTGATCTGTTTTCTTTCAAACCGCTCACAATTCGTAACAGCAAACAACATTGACTCGCATCCTTTACCTGTACGTTCTGGTGTACCTCAGGGGTCTGTTTTCGGGCCCCTTTTGTTTCTAATCTATATAAATGACTTATCGACTAATAATTCTTCTTCAATTAATCTCTTTGCAGATGATTGTGCTATTTATCTCGAAATTAACGACAATAACGATGTCTCTTTCCTTCAATCCGACATTAACAAGGTCATGGACTGTTGCAACACTTGGAACATGAAATTAAACATAAATAAGTGTAAGCACATGCACATTTCTCGAAATTCTAGCCCAGCTTCCACTTACTACATTAACAATGTCTTTCTTGAAACTGTACTCTCTTATAAGTACCTAGGTGTTCACATTTCTTCTAACCTGTCTTGGAAAACTCATATTCATTATATCATAAATAACGCCAACCGCATGCTTGGGTATATTCGAAGGAACTTCTCTCATTCATCCAGTTCAGTGAAACTACTATAAAATCCTCCCCACCATGGCGCGCACTCGGTTATCGTTTTCCACTGAATTCGTTGGCTACTGCAGTAATTATTTAAGACCTCGTTTTTAATGGTTTTGAGCATTCTGTTGATTTCCTTTCCAGCTTTTATAAATGTTTTGGCGTTGTCCGAGTAGATTACTGCTGGCATTCCCTGTTGAGCTGTAAATTGTCGAAATGCTTGTAGAAAACTTGACCATGACAAATCGTTGGTAACTTCCAAGTGTACTCCTCTCGTTACCGCGCAGGTGAATATCAATATATATTGCTTCACAATCTGGTACTTGTCCTTTGCGTAAAGATGTCTTGTGAAGTCAACTCCCGTAACTTTGAATGGCTCTGCTTCAGTGACTCTGTCTGCCGGAAGTGGAGGTATGTCTTCAGTCGCCGGTGTGGAGTTATGCCTCTTGCAGACGACACATCTGTTCAGAACTCTTTTCTACTGCTTGTCTACCCTGCAATATCCAGAACTTAGTTCGAAGTTGCGCTAGCGTAACTTGAACTCCTCGTGTATTATTACTATTTTATGCACGGGACGTATTAGCAGTTCCGTGAAATGTTCATCCTTTGGAATTACTATAACGTGCTTGTTGAATTCTTGGCTGCACTGCAATCGTTCCTTCTGTCTGATGATTCCATCGTCATGAAGGTAACATCGTGTTCAATAATTTCAAATGATTGTGTGTTTGAATAGACCTCACCCTTTGTCTGTCTCAGTGATATTTGGGTCTGTCTTATCCAGTATTTCTCTGCATTTGTTACCTCTTCTCCTGTCAACGGCCCTTTGTGATTTCCCTTTCTTGTGTTGTCTATGAATCTGAACATCCATGCTGTCACTCTTATAAGCCATCCGTATGATGAATACCTTTCGATTTCCAAGATTGGCTCAATTTCGGCTCTTCCCGTGAATTGGTGACATTGTGCTTTATGCTAGTCCTCCACATCTGTATTTGTGTCAATTATTCTTACTAAGTTCTTTTGCAGTGATGTTATCTATTCGGGACCGTTCCACCATAACTTTGACGTAATCAATGCCTTTGCACCTATTTCGCGTGTAAGTTGGTCAGCAGGGTTGTCGTCACTTTGAACGAATGATCAGCTTGCTTGAAGTGTTTTTCTCTAATTTCTGCGATTCTGTTGGCAACAAACGAATCTCTTTTGCTAGTTCCCTTGATCCAGTGAAGCACAATCATCAAGTCCGTCCAGCAGTGTATTTCCTGAAATTTCTAGTTGAAGTGACCTTTGGTGTAGTCGCATAATCTTGATGCTACCACCCACCGCCGCGGTGGTCTAGTAGCTAAGGTGCTCGGCTGCTGACCCGCAGGTCGCGGGATCAAATCCCGGCGGCGGCGGCTGCATTTTCGATGGAGGCGGAAATGTTGTAGGTCCGTGTGCTCAGATTTGGGTGCACGTTAAAAAATTCCAGGTGGTCGAAATTTCCGGAGCCCTCCACTACGGCGTCTTTCATAATCATATGGTGGTTTTGGAACGTTAAACCCCACAAATCAATCAATCATTGATGCTACCACCACTGCCATCAGTTCAAGTCGCACCAATGCCAGCTCTTTAATTGGAGCTACGCGGCTTTTTGCTGTTACCAGCCTTGATTCTTTGCTTTCATCGAGGTATACTGCTATCAAGCATGCTGCGGCTCCGTATGCTAATGGGCTCGCGTCGGCAAATACATGCAGCTTGTATGCTTGTACTGGTTGATTCTTGCTTGTGTAGCATCGTGGGATTCCTAGAACTCGAAAGTCCTCCGCTTCAGACATAAGGTTCTTCCATTTGTCGCATTCATCTTTAGGGAGCTGGTCATGTCACGTAACGTTCGTTTTCCACAGTCTCTGCAGTCCTATTTACGCGCATACTGTGAATGGCGACAACAAACAGAGCGGGTCAAATATCTTCGCTGTGGTTTGTAACACGGCCCTTTTTGTCAAGTACGTTGTATCTGTTAATAAATTCCACTTCTCCATAGGGAAGCAAATCATGTCATTTGAGTGTTTCCCTATCAAGCCCAGAAGCATTGTAAATCCTCTAGATCAGATATCTATGTGAGAATCGTCCCTTTCGTTTTCATCTATGATTTTGTTTAATCGCTCTTCATTGGATGTCCATTTTCTCAAATTCATCGCTTCCTCTCTGAACACTTGCTTTGCCTCTTTGTACATCTTGACTGCTTCACCAAGCGTTGCTGCTCCCAGAATGATATCATCCACGTAGATTGCTTTCTGCAATGTTCTTGTCGTATCAGGAAACCGGTCTTCCACTTGTTTCAAATGGTGTTTAATTGTAGCTGCCAGTATAAACGTGCTCGGTGTTGTTCCGAACGTTACTCGTGTCATGCGCCATGTTTGCACTTCATTCATTAACCTTCCTTCAGCGTCATGCTTCCACCACAGCAATCTCATTGCATCTCTATCCTCTTCGTGTATAGAGATTTGTAGAAATGCCTTTTCAACATATCCTACTAATGCCACCTTTTCTTTTCGGAAATTAATGAGCAGCGATAGCATGTCCTCATTCGAATTGGCTCCTACCTCTAGGTTCTTGTTTAAAGACTTGCCTTTTCGAGAATGTGATGAGGCGTCAAACACTACTCGAACCTTTGTTGTGGCTCGGTCCTCTGTAATGATCGCATGATGTGGCATGCAGTCGCAAAGTGCATTTGGCTGTTCTGATGGCTCTTGGACCTCCTCTGCGACTCCTAATGCCATATACTCTGATATCGCTTTCTTGTAGCGATACAGCATGTCTTCCTTTTTCTGCAGCCTTTTAGTCAGTTGCTGTAGTCTTTTTATCGCATTTTCCTTGTTGCTTTTCAAGCTTACGTCCTGTTTCTATGGCATGCTGACTTGATAGCAACCGTTTTGTTGTACAATCTTGCGCTCGAATTCTTCTACCACTTCATTTCCGGTATTATTCAAACTATTTCTTGTGATCCCCATTGACTCCAAGCTCCAGAACTCCTGTAGCTCTTGCTGGAGTTCTGTCTCCGCAGCTTCGACCTTCAGAACCATGACTGCTTGATTATGTGTTAGTTTTGTCTTGCTTTGATCTGACGGCCCTTGAAGTACCCATGCCAGTATAGTTTCTACTGCCATCAGTTTGTCCTCAATTCTGAGTTCTACCAGTAAAGAATTCCCAATAATAGTCTGAGCCGATCAGTAGTTCTACAGAATCTGTTGCAGTGGTCTCGGTCCTGTGATCAGCCACTTGCATCTTTAGCTGTTTCATTTTCTCGCTGAGTTTCTTAGTTGCAGTGGGTATACAACTGTGCTAGATAACGTCGACTTGTAACGCTTCAATGACTGTTGTCGTGCTTGTTTCTCGTGATCCTACAGCCACTTACACCACGTTCATTTGTTTGACATTTTCGTCTCCTCCAAATGAACCAATCGTAAGCCTTTCTTGTCGCCACCCTTTTGCACCTATTTCGCTAATCCCGCTTCAATAAATGAACGTTGACTTCCGCTGTATAATAACAAACGGCAATGTCGGTCACATTTTTCTCCTTTACGCATGCTACAGCCGTCTGCAAAAGCACAAACTTATGCTTGATATTTTCAGTTGCGTGTAGCGTAGACGTCGTCGCTTCGGCTTGCGCTGTTGAGACCAGCTCTGCCTGCATCACCGTTCTACACACTAACGTGGCATGTCGTCCCTTGCATTGCTTGCATTATACTTGGGCCTTGCAAATGCGTGCAGTGTGGTTTGGTTGCGTGCATCTGAAGCATGCTTTATTTTCGGTAAGCATAGCTTCTTTTCATACATTGGAATGCTCCTACGACAGTTTTCGGTTGCGTGGGTTTTCTGCTTGCAGAATAAGCGTATTCTGTCCGCTGAGCTACAGAAGCTTGAAGTTGTGCGCATCTGTCCGCGGTTCTCTCTTGGTTTTGTAGTTATCCTCTCTTGTTCACGTTGTGTTTCTTCACGAAAAGCCACTTCCTCTCGTAAGAATAACATAAGCCTGTCCAGCATTTCCTCGCACGCTTTTCCCGTTGCGTTGCTTTGCTCGCCGTTCTCTGAAGCTGAGCTGTTTCTCATGGTCTCTTTTGACTTGAACTGCATTGTTAATTCTGGTGGAATTTCACTTCATAATACCGGTAACAACATCGGCACATAGCTCTCGGTTTCCATTTTTAGAGACTTCAGTGCCAATATATTCACTTGCACTCTCTATACTAGCCTATTCAAGTCATCGGTATCTTGAACAGACCTCACTTTCTCCAAACTCAAGAGCTCATTTATGTGCATTTCAATGGAATGTTCTCGATTGCCGAATGTTTTTTGCAGTATTTTGATTGCGTCATCATAATTTTCCTCTGCCCAATACTGAAGCCCTTCAATAGCAGCCGCCGATTTTCCGGTTAGTGATGCTAACAAGTCATTAAACTTCTGTCCCTTGCTCATGTTCAGTCTCAGGTGAACTGCCGAATCGTACTGAGACCAAAAGCGGTTCCACTTCAAAACTTTTCCCCCAAACTATTATTTCAAGCTTCGATAGCTTAACTAGTTCCGTTGCTTCTTGTACTGTACTTGGGGGCGTCACGTTCCTTGTCCTATCGCTTGAATCCGATTGTGCAGGCTGTCGAAATCTGAATTCTATTGTAGATAAGGTCGTCGTTAATTTCATGTCGTACTCTATGACGCTTTTGAATTCAGCTTCGGCATTGTCTTCTGTCAGAAACTTTTTCATTTGCTCGTTCACGCTCTTGAGGCTGTCGCTTATTGCTTTAATCTGCGCCTGCGTTGTAAGCAGCTGCTCCCGGTTAGCTCCATCATTAATTTGCTGCTCGGCTGCGTTAATCAGTCACGTGATCTGGGAGCGAAGTGCTTTCCTTTTCTTCGTTATCACTTCCTTGCTCATATTGAGGCGGTTAACAATGACTCCTTACTTCTCAATCGTTCGTTCTGAGGCTCGTATTGTCCACCGTGGCCTTGTCGCTCGATCCAGGTCTATCCTCTGCTCTTCCGCCGTTTTCTTCTCTGCTCCTCCGTGGCAGGATGGCCTTTCTTGCCGGTGAGGAGGTAGTACCCTGGTCACGGCACCATTATTAAGACGATTGAGACGAGCGACGAAGAAGCGAAGTAGCACGCGCTCGCTCCAGGCAGCAGTCTTCTTTCTTCTTCTTCCGGCGTTTGATGATGATATTTTATAGCGGTCACACAGAGGGACGCATATATGATGAAAAGATGCGAGATCGTGGTACTTAGAGTGTTGACTAGATGGACGAATGGACACACAGACAGATACATGAACGGATGCACGGATGGCTGCACGAATGGATGGACGCATGGACGAACGCAGGGGCGGGTGCATGGACGAACGCAGGGACGGACCGACGAATAAACACACGCACGGACGGGCGGATGGACGCATGGACGGTCACACAGATGGACGCATGAACGGATGGAAGCAAGAACAAATGGAAGGACGGATGCTTCGCCCCACTCTACATCATTCACCCCGTGGATTCGCTGCAATTTTTTAAAATTTTCAATATGCATGTTGAAAAACAAAGCATTTACAAAACGTTTGCATATTCTGTTCTAGTAAAATAATATGTCATTTTCAGCCGTTAGTGTTAAAAGCTCCGAATTTTAGCTAAATAAGCAAAAAAAAAAAGAAAAACACGCGTTAAAGAGCTTTTTGAACGTGTCGTTTTGTTTTCCACGCCGACGAAGAGAGGCCGTACGCTACCTTCGACGATTTTACCCGGCGTGCGCCGACGACACCGCTGCCGCCGACGCTGAAGAACCCCAACGCCACGGCCGGTCGAAACCAGCTCGGTATGGTGTCTAGAAGGGGAGGTGGGAGGAGCTAAGTGAGAGCACGGCCTCTGAATGAAGGAGTTTCATCCAGCAGCTGTGGTGGGAGCAACACAGCCAACAGGAGACGGCGGGGGGTGTAGCAGTTGTTCATATGATCAAGAGGTGACGGACGCGTAGCTTATTAGATCGCTCTCTCCGGTCAGAAGCGTCGTAGAACGTGTACGGCGCGCGTACAGTGTGCACCTCCGTTGCTACGTTTGCACGTTAGTGAAGTTTTGAAACCTTTCCATGACCTGAATAACGATGAGCAAGCCTACGAAGCCTGCGACGAGCAAGCCTGCAAAGTTCAAAGACTCGTTCACACACTGCTTGAGCTTTAGCAAACTGAGAGCAAATAGCGCAATGGACTTGATTTTGAGTGCCAAGAAAAATAAGATGACTTATGTTGGCAGAAGACAACGATTCACTGATTTAACTAACAGCTTCATCAAGTCTGATGTAATGACAAGGCTGCATTTTATAGTAAAGGCCGAAAACGCCGCACGAGAGAGCAAGCGGCGTCAGCGAATGCACTATTTAAAGCTTCGTCGCGGTACTCAAATTTCATTACACGATTGGACTTTGATTTCTTTTGACTGCTTTAGAAGTGCCTCTTGCACGACATTTGCAATGTACAAGAATAGACACGTAGTTGGCGAAACTATGTACGTCGTCTCTGTCACTGGAGATGAAGCAAATGCACTAAACATGAAACTTTCACATGACAGACAAAATGGAAAGAACCGCAAAGTAATAAATTATTTACTGTCTCTAAAAGCTGCATAATATTTGAATGTTGCACGTAGATCATGTTTTTTGTAATTAAAAACTTTTACTGACTCCTGTGCCTATGTTTGGGTAGTGTTCCATGTAATCACGAAGTGTGCTGCCTCCTGCGTTTGCGTGGCAGTAAAGTAGCTCATTATTGAAAGTGATCTGCGTCAGTGAATTAAGCTTTCGGGTATGGCTGCATTCTGTGTAATAAGAAAATTTATGCGCATAAAATCATTTAGGAGTTCTTATGCGCCCACTACGTGTACTTATGGGAATTTGTGCACTAACGAGTGTGCCTTTTGTATTGGGTGGCCGGCTTCAAGTCACAAAGTCCTTATGATAATAAAATTCTGATGCCTGACTGCAATGCACACTTGCACCACGTGATATTACTTTGATAATACATGTTGCATTGTGAAGCCTGACGTGTACAGGACGCGTGTGTTCTTAAAGCGTGAACGGTATTTTCACTGTATTTCCAATTAGACGCATGGCTGCATGATGAACGCCTATTAGTGTGAACAATAATATACCCAGCTGGGAGAAATCGGGAATGATGCCCCCGCTTTGCCCCGGTGGCGTCACTCAAAACGAATTGTACCGGAGGAAATACATTCGTCTTTCACCATTTTTCTCAGTGGGCACCGCCCGAAGGAAACCAGAGGAAAACGGGGCCAATCCCCTTATTATGCTCCCGTGGTTGCTCCGAAAATGCTCCAATAAGGAGTTACGTAGGTAGCCTTGCCACCGGGAAGCCGTTCCCCACAAGCCAACGTCGCGCAGACAGAGCTGGTGCAGTGGGGTCAGTGCGAAGCTTTCGGCCACTTCTGAGAAAAGGAAATCATTTTGAACACCTTCTGAATATCGCAAGCGACAAGCAGCAACGAAGGTTATCAACGACAGAAGGGAGTTGTGCAAACGGTAATCATGTGATGGTTCCGAGCAGCGAAAGACACATTGTGATCTCGTGAGTGTTTAGGCACCCGGCGGTTGCTGGTGTGGCCAAAAAGTGGTGAATGATGTTATTATTGACAGGTAGTGCTAAGATTGGATAATGCTGGGTTGGTACACTAAACATGTGATTAATATTTCACAAGATATAAGTAAAAAAATTCGCGCAAATCCGATAATGCATTGTTTGCACTACGTCTTTGTTTTTTTCTTAACATAACTTAGGTAAAGCAAGAGCGAGTTGGTACTGATTAATTATGGCGTAAAGGTAGCACAAAATAGAAAAGACGAGATAAAGAAGGATAACATCACAAGCGCTTGTAGTTGTTCATTTTCTTTTTGGACTGCGTTTACGCCATAATAACTTCATAATTGAAATGATGTCACTGTAATATTTGGAGCGCTGATTATATATGCAGCAATAGAAAAAATATGATAGTTTTAGATTGATCCCATCAAACGTAAATAATTGTTATAGGTAAACCTAACTGGTTAAAATATATTTTGCTCTTGTCAGTACACATAAACAGTAATATTTGTCTGCTTTTCATATCAATACACGCCAGGTCGAGGTCTACCAATACAGAAAAACTGTTCTGATAGAATATATATTCTGATATAGTAAAACTTCAATAACTAAAATCAGTGTTTATTTTTTGTAAATACAGTGAATTGAGGTAGGGCAATGGGTTTAGTAAAGACTTTTAGAACGCATACACACACCTATACTTGTGAAAAAGTTATTCTGGTTCGATAAATTATATCTGAGATATTATTCTAGAAGTATACTGGACTCTTCGTGGGACGTGGGGCTTTCAGGAAAAGAAAGAAATGGGCGAAACTAACTGATGGTACAAAAGACGAGGAATGCAAAAAAAGAGAGAGAGAGAGAGAGAGAGGGGACTTGCTTGACAGAACGAGTCGTGCGGCGCTCGACGTTTCTGTGTAGGGGAGGGGGGTAGTAAAGTGAACCCGTATGACAGCCCGACTCAGAATTTTAGGACGGAATGGAAATTGTAGTGGAAGAAAGGGAGAAATGATAAGGCACCCTTCCAAAAAAAAACTAGCTGTAACTTCTGTGTTGATGATGGGAGAGGTTACTATCTGCTGAATTTTTTTCTCTCTTTTCAGTCGTGCTGCAGCGGCTGTGGCTAGAGTTCTTTTTTTTTTTGGTGCAAGACGGGAGTTCGAACAGTACTAAGGCGCAGTTTAGACTTGGACAACGCAAAGACGCTGGCCTGTGAGGAGAAGAGGGGAAAAGAAAATTTCATCAAGAGGAGGCACTGGCACGTCGTGATGCTTCCACGTGCATCACCTTTTGTGGCCTCAGGACATTTGCATGGACGTTTAAGTTGAGTAAATTGGTCGACCTTCCCTTATTTCTGTAAAAATGCAGTTGGCTTAGGTGGCGTAATGTTTGTGCCTTTTATTTTAATTTATTTTGTTACGTTGTAGAGAACTGTTCCCAATTTTGTGCTTAAAGCTGTTTGTCTTGAAATACATGCTCATACAATAACTACCTTGAAAAATTTTCACAACGATGACTATCAAAGCAACAACGGGCAGTGCAAAGTAAAAAAAAAACAACGCCAACTCAACTCGAAAATTCTTTTCCACGGGAGATCAAGCTAGGCTCTCCTGAAAGGGGCCCTGTGACACTATTTCCTCATCGGTGAAGTCCTCATTGGTGAGAACGTCCCTGAAGCTTTCAATAAATGTTTTACCTCTATCGACATGAGCTTGCATGACAATAGCTTTGTGCGATACATAGGTAGGCAAATAGGCAATAGTGCATTTCTCTTTCCGGTGACTACACAGAGGGTTACGGCTGACTTCATGTCACCTAATAATAGCAGCTGTTGCGATGTAGACGGCCTTCAATTTCGCCTTGTCAAACACATCATTCTTGTTACATGTCTCATATTAGTATGCATAATTAAGCTAATCTTCTCGTTGAGCACCATTCCTCTTCGTCTTTAGATGGCCAAAGTTTTGGTTATGTTCAAAGGTGGGGACGAAAATAGCTTGTCGAATAGCAGACCCATATTTATACTACCTGTATTCTTAAAAAAAGTAGTTCAAAAGCTTTTTGCATAAACGAGTAGTGTCCTTCTTAATTAAGCACCATATTATTCTACCTTGTCAATTCGGTGTCACAAAGCAGCGCTCCACGGAAACTGCTCTGTTAATGTGAAAAGAAATATTACTCGATGCATTTGAAAAACAAACATATTCCTTTGAAATTATGCGAATTTTTAAAGTAATTTGACAGGAATAATTATCCCACTATAATTAAAAGAAACTGGAACATTATGGCTTTTGGAGGAACTTTCGTAATATCATAAAAACCTGTTTGATGCACTGACAGCAAAAAGTGGAACTTGATTGATACACATCTAGTTTTAGAAAATTCTTCATGACATGCTCCGAGGCAGTGTACTGGCTCCCCTGCTTTTTATATTTACGTCAATGACAGGGTGAACATCGATTATGATGCCAATTTAATTTTTAGGGGCCATGATTTGAATAAGCTTCAGAACCAAGAAAATGGTGTCTTACAAATGTTGAACGTTTGGAGCACAGCAAATTAGCTAATTATAAAGGCATCGAAAACAATATTTGTCCTCTTTCGCCCAACAAACAAGCCCGACAACTGAAATTTGGCCTTAAAATTGGCTCAGACTCATCAATATTGTGCCTCAGATGAAAATAATAAAAGTAATTTTTCATTAAAACATGCTATGGAACGAACAAGCTGATATCATCCACACTAAACTTTCCCGTGCTGTAGGTGTACTGTGACGTTTGCGGATCCTTTTGCAACAAAAATTAAACTCTTACTATATAGTTATCTATTCTTAACTAATTCAGGTTACTGCTTTTTGGATTTGGGTGCACGGTAAAGAACCACAGGTGGTCGAAATTTCGGAAGCCCTCCACTACCGCGTGTCTCATAATCATATGGTGGTTTTGGGACGTTAAACCCCACAAATCAATCAATTACTGTTTTTGGGTATGGCGCACCACAACGGAAAAGAACTTAGGCCGAATATATAGATCACCGAAAAAAAAGCTGTGCGTATATTTGCAGGTATTCTACGCGATAAGCATGCCCGACCACTTTTCGAAGCCCTTAATTTACAACGAATACTCGACATGTACAATTCAGCTTTTATGAAGCTATATAGTACTTCTTAAATAACGCACGATTCTTTTCTTGATGATTTAGCGCGTTCAAACCTGTCAACCTGCCCTTGTTGCACACGAGCCACTGCAAAGTGGAACATCCCTTACACATACACTTTATGTTCTACAAATAATGTGCTTCTTATTGCAAATAATCTTAAATATTTGTGTGCAAGAAAACACTCCTACTTTTCCTTTCGTACACGACGTTCATTTTATATTGGGTAACGAATTTTGCTGTTTATATGTTGCTTAATGGTGCGAGAGCCTCTGTCATGCCTTAATGGCTTTTTGCTTTCCCCCCAAAGCATGCAATACTATTCGACTTGTGAAATGTGTCCTTTAATGTAGAAATAAAATGTAATTTTAAATTTGAACCACTAATTGTGTCAACACTAAGGCCGATTGCCTCTATAACCTCCGCGTATATATCTTTACGCGACACTTTGAAATTGTTTACGTTCCCTCTTAGAGCTCGCTCATCAGTTTTGGTTTCAGTAGTTCGTTCAAGTCTAGGCGAATCCCAGACCTTACCATTCTATTGTCCCTGCATCGTACATTGCCAAGCTTTCCACATCCTGCACGAGGCCGGAGTGTGCGCTCAGAATGGAGTCCATTTTGTTCTTACTTTTTCCATCACGGCTCCTCCAAGTCCACATTCAGTTCCGTCGTTCTCGGTAGAAGGTATTCAAGATTCGTCACAAATAGCGTTCTGGCAATTCTACTAACTTCTCTCTGGCATTTATAGAACCGATGCCATAATTTCTTTGCCTGGTCTCCAGCCTGCTTCTTCGCTGTCTTGGCATTGAAGTCCCCCATGAATATAGTATACTGTGTTTTTACCTTACTCATTGCCAATTTCAACTATTCATTGAGGCTTTCAACTAATACGTCATCATGACTGGATGTAGGCACGTATGCCTGCACCACCTTCGCCTTGCGTCTTTTATTGAGTTTATTTACAATACCATCTACCCTTTCGTTAATGGTATAGTATTTCTCTATGTTACCAGCTATGCTTCTGTGCATAAGGAACTCGATCCCCAGTTCTCTTCTGCCAGTCAAGCCACAATGGCAAAAAGCGTGACCATTCTGTAGCACTGTATTGCCCTCATCTGTCCTACTAACCTCATTGGGGCCAATTACATCCCATATAACACCCTCTAGCTCCTCAGATGGGACAGCTAGACTTGCCTCGCTTGATAAGGTTCTCGCGTTAAATGTTACCATGTTCAGGTACAGATGCGGCCGGTCCAGCCACAGAGATTATCAGCACCTTCTGCTGGGACGCAGAACTGATAACTGCCGTAGTCGGTTACTTCGCAGCCTCTTTAGACTCGGGGTCAGGGGTTAATTGGCGTATCCATGTGCCGGTCTGAAGTTCGGTCCAAATAAACGGTTTCATTTTATATAAAAAATCTCCTTTTTCTTCAGCTCTATGAACCCGTGACATCTGGTGGACGTGCTTACCGATACACGCACCGAACGCCCCCAGTCAGCCATGAGTGAAGCCCGAACTATAAAAATGACACTGACACCAACGACGGTCAGCGAGCTAGCCGAATATGTAACGAGGGCTACATCCCAAGTTCAGGCCTCTACCGCATAACAGGCGAAAAACCGACGCTACGGCCACAATTGTGGCAACCATGACAATTACTGCACTGTAACTCACCACGGTCATGACGCAGCCATTCAGAGAGCCACCGAGCTTCCAAGAATTCTTGAGTGAAGACCGGGAAAACTGGCTGGATACCTGCGACCATGTCAACCCTCAACCACTGTGACAACGACAAGGTGCGTCACGTGTACTTCTTGAAACACGTGGCAACGACCTGGTTCGAGAATCGTGATTCTGAACTTCAAACCTGGGATCTCTTCCGTAGCGCCCCGCCGCCGTGGTCTAGTGGCTAAGCTACTCGGCTGCTGACCCGCAGGTCGCGGGTTCAAATCCCGGCTGCGGCGGCTGCATTTCCGATGGAGGCGGAAATGTCGTAGACCCGTGTGCTCAGATTTGGGTGCACGTTAAAGAACCCCAGGTGGTCAAAATTTCCGGAGTCCTTCACTACGGCGTCTCTCATAATCATATGGTGGTTTTTTGACGTTAAACCCCACAAATCAATCAATCTCTTCCGTAGCACATATCTTGGCACGTTCAGGAGTGTCGCCCACAAAGAAAGGGCCACAACGTTGCTGTAGACCAGGGTGCAACTCACGAACGAAAACATGAGCATCTTAGTGGAAGAGATTACCCAGCCGTTTTATCACGGCGACCCCGACATGCCCGAGGAGAATAAGGTCCGTTTCCTTATCTGAGAGGTCAAGAAAGAATTGTTCACTTGGCTAATTCAAAACCCACCGAATAACATGCTGAATTTTCTGTCGGAAGCGACAGCAATTGAAAAGACGCTCGAAATGTGAACACTCCAGTACAATCACCGATGATGCAGAATAGCACAGGTCTTCTTGCTCTCGGCTCGTTGACCTGCGTGAAACGATACAAGCGATCGAGTGGGAGGAACTGCAGAAGCTGTTAACATCACAATAGTCACAAGTGGCCTCCATTGACGACATCGCAAAAAATCAAATTCTGCAGCCGATAAGCAGCCCTGAACCACCAGAGCCACAAGCAATGCACTACGCTGCTGAAGCCCGACGCTACGCTCCCCCTCCACGTCCACGTCAAGAAGCCACACCGCCGCAGTTTCAGTCCAGACACCGCCGCCATCGGCGCCATACCAGCTACCCGCGGGCCAGCGCAACGCTAAGAAGAAAGTCGACGTATATATGGCGATCCGCCAACCACCGACCTTTCTGCTACCACTGCGGAGAAGCTGCCCAAATCCTTTTGCCGCTGCCAGTAGCGCCAGATGAGGTTGCGTTGTTTTGCCGTCAACGCACTGCGTGCGCAGTGGGGAAAAAGACCGCGTGACATTGCCGACTACATCGTAGCAGAACAACGGACGCCTTGACTGTCTTCCCGCTCACCATTACACGGCTGCTACATGTCACCTCACCGTCGGCCGTACACTGGCTCACCCCAGGGCCGGTCGCTTAGTCTGTATTTGAAAAAAACTAAGGGAAGTAACCGATGTAGGTGCGGTTGATGTACGGTAAACCACCGAATATCGTCCGCCACTGACGACGACACCGCGTAGAAACTTCAAGAACCCGCCACAACCTCAATGTAGTCTCGACGTCGAAACTTTGCGGCCATTGTTTGATTGATATGGGGGGTTTAACTTCCCGAAACCACCATATGAATATGAAAGACGCCGTAGAGGAGGGCCCCAGGAATTTCGACGACCTGGGGTTAATTAACGTACACCCAAATCCGAGCACACGGGCCTACATTTCCGCCTCCATCAGAAATGCAGCCGCTGCAGCCGGGATTCGAACCCTCGACCTGCGGGTCAGCAGCTGAGTACCTTAGCCACTAGGCCCCCGCGACGGGGCAACTTTGCGGCCAGAAGAAGACCCGATGACGCAACGTCAAAACAGCGGTACAAACCGTTGTAGCCGCAATCCTACGCCACGACCCAATCACAACGCCAGGCGACGAGATAGTGACCTCGACATTCTGATCGACGGCCACACTGTCACAGCTCTCGTCGACACCGGAGGCGACTATTTCGTAATCAGCAAAACACTGGCCACGAAGTCGAAGAAAGTTAAGACCGCTTGGGAAGGCCCTGAAATCCGCACAGACGGAGGTCACCTAGCAACAAGAGCAGATATTTGCACATCCAGATAAAAGCCCGATTTATCTCGCAAGCTTCGTCGTACGAAACCATTGCTTGAGAGATATTATCTTGGAATGGACTTTTTGAGTCTCAACGATGTGGTCTGTGACATGAGAAAAAATTTCAATAAGGCTAGTCACAGAAAAGAGCATTAGCGCCATACGCCCTATCAGGAAGCCACGCTCTGAATGGGCTGGAAGAAGACAATGTTCCTCTTCGCTCAAGCGTCATCGTTTCCGTCGACATTCTGAAATCAGAAAACTTCAAAGGCGTCATTGAAAGCAATCAGCACCTGATCGCCAACCGCGATATTTATGTCACAAGGAAAATCACCGAGATACGCGAAGGAAAATAAATAGTTATGCTCACAAACTTCAGCAACGAGTACAGACACGTCAAAAAAGGCACTATGATCGCATATATTGAGGAAATTGTAGGAGCCACCTGTGCTCCCACCTTCACCGAATCTGCGGAACCTACTCAAAAGAACCAAGCCCCTCTCTCGACTTTCAATTTGAATCTGAGCCTTCCGAAGCGTAAGCAAGAGCAGCTAAAGACCTTGCTCCTGCTTTAGGAGAAATTTTTTTTGTCGTCATCAAAAATTCAGCAAACCCCATTTGATAGACATCGCATCATAAAAAAGGAAAATGGTAAACCACTCATTTAGAGTACGTAGAGGGTTTTGACGCGAGAACATAAGGCCATACAGAGACAATTAAGTTGATAAAATGTTACGCCTTGACATCATCTAGCCGTCCTTGAGTCCATGGGCGTCTCTGGTGGTATTAGCGAAGAAGGATGAAACCTTGTGTTTCCCGTCTATTATCACCACCTGATTAAAATCACAAATGTGACGTGTATCCTCACTCAGGTATAGACGATGTGCTGAATCGGCTCAACAATGCAAAGTACTTTCATCGATGAACCTCAAGATTGGCACTGGCAAATCGAAGTCGACAATAGAGAGAGAGAGAGAGAGAGAGAGAGAGAAGACCGCATTTATGCTCCTCGGGCTGGTCTAGTCGCTAAGGTAGTCGGCTGCTGACCGGCAGGCCACGGGGTCGAATCCTGGCTGTGGAGGCTGCACTTTCGATAAAGCCAAAAATGCTTCAGGCTCGTGTGCTCATATTGGGATGCACGTTAAAAAACACTAGGTGGTTGAAATGTCACGAGCACTCCACTACAGCGTCTGGCATAATCATATGGTGGTTTTGGGAAGTCAAATCTTCCATATCCAAAAGACCGCGCTTATAACACCAGACGACCTCTCCGAGTTGAAAATCATACCCTTCGGCCTTTGCTCGACGCCTGCGACTTTTTACGTGTTACGAATAGAGTATGAACAGGATTGAGGCGGCAGAATTGACTTTTATTTGATGACGTCGTCGCGTTTCCCTCGAGCTTCGACAAAGATCTCCAGCGCATTGAAGCAGTACTTTGAGCCATCGAGCCTCTGGGCTAACCCTGTAGCCATAAATGTGCCGATTCACGTACGAGGAGCTCTTGTACCTTCGACACGTGATTATCAAGTCTGGTGTCCTTCCCGTCGTGCGGAAAACAGTCGCCATCACCGAATTCCAACACCTAAGGAAAGAAGGCAGCACGCCGATTTTTTCGCCATCACGCCTAATAGGCATCATGTCGAAAACTTTACTCACATTTGTGAGCCACTCACTAACCTTACCAGGATAGACGTGGAGTTTAAGTAAGAAACGCCGCAGGACGAGTCATTTCAGAAAATAAAACGATGCCTACAGAAGCCTCAGTCGCTCGCGTATTTCGAGGAATTCGCCGAGACAGAACTCCACACCAACGCAAGCAGTGTAAGACTTGGTGCCGCTCTTTTGCAGAGGACTGACGGAGTGCAAAAGGTTATCAGGTTACGCTAGGCGGTCACTATCTGGGCAGAAGCCACTTATTCCAAAAGAAAAAAAAAGGAGTGCCTTGCTATCATCGAGGCTGCATCGAAGTTTCACCCATAAAGGGTGAAACTTCGATGCCGCCTTTCATCCTTTATGCGTGAAACTTCATGGCAGGTGCTTCGAAGTTGTGAGCGACCACCGCAAGAATCTCTATTCTATTGGCTAGCTACATTGAAGGACCCTTCAGATCGTTTCAATCGATAAAGCCTGCGACTTCAAGAATATTACAGTAGCATAATTTACAGATCCGGCTAAAAACAGTCCGACGCCGACTGTCTGTCTCCTGCCCCCGTAGACCCACCATCGCCCGACGACCAGGATGACGACTGCTTCGTGTGAACAATAAGTGCTGACTACTTTGCTGAACGACAGCAAGCCAACCCAAAACTTAGAATCGAATACCTCTAGGGCTGGACCTCCGTTTTTCCGAAGGTAATCAAGCATCGTTTTTGTTGCGGAAAGGTCTTCACCAAAAGTTCTTTTCATCTCTTCGAGCTAAGAACTTTCTTGTGGTGCCTTTAAATCTGCGACAAGAACTCCTCCAGGCTCTGCACGACGATCCGACGGTAATGCATTTTAGTGTTTCCCGCACGCTTGCAAGGATACAAAAAAGGTACTACTGGACAAACCTTACCACCGACGTCACGCGTTACGTGAGAACATGCGGAGACTGTAAACGGCAGAAGACAACCCCCCCCCCCTCACAAGACCAGTAGGCTTCCTACAGCCAATTGACTATCCCCATCGACCATTCCAGCACATTGAGATTAACCTCTTGGGGCTTTTCCCAACGTCGACGTGCGGAAAGAAATGGATCGTCGTAGCTACTGACTACCTTACCCACTACGCCGAAACAAGAGCCCTGCCCAAAGGCAGAGCCGCCGAGGTAGCGAAGTTCTTTGTTGAGAACAAGGTCCTTCGGCAAGGCACCCCGGAGGCTCTCATTGCCGACAAAGGTATGGCGTTTACTGCTCACCTGATTCAGGCAATCCTAAGATTCAGCCAGACAAGCCACCTCTGGACCACCGCGTACCACCTACAAACCAATGGCCTGACTGAGCGTGTGAACAAGATCATCGCCGAGAAGCTGGCCATGTACGTCGACGCCAAAAAGAAGACGTGGGACGCAATCCTTCCGTACGGGACCTCCCCATACAAAGCGGCCGTGCAGGGTACGACGCAGATGACGCCAAATAAGTCGGTCAACTTAAGAAAGCTGACAACGACACTTGACGTAATGCTACCAAATATCGCTGACCAATAAAATTTCGAGGTCACTGTCTACCGTAAGTGTGCTGAAGAAGCTCGTCAACTCACCCGTCTCCTCATCAACAATCAGTAGACGGCCGACAGAAGCCGTTATAATCTTGGACGAAGCTTCGTGGAAAACCTGCCTGGTGACCATGTTTGCCTACGGACGCCGATATGCCGACGTGGGCTCAGTAAAAAACTTCCGCGATAGTACTTCGCAACGAACGGAGTAGTTGGACATGTCAGCCCACTCGACTATGAGGTTGTCCCCGATAGCTTAACGAAGTCTCAAAAGCATCATTCGTGACCTGAAGTCGTCCATATCGTGCATCTCGAGCGGTATCGTGAGCGTTAGTGAACATGAAGACTGTATATTTTATTGTATTCGCTTTCCTGCGCCTATTATTTATATTGCGACACTCCTTTTCTCAAGTTTTGTTATCGCCCCAATACACCACGCAATTCTCAGCGCAAACTGTGCCTGCAGTTTTCGCGAATTCAGGACTGTAGTAGATCATTTCGATAAGATCGCGCCAACTCCGTTAACTGTACAGATTATTCAGGAACCTACGTCACCGCTAGCGATAACGCTAAAACATTCGATGGCAAGTGTTTGACGGCAAATGCCGACACGCTGCGCCGCTTGTCAGTTGATCGACGGCCGACGCTGAGTGCATCGCGATCAGTGCTAGTGTGCTATCATAACCCGACTTTTAGCGGGCACAGGTTCGCCCAAATAAACAGTTTGATCTGACCATTTCGTCTCCTGCCTTCAACCACATCACAATCTTGTTACAATATTACTTTTAACATTTGTTAAAGCATCGAGACAATGCCTTTCACAGAAGGAGGCAACGACAAATTTCGTCCGCAAATTTTGTTATTGCTCTCTTAAACTTTAAGTAATTATGAGTGCAGACCACACCTGTAGTGTTTGAGAAGCTTCGAGGCTGTTGTAAATAATTTTGTTAAATTTAAGAGCACAACGCCAACATTATCAATTATTCTGAAACCTACGTCATAGAGAAATATACTTTCGTAATGATTGGAATGGGGCTTCGTTCGAGCAAGACAGGTCTGAACCATGGCTAGATGGCGTACTCATGCTCGCTTTTACTCGTTAGGAAAGACATGTAATAGCCAAGGTTTATTTAAATTGTTTACGAAGGCTTGGGCGAAAAGCGGTTCAAAAGTTATTGCCAGCGACATCAGCATAGTGATTTTGGTAGCTGCGATTGAAGCGCGACTATATGTGGAGAAAACAAACACTAATAGAGAAAAAAACTGAGCTTGATTCAAAGTCAGAGCAAATAATGGGTTTTATCAATAAGATGTTTTCCCCAATAATAGTATGTTGATTTAGTGAACAAAAGATTTATGATAATTTTATTATTACGAGACTCTTTTTTTTTCTCGCGCCTTCTGCCCCCGCTATTGTTACTCAGTACAACTCTTGTACTATATCGGTATACATGGCAGGCCCGCTCGTGAAATTCATCTGCGAAGACACAACCCCTCACGTGTTTTATTGTTCTGCGCTTGCTTGTGTTCCCTGTTGTGCGCAAAATAATTAGGTGCGTTTTATCGTTAACGAACGTCTTCAGTGCAGTGTTGAATGGGCGGCAGAACACACAAAATACATTTAACGCCAAGTGCTTTCGTCGGTAGCTGTGGAAACAATGTGCTGTGCGAGCATGCAGTAGCAACAAGCGCATGCCTAATGACCCATGTCTTCTAGACACGAAACAGGGACAATGGCTCGGAATGCGCTGCTCGTTGTACTTTCGTCCATCAGTATTCCTGCATCCCGGTTTACTTCTTGAACATGCAGTGCCTATTATTCGTGCTATCGGTGAGCAGATTGCCAAGTTTTATATCATGGCGAAATTCGCATGTGTTCATTCGCATATGTACCGCTAATTTATCGCAGCATATTGCTCAAAAGAAAGATATAACGCAGTGAGTGTCTGCAGATTTTTTGCTCCTATTACCATTTTGTGCAGTGTAAGAAATTTGAGTTATTGTGGCGATTGAATAAAACTAAAATGTCATAATTTTGGTGTGACTATCTTTCTTTCTGTTAAAACAGCAGATCACAAGCAATGTGCACGCTAAAGAACCTGCGTATATGTGAAACAAATAAGTCAAGCCGCAGATTGCCCATGTATACGCTGCTATATTGTGGGTTGCCTCAATCCATCAGCGGATGACGCCACGTTTGAAGAATAAGTTTCCTTGTAAAAAACGAGGCAAAATTAACGGTAGCACATTTAAACATCACTATTTATTCATGAGTCCGTATTGGATTAGCGGGCATTGGGTTGAAGTGCACTCGTAGATTGCTCGCCGGCGAGCGACTTAGCGCGAGTACTTAGCGATCAAGGGTCCATGAAAAGTAATTTGAGATTAAATTTCACGCTAGTGCACACAAAATGACGTCGCTTGTTTACGAGCTATTTCATCATATCCGCTCTATTTTTCGTTCCATCGGAAGTATTGCCCCTTCACAGAGAAGGCGCTAAGCCCTATCAGGCGCTGACCAGCAGCTACTTTCTGAACGTATGGGCTGCGGTGGAGCCTTCGCCACCAGTCTAAATATAAAATGTAATTGTCGCCTGAGAAGCACCAGGGAAAACAAGTTTTGCGTCAAGTTATTTAAAATAATAATTGATTTTGGAAATTCTCCACAATGGCTCAACATGGTGGCTCGCTGAATACGTTTAGTGCACTACTATGAACATCAGCAAAGTTTGACTAGAAAGTGTCGTATTTTAGCATACGTTTCGCACCAAGAGCACACATTCATGTGGTATAGGTGTACATGTATTCTCTTTGAGAAAACATGGGTGTGTAGCCCATCTGTTTTTTACTGCAGCATGTAACATTCAATCAAAAGCAAACATATTCTAACTAAGCTTCATGCTCAATGCCATGGTTTTAAGGACGATAAACCATTTGCCAAACATACTTAAAATGATTTCAAGTGACAGAATTTATCTTTAAAATTTAGCAATTCATCAATGTAGCAAAGTCTTGCAAAAACTTCTCACTACTTGCACATATATTTAATAAAATAAAGCCGTACTGGCCGAGCGTCTAAATCACAATGTCGGACTGCCATGAGGCTTCGCCAAATGTTGTGTAATTCAAGACGAAAGAATAAATCGTGCTTTATTAGGCCAGGCTCTATTGCTAAAAATCAAATCCCATGTGAAGTTAGAAAAAAAATATTTCTTAGGTGTTCTCTGCAAAACATCCCAAAACAAGAATGCATTCCAGCAATTGATAAAAACATGCTCTACTGGCTCTGGTTTTTAGCACAGTAAGCAGTCGGATTCCTACGGTAAAAAAATTACCTCTTTGTTATAGCCAGGTTTTGACCGGCAGCGTATTCGTGTGCAACTTAATGGAATGGAAAAACTTTATTTCGGTCCTGCAGGACGCGCTTAGCGCGTAGCGGGCGTCTCCCACGTAGGGACCGACAGGGAGTACCTGGCGGCCGCTTCGTGGGCCTGCTGGACGGCCCATCGCTGGTCGGCGAGAAGTGAGCTCCTGAGGGACCTCTCCCACTTGCTTGAGGTAGAGTCGGGAGGAGTTGTTCTACACTCCCAGAGCATATGTTCGAGTGTCGCTGTGTGTCCACATGATGGGCATGTGTCGCTGGGGTATGCATCGGGATAATAAACGTGAAGCGTGGCAAGGTTTGGGTACGTGTGTGTCTGTAATAGGCGTAGGGTTAATGCCTGCGGTCGGTTAAGTTTCGGATGTGGGGGTGGAAAAATGCGGCGTTCCAAGTAAAAGTGCTTTGTAATTTCATTGTACGTAATTGGTGCATCCCGATTGGTATCCAACCCAGCAAGATGAGGTTGCCCTGTGGCAGTGCGGTCGGTAAGTGCGCGCGCTGCATCATGGGCGATCTCGTTGAGGTTGGATAGGGCACCCGGCACCTGGCCGAGATGGGCGGGGAACCAGATGACAGTGTGGTGCTTCAGGGCACTCGGGTCCGCATTGCGCAGGATACGTAACGCCTGGTCGGAGATGACTCCGCGTTCGAAGGCTTTGATGGCCGGCCTGGAGTCGCTGTAGATGAATTCCCGTTTGCTGTCGAGCATAGCTATAGCTATAGCTACTTGCTCCGCTACTTCGGGGTTTCGGGTGAGGATTGTGGCTGAGGTAAGAGTCTGCTGCGCGGATGATACCCCGACCGCGGCGAAGGCTTGGTTGTTGCGATAGGCAGCGGCGTCCACGAACGAGACGTTGTCCGCTTCCATGTCTATGCGCTTGAGAATGGCGGTCGCCCGCGCAAGGCGCCTGCCTCTGTTGTATTCGGGGTGTACATTTCGTGGTATGGGAGCGATCGTAATAAGGTCGCGGATTTCACGGGGAATTAGAGTCAACTCTGGGGGGTCCCTGGCCCTCGAGGAGAAGAAGCCGAGCTCGCGCAGAATATGGCGGCCCGCCTTGGTTGTAGTGAGTCGGGTCAATTGCACACGTTCCTGAGCTTCGGCGATCTCTTCTAGCGTGTTATGTACGCCAAGCTCGAGGAGTTTGCACGTTGGAGTGGTGATAGGGAGGCCAAGGGCTCGTTTGACCACCTTGCGAATAAGCGCATTGAGTTGATCGCGCTCAGCACGTAGCCACTTGTGTATAGCGGCAACGTACGTAAAATGGCACAAAACAAACGCGTGTACGAGACGCAGCAGGTTGTCTTCTTTGAGGCCATGGTGCCTGTTGGCTACTCTACGTACGAGTCGTATGGCATTCTCGGTCTTAGTCCTGAGCTTGTGTACTGTTTGGGTGTTGGTTCCGCGGGACTCGATGATCATGCCGAGGACCTTGATGGTGTCTACCCTGGGTATAGTACGACCATCTCTGGTGTGGAGGGTGATATTGCGTTCCGCCGGAGGTTTCCACCCTTTGGGCTTGGCACCCCGGCGTTTGGGCAAATATATCAACAGCTCCGACTTCGCAGGTGAGCACCTGAGACCGGTGTGGTCGAGGTAAGACTCGGTGGTGTCGATAGCCTCTTGCAGGGCGGACTCAATGAAGCCATCCGACCCTGTGGAGCACCATATGGTTACATCATCCGCATAGATAGTGTGATTTAGCCCGTCTATTTTTGAAAGTCGTTCGGAAAGCCCGATCATCACGAGGTTGAAGAGCGTGGGTGAGAGGACGGATCCCTGAGGATGTGCAACTTAAAAAAGAAGGTTTTAACTCCGGCTGGAACGATAATTTTTTTTCATCTCTCTTCAAGACGTCTTCTTCTTGGCTTACATTATACATAGAATGACACAAAGGAAGAGAAAAAACAGTTTCAATCAAATTTCTCGACGAACGCTTCCGAGTGACATGAAATGGTTGCTCCGAACTAAATCTAGCCATAAAAAACCGAAAAGTAGCAACTTCTCGAAGAAAGCAACTGACACCATTACGGAGTTCATCATTTGATGTAACAATACAGTTTGGCAATTCTGATGCGAGCCTGATTTGAAGAAATGTCCGTAAAAACGAATCTTGTTGATACCGTGGAAGGGAAACCTTGATAAAACCTGCCTCACAAGTAGCTTGGTGGTGCACGGCAGCGAAAAGTGCACCAGCTGTGCTGGCAACCACTTGGCAATCATTTTGAAGGCCACCATTACGGCGGCATAGACGTAGTACAGGCCGGTGGTTCCAGCAGGTGCAAACAAGTTACTGCGGGCACGTGTTTTATTTTACTTGGCTTTAGAAGGTATGAGACTTACCATTTACGAAGGTACTGCAGCCATGGTTGATGCGTTCTCGGCTCGCTTGAGCCGGTACGCTGAGGAATTGGACGCCTGTGCTAAACACAGATACACGGACAAAGTGGCTCTCTGCATTGTGCGTTGACCTACTCATTCTGACAAGCGAGAAGGCCGCATTTGATACCGGACTTGTTTCGAAGATAGAACTCTGAGACATAAAGGACAGCACGGTTCATATACGACTATTTTCGTGACGCACAAAGGACTCAAAACCCCGAAAAATTGTTGGGTGCTTGACTAGTGGGTTTGTCCACGAACCTTCGCTGTAAAATCAGGGTGACTGTGTCACTGTGGGGGCAAATGTAAGATAATCTGAAGTTGTATTCTGTCTGTAAGCGCTAAAGTCGGGTTAACCCATGAATTAGACGCTAGTGCGATGTGTCACGAATCTAGCCGAAGCGGTGTGCTTAACAGCGCTTACGAACGTGCACGCGAAAACATCATTGAATGGTGCAGACTAGATTGTGGTGAAGTGCACACAAGACTGAAATTTCGACGTGGTTGGCTCACTCCCAGCTTTGACCGATCTACTAAAAAGTATCAGGAGCAATGAATTATTCACTAGACCATGGTTACAAGTCACCTGTACTTTGACGCAAGTGTACTGAGCCAGGTCCCTTTAGCGAGAAAAACAAAATCATGTGCCTCTCATTTAGGCTTGCAGTGTACCGCGCATGTATTAATATACATACTTCACAGTGTTGTGCTTTTCGCAGACGTCTGTGTCAGAGCATCGCAACTGACTGCATTTGCTGTGTTATAGTGATTTCTTTATTTCCGTGTTTCGTTCGCATCTCAATTAGTCAAAGCTGTCAGAATCCAAACTGAACCAAGTTTTCATTCGCAGGTGAACCGTCCTCAAGCACTCACCCCATAGCATTGTTAAAATCAGCCTGGCGAAGACAGCTGAATCACTCGCCATGACGCTTATGGTCGCAAGCTCCACTGCATGGCTACATTGACTGCGAATAACGTTCACCAAGCGAATAAAAATGCCATTCCTGCACGGAAGGCACAGCACCACAGTGAAAGTTAGAAGAGCGGCCTTTCAGAGCCTTTTCAAAGCGCTCATTACGTAACTACTGCAAGCACGCTTGCTTCATACCCACTAGTGCAATAATAATAAACTTTTAAGTAGTAGGCGGACATTCGCTATGCTATTTTTCGTCATTCCTATGAGAAGCGTGGTACCTGCTAAACACTTGCAAAGAATGTCATGCCAATTGTTCATGCAGTGGCTGATGACGATGAGGACTGAAGTTGGTATGCGCCACCGATAATAGGGGAACACCAACGTTTCGTAAAGGGTTGGAGCATTCAATGGCCCACTCGTTACGTTATTCGCACTGTACGACGACTGGTTCTACTTTCGCAGTTTTAAAACACTTTCACACTCATATTTACGCGATTGCTTTCCCGACATCAAGGCTGCCCAAGGCAAGTTTGCCAACAAATCACGAGCACCTGGGTAGCTCATTTGTTTCTAGAACTTCACTTCTTTGTATCTTCAGACATGCGAGGAAGAAGAAGAAGAAGAAGAAGTGTCTCTTTAGAAGAACGCTTGTTTCAGCGCTCTGTATTTTTTTAGTGAAATCATCGGTCTTTTGATGTGCCTCGCCTTCCTGTCTTGGGGTGATGGCCGTGGATCATGCCAGAGGTCCGCCTGGTCACAGGTCCTCACACCCGTCCACCACAAGGAAGCGAGCTGGCTCTCCCAATGACACTGAGGACACCGATCTCTATTCTATGTCGGAAGACGACACATCCGATGGCAGCTTTATACCTGTCCGGGGTAAGAGGGCGAAGAGAAGGACGGTGACGACAGCAGCATCAGCTCCTGCAAGCAGAGCGACTGTGCAGTCAAGGCTTGCGCGCTGGCCGCACGTCATCTTCATGCCCGAAGATCCATCAAGCAACCTACGGCTTCTGAACAGGCAAGCCCTTTCCGTTGCTCTCGAATGTGTAGTGCCACATCAAATTAAGGACGTACGAGTAAACCCAAGGAAGAACATTCTCGCCATAGACGTGCACGATGTGAGTGCGCTAGGAAAGCTGCAGCAAATGACTAAGCTAGGCGGCATTAAAATGCGCCCCTTTATCCCGATGGATGAAAAATCAATTGCTGGTGTAATTTATGACATCGACATTGCCATTCCTAATGTTGACTTGTCTACCCTCATCAAGCCTGCAAACGAGGGAACTGTCATTACGCAAGTGCGGCGCCTTGGAAATACACGCTGTGTAAAAGTGTTTTTCAAGGTAGATTGCATACCGTCCCACGTTAAAGTTGGACATTTCCGACATCCGGTTCAACAATTCATCCAAAAGCCACTTCACTGTCATCAGTGCTTCAGGCTAGGACACGTCAAGGGCGTATGCCCCAACTTACGACTGTGTCCCCGCTGCGCTGAACCTCATGCTGAAGACGCTTGTCGGGCGACTACTCTGAAGTGCGCCAGCTGCAGCGGTCCTCATGCTGCCTCGTCGAAAGACTGTCCTCGAATCCAAAAGGAGCGCGCGGTTCTCAGACAAATGGCCCGAGACAACTCGACACACAGGGAGGCAGCCGAAGTAGTCCGGCGTTGGCGTCGACGTCGGCATCATCGAAAGTCTTCAAAGAAGGCACATTCCCGAGACGCTACTTCCCACTCTTTAGCGGTTCCATCCAATAGCGCCGCGACAGGGCCCACCACTTCTACGAAAGAAACAGAGAAGCCTCCTTCTCTTGAGGAATGGCCCACGCTCCCGACGTGCTCTTCTGCCAAGAAACCTCTGCAGGTT
Source organism: Rhipicephalus annulatus (assembly GCA_013436015.1). Lineage (NCBI taxonomy): Eukaryota > Metazoa > Arthropoda > Arachnida > Ixodida > Ixodidae > Rhipicephalus > Rhipicephalus annulatus. Next base: position 908,853 of record WOVY01000013.1, read on the forward strand.
GTGGCCACACCAGAGCCGTCTCCAGCCATGGAAGATTTGCCTAAAACTGATCGTCAAGTGATTTCGGTGCTGCGTTCCCTCACAGAAGCCATCCGAGCGATATTAGTCGACATGAAGACACCGTTTGCTTGAAGCGCACTTGGACTATTGGAGGCCCTAAGCCCAGTGCTTGAATCTCTCAACCAGGAAGATGGCTACTCACACCTCATCATTTCGTAAAGAAGTCAAGGCTGCGTCCGTCATCCAATGGAACGCCAGAGGACTAAAATCACGCCTTTCAGATTTTCGTCAGTTTGTGTTTACCAACGTGTTTCCAATCATCGTCATTTGTGAACCCAATCGGTCGAAACCAATAAGACTGTCGGGGTACGAATTTGTCATGTCTTCAACAAACGGTGCGTGCAGCAAAATCATCGTCTTTGTTCGTCGTGAACTGACGTATGTTGTGCAAGCAATTGCACCTCACGATGACAATCAGTATGTCTGCATCACTGTGAAAAAGAACAAACTCAGGTTTACTCTAATTGGCGTTTATATATCGCCGTCGAATAATCTCGATTCCAGGAGATTAGCGGATATTTTGAGAGTGTGTCCTGCATCATGGGTCATCATAGGTGATTTCAATGCGCACAATCACGCATGGGGAAGTACGCGGACAAATGCAAGAGGACGCAGGTTAGCAAACATCGCCTACAACTATAGCCTTACTCTCCTGAACGACGGCAGCCCCACTTTTCTTCGAGGGGTGACATACGGCAGCTGTCTCGACCTTGCCTTTGTCTCTAACTCTCTCGCAAGATACGTCAAGTGGTTTCCAGATGTTGAGACACGAGGAAGTGATCACATTCCAATCTACCTTAACATCAAAGGCTTGTCTAGTTATGGTCCACGGACGAACATTCGAGCAGTACAATGGACCAACTTCAAATCTGACATGGAAGATGCTTGCAGCGATGGCCTACGATCTGGGTTAGAGCAAACAATTAGGAGCACAATGCAGAACGCCACTCGCATGGTGATGATATCTTCCACACGAAACGACTTTGATATAGAGTTAGAGCGACTCCGAACACTGCGACGCCGGGCGGAGCGTCAGTATCAGCGTACAAAATCGATTCACGATCTTAGGGCAGCCAGGAGGATGCAAAAGAAGATTCGGCGTCGCATGGATAGATTAGTGTCGGAAAGATGGACAACGTTTTGCCAGTCACTAGACCCTCGCAAGCCACTCTCACACATTTGGAAAATGGTGCAAGGTATGCGTCACCCTACGGAACAGCGCTTTCCATTCAAAACGCTCGCGCTATTTCAAAGGAGGCAAGACATTGATGTCGCAGATGAGTTCTGTGCACAGATCGCCAACGAAGCCACTCGTCCAGATTCTCCAGTGAGAGGTGACGTACCCCGTTCCCGTGACTACCACATGGACCTCCCTTTAGCGATGGAGGAGCTCGAGGCGGCACTAGCTCTCTGCAGGTGTACAACGTCTCCGGGCCCAGATGGTATTCCCTACCGAGCCTTGTGCAACCTTGGGGAAGGTGCAAGGAGAGAACTGTTCAGCCTCTACAACATCTCGTGGCAGGATGACAATGTTCCTGATGACTGGAATGTAAGCCGCTTGTTACTCATTTTGAAGCAGGGCAAATCCCCACTCGAACTCACCTCATACCGCCCAATAGCACTGATCAGCTGCGTAGGGAAGATAATGGGACGGATGATACTAGGCCGCCTGGAGTGGTATCTTGATTACTACAAGATTTATTCGAATTCAATGGCTGGTTTCCAACGCGACCACTCTTCTATTGACAATGTCGTTGATCTAGTTTTGTACGTTCAGCACGAATGATCCCGTAAGCGACTATCTGCAGCTCTGTTTCTAGATGTGAAAGGCGCTTATGATAATGTACTACTTGAAGCCATTTTGGGTGCTCTTGTGGTGGTTGGCCTTGGTGGTTGAGTCTTTCGGTGGATTTCGAGTTACCTGGCTGCGAGATCATTCTTTATGTTAACAGAAGATGGCCCAACTAAGCGACGCTATACTTCCAGATGTGTTCCTCAAGGCGGAGTTCTTAGCCCGAAGCTATTCAATCTTGTAACTAATTGGCCTTGCTGAATACTTGCCAAGCACCATTAAAATCTCAATATACGCAGACGACATCTTTGTCTGGACTTCGGCAGTCACACGTCCTCAGATACGTTCCCGGCTTCAAAAAAACAGCAAATATGATTGCCAACTACTTGTTAAAACAAAGTCTCAGCATATCACCAGAAAAATGTGCGCTGGTGGCCTTCACTCGCAAAGCAATGACTCCTTATGTCATCTTAATCTGCGGGCGACCAATTTCTTACGCCAAAACCCGCTGGTTTTTGGGCATCATTATTGATAGGGACCTCTGTTGGAGTCCCCATGTGACCTATATGAAGAAGCGCCTAACCGCTATTTCCCAACTGTTCAAGTTCCTGGCAGCAAAAACGTGGGGGATGTCAGTAGACGCAATGATGGAGCTCTACAGAGCCATGTTCTCGGTTTCCTCAGATATAGCTTGCCCGTGCTTAGCAATACCTGCAAGATGAATGTTCGTGTTCTACAGGCAGTACAAGCCCAAGCGCTGAGAGTGTGCCTCGGTCGGCCCAGATGTACGTCAACAGAAGCAACAATTGCAATTGCTGGTGACTATCCGATACAAACTGACATTGTTGTAGAAGTCCTGAGAACGCACATCAGACACTTCGCACGTGCTCCCTGTCATCACTTTGCACTGTTGCCTTCAGAAATGCGCCAAGCATCGTTCGCCAAAATGATTGTGAAATACAACGATTAACTTCCCTCGGGCTTCACTCCTGCATCTAAACCATCCATACCGCCTTGGTGTCTTATTCGACCCACAGTGCACCTTAGTGTACCAGGGATCTGGAGGAAATGTGAGCTATCGTCGCCTGTGCTGAAACAACTGTCTCTTCTTCTTTTGCACGAGAAATATTCAGACAGCATACATGCATACACCGACGGTTCCACAAACCGCCAGTCTTCGCCAGGGGCAGTAGTTGTCCCAGCAAAAGGTGTTACCGTCAGCTTTAGGACTGACCACTCCGCGGCATCTACGGCAGCGGAACTAGCTGCTTTGCGCGCTGCACTTCGTGTGGTCAATCGGGAACCACTGCAACAATGGTCGATTTTCAGCAACTCAAGGGCTGCCCTACAATCTGTGTTCTCAGCACTGCGTCGCGGGCCATACGAACAGCTTGTTTTCAAAATTCGACGCCTTCTCCACAGTTCACACGAGAAAGGACATCATGTGACGCTTCAATAGCTGCCAAGTCACTGCGGCATCATAGGGAACGAACATGCCGATACTGCCGTGCGGGCAGCCCTTGAAGGAACACGAGAAGAAGCCAGAGCACTATCGCGGACCGATGCTGCCAGTAATCTTCGGTGACTTGCGCGTGAAATCACGTTTTCGCTATGGGGCCAACCAAGCATCGATACGAATTGTCAACACCACCTGTCCTCTTTGATGGCTCTCCGCATGCCCACTGGACTCGACCGAAGAGAAGCCAACCTTCTTCATCGCTTATGGCTAGAAGTGGCATTTACAAAATCTTATTCCTTTGTGATAGGAATGGCCGACAACGCTCTCTGCAATGCCTGTCATTGCGAAGAGACGCTACACCACATCCTGTGTGACTTTCCGTTGTATGAAATCCAGAGACAGTCACTGGCGTCCGCTTTTGCGCGCATCGACAACAGCCAAATGTCTGTCTACACTATTCTGTCAAGTGCCCGAGAGAAGACATTGCTACAGAAGGCGACGAAAGTTCTGTTGAAATTCCTACGCGACACGGACTTGAACAAGCGACTGTAACAGCAACGTCACACACCGCGAAAGACAAGACTGGACTATGACTGAGTGTGCGCGCGTGTGCTGCCGAATGTGCTGTGTTTCTCTCTTCCCTCTCTGCTCCCTATCTTTCATTCTCCCATCCTTTTCCCATGCGTAGAGTAGCAAACCGGCTGCCTATAGGCTGGTTAACTTCCCTGCCGTTCTTTTCCCCCTGTTTTCCTTCCTCCTTCCCTGGAACTTCACAGAGGCGGCAAATAATTAAGGATACAAATGTGTATTCGGTGTTTAACCAGGTTTTTACAGGTATTGTGTCTGTATGTACTAAAAAACGTCTTCGTAATCGGTGAAACTGGCATTTTCTTTACACGTAATGGCACGTCATGACCGACAAATCCAATACATAGTCAGCGGTAAAGTGGGCCGGAAAGAGCACTTCCAACACAGCATAATATAGGTCTTTTCTTTAGCTAGAGAACAGGTACTCATTAGAGAATCTGGTTGTCAGGAAACGCACTGATTCGAATACTTCACGCATGAACCCTTGCAGATAGGCAGGTGATGCAACTTTAGTAGGTACCACTAACTTTGATAAAACATCTGTGAAATTCACTGGCAAGAATGTTCGAAGCATTGGATGAGCGCAGTCAGGAAAATAAGAGAAGCGCCACACCAGTTGTCTAATAAAAAGGTACCAATCGAAGACCACCTGCGCAGACAGGTCTGAAAACATTATTTTGCCTCATCGGTTCATACGTTGATAACCGAGTAAAGGTAGCAAATATACGGTGATATTTTTGTATGTAAACCATCGAACAACAAATTATTTTCAGAACGTAGAATAAATTTGTTGCCAAAAACAGGTTGCATGCTTTAGCTCTGCCGAAAATAGGGATGTTATGAGGAATAAACGTCTGGGCATAGCGCTTTAGGGTGGGTACGCGTCATTTTCAATATTTTGCACATGATCGATATGCATCTAATGGAACGCCTAGGTATTTTGGTCGAACACAAGAACATTATATATTCTGAAATTGGGTTGGTTTATATGTCCATGGGCCAAACCACAGTCCCAAGCTTTTAGCGAAGTTCATTCGTGCCTCTGATTTTTTTCCTAATTCTACTATTGTTGACACCACCATTTTTATACTAGAAAGATCTGTGCGAAAGAACGTTAGGTCATCCGCATACGCCAATACCTTTACCTCATTCTCATAAGCACTGAAACCGTAGACGTTACTAGATCGAATATAAACTTGAGCATAGTGGCTCCAAGGAAAGAGCACAAAACATTAGTCACAATGGACAGCCTTGTTTCACAGACGAGTCAAGAAACACGGGTTTTGAAAGATAGTCAATAGCAATTAAACGGGTGGAATATTCATTGTAGCATAGTTTTACGCATATAAATATAGGGGAGCCAACGTTGGCATGTTTGAGAAGAGAAAACAGAAAAGAATGGCGAACTCGATCAAAGGCTTTCGCGAAGTCTACTTGTAGTATTGCCAGTTGTTTATATGAGTGTGAACAGCGTTCCAATACTGCGCGAGCAATGTGCATATTATTTTGTATTGAGTGACCTTTCATATCGCACGTCTGATGAGCACCAATGGGTTTTGACATTGCAAATTGAAGCCTGCTTGAAAGTACCTTTGCAAAAATTTTGGAATCAACGTTGCACAATGTAATCGATCAACGTGACGAAGTTTTTTTTATGTAAGCATTTTGAAATTAGGACGATGTGGCTTTTAGTAAAAGAGCAATGAAGCGTCTCCAGATTCAAAATTAGTGCGAAAATTTTGACCAGTACAGAGCAAAGTATGGATTTAAATGCTTTGCAAAACTCGCCGAATATTCTATCAGGTCCTGGTATTTTTGATAGTAGTAACTGTCTAATTTCAAGTTCTATTTCTTGTATAGTGAATGGCCAACTAATAGATTCACATTTCTCGGCAGTAAGAGGAGTCACAAATGAGAAAAACTGCGTCACCAGATCTTCAGTGTCGTTTTCAGAAGAGGCGCTGAACAACTCTTTGTAATGAGTTTCAAATTCCGGCATAATTTCACTGGAATTATAGACTAATTTCCTGTCAAGTAAATGTCTGGTATAAAATTCATCTAATCGTTGCGATATTCATCGACTAAGGCTCTCTGCGTGGGGGCTCCTCTGAATGCAAAATACGAGTATTGCGGGATCAAACACGGGCACCTTTGTAAGTAAAGTGGCATACGTCTGGAGTGCATTTTTGGTGTTAGCAATTTCAGCTGTATAGCGACCAGAGGCCTCATGCTGAAATTCATATAGGTTTTGAAGATTTCGCTTTAGCATGCTTTGTTCTACTTTCCTGTAGAAGCCCCTCAAAGATCCAATTTCTGTAGCTATTGCCCGAACTTTTTGTTATTGTAAGGACGCCATACTTTTCTGGGACGTCCTGCAGAGGGCTTTCAAAAACATCTGGATTTATATTCTCATACTATCCGTTATCTTGTACCACCCAAATGCAACGAAATGCCAGATGACATGCTGTTGTTAATGGGCAGGCATAGTTTGTGGAACACTCGCATGTTGGACAGGCATGTGGAACCAATGGCGTCTTCGCGAAGCCACTTTCTGAAAATGACTGTGTGGCTGAGGGACTTTTATGACCAACTGCGATTTCAGACGGACTGGTATGCTGAGTTCATGAAGTGTGCTACTCAAATACTCCTTCATAATTTTGTAGTACGAGATTTACTTCATAACATTCATTGTACATTTGTTGATTTGACCCTATGTATGTTGTACGCTATGTATACACGTTCGATGCGTTTCTATGGAGCTTGGATAGAGCTCGGAGGTGAGGAAGAAGAAGAGGCCAGGGACACGTTCTGTATAATTTTTCATCTCGTTCTGTCAACAATAAAACGAAGACGTATCAGTTCTGCGGTCTCTGGTCCTTCTGAAGCATGTTGCAGCGACCAGGATATCTGAGGACAGACGCAAAGACTTCAACCCCATTCGCACAACGGATTGAAGAACGAAACAGCGGCTTCTGGCCTCAACGACTAACCTTCGAGAGAAGAACCATGACCGACAACTGTTGGCAGCGCACACATGCAAGGGCTTTTTCAACACGTTTTAGGCATGAATAAAGAGGTCCTATTGAAGAAGCGGAAGCCACTTCGAGTAAATGTAAGAACGCTTACGAGCGAAACTGATAAGAAGATAGAAGAAGACGCTGATCGAGCGCAACTTATGACGCTTCTAAACCAGAGGAAGAGCGTGTCACAGACGTTAAGGCAAGTTAACGAACAGATTAAACTGCTCATCAAAGAAGAAGACACGGAGGCAGAATTTGAAAATTTTTTGCAGTATGAGATGAAGATCGTCACCGCAACGACAAAAAAAGAGGAGCAATTACGTGAGTTAGAACAAGCGATGGAACTGACTACGAGAATATTCACAGAACAGGCGAGCTCACTGCAAGGTACTTACAAAATCCCGGAGACGCAAGAGCTTGTTAAGATGCCACGTCTTGAGGTGATCAAGTTTAATGAAAAAAAAACAGCATGGTCGAGGTTTGGGCATCAGTTCGAGACATCGGAGCATAACATATTGAACATGCCGAAGAATAAAAAATATAATCATCTTCTGGCGTCCCTGAGCGGAGAGGCTGCGTCTCTAATAATAACTTTGAAGTTTTCTCATCAGAATTGCAACCACGCAGTCGATCTTCTGATAGAAACCTTCGGACGACAAGATAATTTAAGAGACACCTACATAAAAAAGCTAGCAAACGGAGAAGCAGTACAGTATCCTAAAGACGTAGATGGGTTGAAGAAACTCCTCCAACAGTTGCAAGAGAACACACGAGCATTGCAGTCATGAGAAGTGGAAATGGATAGTTATGCCACAGTGATAGCGCCTGTTATAAAATCTTCGCTACCGATGGATATGAGAATTGAGATGAAAATGAAGGAGATAGAGAAAGACGACAACAGACCAGTAACTACGGTCTGTAACTTGAGCCCCTAAATGTACACGTTCGTGATCTGATTCCTTTAACTGAGCAACAAAATTCTCCAGAAATTGTTTACAATGATATCTTCCCAACTCACGCAAAGATATTACCTACAGGCATTTTAAGTGGTTTATTGCAGGACCATTTAGGTACTCTGCCAACAAATGTCATCATAGCAACGGACGCAACTCAATCACATGAAAAATCAGGCGTTGGAATATATTGCCCCGTACTTGATTGGTCATTTTCACTTCGCTTACCGGACTTTCTTCCTGTCTTTCTGGCTGAATTCATGGGAATAATGTTAGCTTTGCGAAAGGTAAATATTTACATCCCAGTCGTAGCAGTCATAACTGATTCGTTATCAGTGTGCTCTTCTCTGTCCGCATCTGGTCACTCACCTATAGTGAAACTTTTTAAATCGTTGATCCCCTGTCATCTCCGAAGTATTCATTTAATCTGGACACCAGGGCACAAAGGTTTGTTGTTAAACGAAATAGCTGATTCTCTTGCGAAGGCATCCATTTCGACACGAATTATTCCTATTTTCCCTCATACAGTATACATTGTGGTGGCGCGATTTCGCACACTTAAAATCAGGCAAAATTTATCAGACCCTGCACTGACGGCTTCTGCGCCACTGCGCCAGGGAAATAACACTTGTTATTTCCCTGGCGCAGTGAACTGACTAATTCAAGGATGATGGAAGTTGTCATCACGAAATTTCGTTGCCGCGTTACCTCCCTCAATTTTTACTTGCATAGATCAGGCATATTGAATTCCCCTATGTGCATTTACTGTAATCAAGAGGAAACGATCGGTCATTTTTTATTACATTGTCGCCGTTTCGATTTATTCAGGCAAAGCATACTAGCACCACCTCTTCAAAGACTGGGCTTGCAACTATCACAACCTGATCTTCTTTCATTTGGAGCCTCTACACTGGGTTTCAGCCACAGGGATGTTTTATTCGCCGTTTAAGAATACATCACTGCGACTAAACGATTTTCTTGCTAAATTGCTGTCTCACTATTTTTCTTCCTTTTTTCTGCAAACTTGATATCGGTATTTCAAATCAAAATTAAGTTACAAAAAATTTGTAGGAATGGCGCAATGCTGAAAGTTTAGGGCAAATTCACCTTATAATCGGCCAATCCCCTTCTTTGGGTACGAGCCATTTGCACAGGAAAACAACAACAACAACAACAACGGACTCAGCGCCAAGAGACAGCGCGAGCGGTTTGAAAGAAATTATGGAGTTTTAATTATATATATATGTACGCAGCAGAGAAGAAACTCGAGAGGGAAAATATGACGTGACCCAGTCACCACACAGTATGAGGCGGACTAGAACATCTACGCCTCAAAGTACCTCGATGAAAAAAATGCATTTTTTGTGAGATGACTGGACATGACACGGAAGATTGCAGAAGCATTACTACGCAACAGAAGAAAGAAGCCTTGTGATGGGAGCGAAAGTGCTTCAGATGCACCAGACCTTACCAGACGGTGCAGATATGCCACGCTAACGTACGCTGCAAAACATGCAGGGGAAGGCACGCGACATCCATTTGTCAACCACGTACGCCTGCAGGAAAGCTAGCACAGAAATAAAGCGGCGATATTGTTGAGCAAGTACGTATAAGCGCGCAGCCTGAGCAGTGAGACACCAGCAAGTCCTGCAACAAGCACGCACAGCAGTCTGGGGAACACAAGTGCAAAATACTGCAGACAGCCTTTCTGAGGATGGAGGGAGAAGATAGTGGGTGCTACGCGCGGTTTCTGCTGGACAGTGGAAGCCAGAGGACATTCATCCCTAAAAGACTGTTAATAAAACTAGCGTGCAAGGTAAAAAGATCCGAAAGGATTACCGTAGAATCATTTGGAGGAGGAAAGATGGATCTAGACATAAAAGTCATCGAGGTAAGCGTGAGGAAGAACCCCACATCGGAGCGAGTCACGATTGAGGCGCTGGAGATAGAAGTGATATCCTGTGACGTACTACCATCGCCATTATCGACAATACACGAAATAGCAAGATTGATGGGAATCTGTTTGGCTGATGACAGTGAGAAGACTGAAAAAGAAACAAAAATATGGAAACTTCGATATCAATTAGAGCAGATTATTACTGGAGTGTAGTCACTGGTCGCATTCGAGAGATTAAAAGTAATGGCAATAGAAAGAATGTTGGAATGGACAGTCCAAGGTCCCGTAGGACGTCACTGTAGGACTGCACCGATTTTTGGACTTGGAAAGATGGGAATCAAAGAGAAACCAGCAATAAAAATGAGCGAAAACCATGTGCTAGAGTACGTACGACAATCAATAGAGTTCAAAGCAGGAATACACCAAGTGCAGTTACCATAGAAGAAAAAGCTTTGGGCGACAACAACATCATTGCAGAGAAGAGGCTAAGGGGGGTGACAAAGAAATTATACAAAGATAAAGATGACCTCCTAGCCTACGACAAAACAATCGAAGAGTACTTCGAGCAAGAAATAGCAGAAAACGTCGATGAAGATGCTGGATTAGATATACAGAACAAATTTGTATACTACAAGCCGCATCAAGTGGTAATTAAGGAAAACCAAACAACGACAAAGATACGAGTGGTCTTTTGACGCATCGTCAAGCCAGAATCCAGGGAAATTCTTGAATGACAACTTGGAAATTGAGCGAAACCTTGACCCCCACATCACAAGTTTTCTTATGAACTTTCGACATCACAAGATCGCCATGTAATTCGACGTGAAAAAAAGCATTTTACACAGATCAAAATACATAAAAATGACGGAGACGCACTGTGATATATGTGGTGGGAAAGAATATCCAGCGAAGAGATGCCAAGCCCGAAGATAAAAACGTGGAATATTATGAGGGTTACTTTCGGAACTACACGATGTAGCTTTCTTCTAGCGACCACACTTCATCGACATTTGAATAAGTTCAAAGAAAAATATCCTGCAGTTGTGGTGCAACTCCGGAAAAGAAACTACGTCGATGATATCTTACAAGGAACCGACGAATACTCGACATCGACAAAGATATACAAAGAAGCAAGAGACATTTTTCGTAATGCGGGAATGAATTTAGGAAAATGAACTTCATATGACGCCAAACAAAGAAAAATATTTCATGAAGAAGGAGATGATCTGGATCAAGAGATAAGAAAAGAGGGACAAATCATGATTTTGGGACTGAAATAGAATTTCGTAGACGACGTGTTGACCTTTCCCGACACTACATGGCGAAATGACAAGGACATGAGACAACTCTCAAAAAGACAGGTTTGGCAAGGGGGTAAGTGATTAAAATGAAAAGAAGACAAAAGTGAGCCCCGTAACTGTCTATCAGGGGGAGGACACTCAACAGTAGCTCGCGAGGGGGGAGGGTAGAGAAGGAAATAAAAATATAGGATTAAAAGGTAGAGAGATAAAGAGGAAGGAGAGGGCAAGGCGCAGGGATAGTGAACGACGGAAGTGAGGAGAAGACAGGAAAGATGGGCACGGTTGCAGGAGTCCGAGGACGGGGCACCAGTGGCGAGAGCTCTTGTCGGCGACAGGAGATGGCGTAGGGCTAATCCAGTCGGCCAGAGCTACACTGTCGTCGTCGTCGGTGACTGGCGCCAGGAGGTGGCGTAGGACCAACCCAGTTGGTCAGAGCTGCACTGTCGTCGGAGATCGCGAGGGCACCATTGGTCGGCACGGACTCCAGCGAGCGAGTGAGGTTTCGCAAGCTACGGCAAGGCTATACGACCCTTTAGAATTTTTGGCACCATTTTTAGTTAGAGCAAAATTATTGCTGCAAAAATATGGATGGATAAACTGAAATGGGACGACGCATTACCAAGCCAGCATCGATCAGCTTGGAAGGACTGGTCTGAGGAGCTGCAACACTTAGATGACTTCACCGTTAACGGATGCTATGACAGCAGGCAAACTGAAGTGAAATTATCGACTCTACACGCGTTTTCGTTGCAAGTCTGGTGGCATATGTAGCAGCAACATACATTATAACAGAATACTTCGATGGAAGCAATGAAGCCAGCTTAATCATTGCAAAAGGTAGAGTCGCTCCAATAAAACAGATTACACTACCAAGAATGGAGTTGTTGGCTGCCATAATATCAGTCAGATTGGCCAGTCAGTCTTATAACTGAGAATTTCACCAGGAAACTAAGGAGTGTGAAATTCTGGACTGAATCTTAAACTGTATTATGCTGGACAAAGTCAAACAAAACTGAATATCGGTTTGTTCGCAACTGCGCGGAAGAAATCAATAGCATGTCCAACGAGAGTCATTGTGGCTATGTTAAAAGTGATGAAAATTCTGCGGATTTGATGACAAGGGGGATAAAGATGAAACGTTTGCTGAACAGTGAAGTATGGTGGAAAGGCTCTACGGAGATCAAGAATGAAAAACAAAGGCCTGATTATGATATCACGAAAAAAGCAGACAGTGATGACAACAAACACGACAAAAAGACCATGGCAAGCTTAACTGCCACCATCAGTCAAGAAAAGATAATTGATGTGAACAGGTTTGGATCATACATGAATGCGTTGCGAGTTACCGCGTGGGTGATGCGTTATATAGGGAACCGACGAAAAGAAAGGAAAACAAGTTCGCTCACAGGAGAAGAATAGGACAAGGCAGAGTTTGTGTTGATAAAACAGGAGCAGAAAACGTTACAAAATGCAGTGAGACGAATATATGGCAACATGAATCTGTACGGCACGAACATCTTCGAAGACGATCAAGGTGTCCTAAGAGTAAAAGGGAGGCTTCATAGGTGTGCTTTGAGCTTCGATGAGAAGCATCCTATTGTTTTACCAAGAGAGAACCACTTTTCAGGACTCCTAGTTCTGAACGCGCATCAAGTGATAATGCACGGTGACGTTGCGGCAACATTGATACATCTAAGAACGAGGTTTCGCATTGTGCGTGGCTGATAGATGGTGAAATATGTTATAACGGAAATTCCGCAGATTCCTCGTACCTTAGAATTGACCACATGCGAAGCTTGTGTAAAGAAGGTGTCCGTGTTGCAATTTTTTTATTGAACGACACGTCATGAGTTGACGTTAATTATATTGTAAGACAATAGCAGCGTTGGGGTCTTGACGGCGGCCGAATCGCCTGATCAACGCTTCGAACGAGGATGACGTTTTTTGTGATGGTGATTATAAACAGATGAAGAAGATGAAGGTCAAACGCTGTAAATATAATGATTACACTAATTTCCTCCTCGCGGGGAAGCGGCCATTGTGGCCGTAGTTTACGACGGTGGTGTACGTCGCACGAATGGTTTTAGGCGTGACACGTGAACAACCTCCGTACTACGAAAACGGCCGTCACAAGGCATAACAACAGGGGTTACTCGGTAGTCAACAGGAGACGTCTGCCCGAATATAGCGTAGGGGCCGATGAAACGTGAGTGAAACTTATCACACAGGCAGGGAACCCGCGTTGGGGCCTACAACAGTACTTCGTCTCCAGTATTGAAGTGAACTACGTGGTGGACGCCATCGTAGCGAGTCTTCCGCTCTCATTGGCTTGCCTCTGTATTGAGGTGGACGCGTCGATGACAATCGGCCAAGTGAGAGATTAAGTGCTCGCTCGAAGACGATGACGAGTTCACAGGGACTTCAAAAAAGAAGATGTCGAGAGGATATGTCTGTTGAAGGCCATAGACGAGGAAGAATGGGGAATAGCCCGTGGTGCGCTGCGTAGCGACATTGCACGCAAACGTCACGAATGGCAGGATGGTATCCTAGTTGGTGTGGTCGGCATTGTTATACATACATATCATGTCGGTCAAAGTTCGATGGAAGCGCTCTGTGAGGCTGTTAGTCTGGGGATGGTAGCTGGATGTCGTCTTATGAATCGTATTACATGCGTGGAGGACTTGTTCGAGTAGTTTCGAGAGAAACGCATTGCCGCGATCGCTTAAAAAGATGCGTGGTGCACCATGTCTTAGAAAGATTGCCCCCAGAAAAAAAATGTGGCAATGTCCTGTGCTGATTCTGAAGGAAGTGCAGCTGTTTTGGCGTACGTTGTTAAGTGGTCAACTGCTGTGACAATCCAGCGCTTGCCGCTAGCTGATATTGGTAGCGGTCCGTAGAGGTCAATGCCAATGACATTGAAGGGAGCAACAGGACACGGAAGAGGTGGTAGAAGACAGGCCGGGGAGGAGGTGGGTCGCTTGCGGCGTTGGCATAGCGAGCATGACGCAACATATCGCGCTACGCAGGTGGAAATCCCAGGCCAGGCAAAACGACTGCGAGTGCGTTCATAGGTTTTTTTGAAAACCGAGATGATCAGCCTTGGGTCATCGTGAAACGCCTCCAAAGTCTGCGCCCTTAGGGAACGAGGAGCGACAGGAACCCAGCGCTGTCCTTCGGGGTAAAAGACAAAGCGATATAGGATTGAGTTTTCAGTTTTGAAGTTCCGCAGCTGTCGATGGGTGCGGGCGTTGGGAGGACAAGAGGAACCTTGAAGGCGCTGCATTACAGAGCGACAGTAACTGTCGCTGCGTTGGTGGGAGAAAAACGTCTCGTTGTCGAAGGCAGAAAGAAAGTCGACAGCGGCGAGTGAATGAACTGACGGAGACGCTTTGATAGGTTCTTTCTCAGTTGGCGACAGGCCATTGATATATTGATTTGTGGGGTTTAACGTCCCAAAACCACTATTTATGAAAGACGCCGTAGTGGAGGGCTCCGGAAATTTTGACCACCTGGGGTTCTTTAACGTGCACCAACATCTGAGTACACGGGCCTACGACATTTCCGCCTCCATCGGAAACGCAGCCGCCACATGCGGGCTTTGACGCCGCGACGCGTCAAATCCGAGTACCTTAGCCGAGTACCGAGCCGAGTACCTTAGCCACTAGACCACCGTGGCGGGGCTGGCGACAGGCCAGGGGCGCCTGATGAGGATGGTAAAGGACAGCGGCTAAGGGCGTCGGCATCGTTGTGTTTCTCGCCGGATCTGTTGGTACCGTCAAACTTGTATTTTTGGAGACGAAGTATCCAGCGACTGAGACGTCCAGACAAATTCTTCAACGTCGACAACCAGCACAAAGCGTGTTGGTCAGTGACGACAGTAAAGTGGCGGCCGTGAAGATATGGTCGAAACTTCTGGATGACCCAGGCAACGGCCAGACACTCCTGCTCGATGATGGTGTAGTTTTTTTCTGCTGCTGTGAGGGTGCGACTAGCGTATGCGATCACACGTTCGCCATAACGCTCTGTTCGTTGTAAAAGTACAGCGCCGAGTCCGTGTCCACTGGCATCAGTATGCAGGAAAGTGGGTGCGGCGTTATCAAAATGACAAATCACTGGCTCAGACGTGAGGGCACGTTTAAAGGCGTCGAAAGCGATTTGGCATTCGTCTAACCATACTTACGACGCTCCCGAAGAAAGGAGTTGGTGAAGTGGCGCAGCAATGGTGGCGAAGTCTCGTATAAAGCGCCGAAAGTATGACGCAAGGCCAAGAAAGCTTCGGAGCTATTTGGCGTGTTGAGGCACCGGGAAGTGAAGAATGGCGGTAATCTTGTCGGGATCAGGCCGGATTCCATCTTTGCTGACAAGATGTCCTAGTACTTTATTACTTTTGCAAGAAAAGTGGCACTTTTTGGTGTTAAGCTGAAGGCGAGTAGCTGCGAGACACATCAGAACTTCATCTAGGTGCAAGGCCTCGCAATACAGCGTCTATCATTCGTTCAAACGTTGCTGGCGCATTGCAGAGGCCGAAAGGCATGACGTCGAATTCGTAAAGTCAGTCGGGTGTGGCAAAGGCAGTTTTTTCCTTGTCATCCTCGTGCAATGTAATTTGCCAATAGCGGGAGTGCAGGTCAAGGCTTGAAAAATATTCCGCTCCATGTAAAGAATCTAAGGCATAATCAATGCGAGGCCAAGGATATACGTCTTTTCTGGTCCATTTTAATGCACGGTAGTCCACGCAGAATCTTACCGAACCATCTTTTTTTCGCACGAGAATGACAGGTGATTTTCGAAGGCTTGAAGAGGGGCGGATGATGTTTTGCCTCAGCATATCAGCAACGTGCTTGTCGATTATCTCGTGTTCGCTGGGACGAAAGAGGTGTGACGCTGGGACGAAAGAGTGCGAATCAGCGTGCGCAAATTCGCATCCGAGGAAGGGTGGCTGTCACGACGTCTAGGTAGTCTGGGTGCAATCCAATGGGTTGGAGTTCATCAAGTTGCGGAGATGTGGTGATGACGTCCTCAACGGTGGTGGGGTTTTCAACAGCCAGAGCGTTAAACGCGACATGGCCTATCCCTTTGATGATGTGGCGAACACGATCCGCTTCTTTCATCGCCGAGTTCACGTGGTGGCAAAGGGCTAGGACGTCTTGAATGTACGAAGTGTACGTTTCCCCGGGAGGTTGGGCACGCCCATAGAGCTTTCGTTTCAATACTTTGGAATAGATTTCCTGTTTCCCAAAAATCGTACAAATTCGCTGAGCAAAAGTAGGCCAATCCGGGAAGCTGCTCTAGTGGTTAAAAACCACGTTTTTGCGACATCGGACAGATAGAAGGTGACGTGACGAAGTTTTTGAGGCTCATGCCATTGGTTATAAACACTGGTCATGTCGTATTCGTTCAGCCATACCTCGATGTCGTCGCGTGGAAGACCAGAAAAGATAGGTGGGTTGCGCTGCCGGGCGTTCACGATCTCCGCAGGAATGGTTTGTTAGACAGGGATGCTGGATGTTTCGGGCAGCGGTTCTTGAGCCGTGACAGCGGACGGGGGAAGCAAGCGGCGACCCGAACGAAGCTCCAGGGGAACGTGACGTCGGAGAGGACTTAGGGACTTAAGCAGCCTCCACCACTCTGTAAGACAGTTGCGGCGTTAGGGTCTCGACGGCGTCTTTTAGGCCGAATCACCTGATCAACGCTTCGAACGAAGACGACGTTTTTGTGATGATGATTATATACAGATGAAGAAGGTGAAGGTCAAACGCTGTGAATATTGTGCTCACACTATGTAAAAATGTTGCACGCACAGACACATGAAGAGTTGCAGATGTTCATATGACCAGCTGTTCGCACTTGCGCAATGATGCCATCTGTAACACGCATATTAGCAACACGAGAAGCTGCTATGAAGTGCTGATGCTCACGAGGACGCTGGCCCTGGACGCGGCTACATAAATCAGCTTCAGCGCGTGACAACTAACCACAATTGACGTTAACCTTACGTGACGGCTGTATCAAAGGGCTACATAAGTAATGTTTATAAAATTGGGTAGGCAGCACTGCAACTACTATTGAGGTTTGACGAAAATTATCGTCCATTTAAAACGGATATAGTTCCGAGACGTTGCGTAGCCCTGTGCTCTGTGGTACAATGCTTCATTGTTACGCAGAATGCTTGGGATCGATTCCAGCTGGGACCCCGACATTTTTTCTTTGAATTCGTCAGCTCAACGTTAGCGATATCGGGTATTTCCTAGTGCTCGTGCGTTTAAATAGCCCATGTGTGTTGTCGTCGTTCTTTCGTTGATACTAAGAGTCGATCACCTGTGGCACATACCCGCATACCATCAGCACATACCCGCCCGTGGGTATGTGCCACGGTCTGGTGGGAAGTGTTTGATGACGTACGTGATGGGATTGTGGCATTATTCGTGTCTTGACCAGCGCGTCACATTTGTCAAAAGATTTTACCCTCCTAGATAGATAGACACGCTCAAAGTCACCGAAGTTTGCTAAGAAATGCTTAGAATATAAAATGCATTACATGTAGCAGGTTTAATTCTAGACTAATGGCACGAGAAGTTTCACCACCTCCGGCTGACAGGATAACGCAGACGAGGGCATTCGATACAGTTGGTATAGATTTTGCTGGACCACTAAATGCTCGAGAGGAGAAAGGCAACAAAATTATAAAGTTCAACATTGTGATATTTACAAGAGCCGCACAACTGGAGTTGGTCAAGGGGATGTCATCAGAAGCGTTTATACAAGCATTCCGAAGATCTTTAGCTAGAAGATGATTGTGTACAATTTACAGCGATAATGCAAGAGCATAAAAAAATTGAGAAAGAGATGAACAAGATAATAAAGATGGAAGATGAAAGGGTGCAACAGTATACCTGTAACCTGATAATGAAATGGAAGTTTATTGGAGAGTTAGCCCCATGGTGGGGAGAATTTTATGAAAGAGCTTAAGTGTGCCAGCGGAAAAATGGAGGGTCACACAAGTATACAAGAAGGAGATGTACTGCTGCTTGGAGAAGCGTAAAAAAGAACTCACTGTAATTTCTGCAAGGTCGAAAGGATTTTCCCAGGCAAGGAGGGACTAGTGAGAACATGCTTGGTTCGTACACCTGAAGAAAAACTGGTCAGGAGGGCTATTCAACTGTTGTATTCGCTCGAAGGTTGCTTCGGTGGAATCTGGTCGGCGGGAAGATGTAGAAAACAGATTGAAGATGTAGCTCGGAGGCGAGAAAAAAGGAGTGGCCAGAGACATGCTCTGTATATTTTTTGATATCGTTCTGTTAGCAATAAACCGAAGACGTATCGGTTCTGCGGTTTCTCTGGTCCTTCTAAAACACCATGTAAAAAAATAACAGCGTAGCTCAGTGGTAGAATACTGTCTTGATATTTTTGCGCAAGCACACATGGACACAGAAAGGAAGACAAATATGTTCCAACTAGGCCGAATCGCAGTTTTGCTTGGCAAAATGCTGTGTTCGCACGCAGCGGACTAGGGATAGAGCCCCACGGTGTCTTTGATGCTAGGTTTGCCAATATGTCACAAGCACAGGCGTAGTTCAGTTGCAAAATGATGCTCTAGCAGCCAGAGCAGACCCGTGTTACGATCCCCACTGTGCCTTCGATGCTACTTTTTTATTTCACGCGATAAGGTTATGGACACCAGCGGCGGCGGCGCACAACTGAGCGTGGCCCGAGTTGTGATATCATAACAGCTTTTTCTGTAAAACATAACCAGTTTTGCGTTACCAGGCTCGTCACCCTTCCATTTTGCGCGATGACGGCGCACAGATACGGCACAATCAAAATAGATAATGAATGGGGCGTGCAAAAGATGGCTCAACTTTATTATCACACAGAGGCAAACACAATGCACATGGCCCTAGTCATTGTGGCTGTAAGCAGTGCCTTCTCCACCTTCCAGCGTGTTGTGTGGATTTGCCGAGGCGTAGGCTGCGGGAGTACAAGGTTGCTCGGAGTTAAATACAACCTACAAGTATGGCAAGGCAAAACCACCTGTTTTTATTCTTCAGAGGTTGTTGTGGCCTGTCCGTTGGTGCTGGCACTGTCACACGAAAACAGCAAGAAGCCCATGTGGTGGAGGCACTCGCTTTTGGAGCATGAGAGTACGGATTCAAATATCAGCATAAGGCCCGTTTACATTGACCCGACGAGGGCACGTTGAGTCGAAATAAACAGGTTTTCTGGACTCGCCCTCTCCATGTATAAGCGGACGCGTCGGGGCGGAGAGTCGTCGCGGCGAGTCCCGTCGACCCGAACTCGCCGTAGGTTCACCGAACTCGCCGTGCTCAGAAAGGGCATGTATAACCGGTCGCGCTGAGTTGACGGCTCGTGACCTCTCCCGCCCGTCGCGGTCTCCGCTTCCCCTGTCCCCATCACTCTGACGTTGCTCTTTCTCTGTAACCAAAGCCGGCTTGTTGATTCGTGCT
This sequence comes from Rhipicephalus annulatus, assembly GCA_013436015.1. Lineage (NCBI taxonomy): Eukaryota > Metazoa > Arthropoda > Arachnida > Ixodida > Ixodidae > Rhipicephalus > Rhipicephalus annulatus. Next base: position 928,388 of record WOVY01000013.1, read on the forward strand.
CCATTTTCCTGCGCTTACCGCCAGTAATAGAAACAAATTATGCAGCTGCGTTATCTCATAAAAAGTTGTAAGAGCTGTAAAAATGTTTAAATATCGCCCAAGAACAACGCATTGCCTCCCCTCAAAGAACATCTTGAGAAAACCTAGTATCTGTGAACGCGTTGTGCCAAGGAAACGCTGTGTTCTTCCTACCCACGAGTTTTAGATGAGGAGCATCTAATACTCGAGGCTTGTAGTGCGGCGCCGTCCGCAAGCTTCCTCCTCCTTCTTCCACCATCTGTGCATCCCTTCCTCCTCTACACACCGCGCGCGCTTCACTCCTCCACCATCTGTGCACCGTTCCTCCTCTACACACCGCGTGCGCTTCTCCTCTTCACGAACATTCGCTAGCTGTATAATGTAGCGCGCATGCGCCGTCACGCTTCGAGAACATCGGCAGCTGACGCGCGCGCATGCGCCGTCGCGCTTCGAGAACATCGGCAGCTGACGCGCGCGCATGCGCCGTTGCGCTTCTCCCCCTTCTCGAACATTCGACAGCTGACAGTGCATGCGCCGTCGCGCTGTACATATACTCAAGGTCGGCGCTCGCTCGCTCAGTTGCCGCTCGTCGGTTGGTTTGTACGGCGCGTCGACGTCCAAGGTCACGGTGAAATGAATTCCAACGAATCCACAAACACAATGATCGACGTCCCTTCAACCAGCGCCGCCCTTTCGCATACGTGTGTACGTGTTCACTCATTTAACACCCCCTCCTACAACCACGTTAACCAATTTAGCCATCGACCCAAGTAAGTCGCAATTTAACACCTCATTTCACAACCACGTCAACCAATTTAGCCATCGACCCAAGTTAGTCGCACTTTAACACCCCGTTAACCAATTATATGCTCCACATCCTCCTCAGTGTTCCCCCGAGGGAAGCTGCGGGCAATTTTTTTCACAACCTAGTTATTGGGCGCTGCCACGATATTTAAATTGCTCTGAGAGTTAGAAAAAATTTCCTCCGAAAACTGGTCTCCAAACAAAAATGGAAGCGATTAGTGTAGTCAAACGATCGACCATGAATTTTTATATTCTTATCGGAGATGGTCGAGCGTACTGCCTGGAACGTTTAGCGTGGAATGAGCCATGTATTTATTTCGTAACTTCGTTCTTGTGATATTTTTAAATTTTGGTTATTCTTGTTTCTTATTGATAATGACGTATGACCAATTAAGGGAATTTGCGCTCTTATGGCAATAAAATTCTGTTTGACCAATTGACTCCATTTCGGTTATAACAATTAAATGTGTTACTCCACCCGTCACGCATTTTTGTTTGAAGGCAGGGCATTCCACAGTCCAAGGTGCTGGGGTACTCGGCAAGGAATGCTACGCAGGATAAATGTAGATCATGAATTGACCATGCACATGGTTGTACTGTCAATATTCCCGCAGCCCACAGCGGCGAGAGGCGAGAGCGCAGGCTTGAGGAGCGGAAACCGGTACCGGAAGACGGGCTTTCGGCTCTCCTCGACGCAAAGCGTCGCTGCGATCACCGCTCACCTCAACTCATCCGTGCGAGTTCATATAAACTCGGGCGCATCGAGGTAAGCTGAACCCGCCACTCAACTC